>JAJMSI010000013.1:0-420223 GCA_030558325.1 Wilhelminamyces tanticharoeniae | reverse complement strand
TGGCCACCGGCAAGATCACCGAGTCCATCAAGTTCGAGACCGGCAGATTGGTGCAGGTGACTGGTGGTCGTAACTTGGGACGTGTGGGTGTCATTGTCCACAGAGAGAAGCACGAGGGTGGTTTCGACTTGGTGCACATCAAGGACGCTTTGGAGAACACTTTCGTTACCAGATTGACCAACGTCTTCGTCATCGGTACCGACGCCTCCAAGCCCTACGTGTCTTTGCCCAAGGGTAAGGGTATCAAGTTGTCTATCTCCGAGGAGCGTGACAGAAGAAGAGCCCAGCACGGTTTGTAAGTAGTTCAGCTGCGAATGCATGCGTGTAAGAGACAGTATTCTCGAATATATGTTAATCTAGAGAAGGCCGGTGGGGATAAAAAGAAATGCTCTACTTGCAGGGTGTGGACCAACAGTTCAGACAGGCGCATCCGCCTAGTTGAATGCTTTGAAAGTGGTGTTTTGTGGCGTTCTCGTCTCGGGGTTTTGCAATCGTCTAGGCCCAAAGAGGGTGTGCGCGAAAACGTCATAATTACCCTCCTACTGGTCTGGTTACGGAACCACCTCAGTCATATCCACCAGGGAACACGACAAAGAATAAGCACTGATACACTAGGGTGGATACGGAGGCGAATCCAACATCGAGCAGGCACTAGATACTACTATAGATCGTGTGACTTCAGACACTAGCACCATAGATTAGCACACCTCTATCGATTTCATACTACCCAGTTTACATCACACACCCATCCTCCACCCTTCGAACACCACTATGGCGGAGGCTGCGTGGAAGAGCTCGTTTCTCATCAGAGGAGCGCTCATCGCCATCATCTGTCTCACCCTCTTGGTGCAGCTACCCTCCCACTTCAAACACCAGACCCAGCGCAAGACCTCTAAGCTCAGGGACCTTCAATGGCGCGAGGTCAACTTTCTCCACACCACAGACACCCACGGCTGGTACTCCGGCCACGTCAACCAGAGACAGTACAACGCCAACTGGGGCGATTTGGTGGCGTTCACACACCACTTGAGGAAGCTCGCCAACAGCCAAAATAGGGATCTTTTGGTGGTGGACACTGGTGACAGACACGACGGCAACGGCTTGACAGACGTCACTGCCCCCAACGGCGCCAGGGCATTGCCCATTTTCGTCAAGGAGGACTACGACTTGATCACCCTAGGAAACCACGAGTTGTACTTGTGGGAGAACTCAAGACAGGAACTTGAGGTGGTTGTGGAGCAGTTCCAGGATCATTACGTGTGCACCAACGTGGAGGCGAGGTTAAAAAACGGCACTTTGGTGCCTTTTGGCTCGAAATACCGGTATTTCACTACGCCCAACCAGCAGATCCGCATCTTGTCGTTCGCCTTCATCTTCAACTTCAACAGAAACAACGACAGGACGAAAGTCACGCCCATGGCCGAGGTCATCGAGCAGGCCTGGTTTTTGGACATTCTCAAGCAGCATCCGGCCGACAAGGTGGACTTGTTGGTGGTATTTGGTCATGTTCCTGTGGCCCACTCGTGGAAGGAGTTGACGCAATTGCACGAGCTTTTGAGGAAGCACTATCCCACGCTCAAGATCCAATACTTTGGCGGCCACAGCCACATCCGCGACTTCACGGTGTTTGATTCCAACCTGACGGGTCTTCAGAGCGGCAGATTCTGCGAGACCTTGGGCTTTGTAAGTGTGGACGTGCGTCAGGATAACGAGAACGCCTTTGATGCCTTTTCCAGAAACTACATTGATTTCAACTTGGACTCCTTTGTGCACCACGCTGGCGTGCGCTCTCTCGCGGATTTCAACACAGCCAAGGGAAACGAGGTGGCAGACTTGATCAGAAGCACCAGAAAAGAGTTGTCTTTGGAAAAGATCCTCGGCCACATCAAACACAGCAACTATTACATGGACTACGTCCCCATAGATGATAGCAAGAGCATTTTCCGGTTGCTTTCAGAGAAGATCTTGCCGACGTTGAGGCCTACCAACGAAAACGCGACCTATTCCCAGAACCGCATCATCATCATCAACACAGGCTCCATCAGATACGATTTATACAAGGGTCCGTATACGATAGACCAACAGTATATCGTGTCTCCGTTTCAGAACGAGTGGTCCAAGTTGACGCTTCCCAGGGGAGTTGCTGTGCAGATTGCAAAGACCTTGAACGACTGGAAGTACATTGTGTCCGAGGCAGGGGAGCAGCAAGCACTCGATAACAGAAGACTCTTGCCTTTGCACCACTACAGCCGGTTGTTGAAGGAGGAGCGGTCTTCTCCGGTAGCTGCTGGGGCACAGAAGGTGTTTCATTACCCCAAATTCGGAGAACACATGGAGGAAGACAGGGACTTCCACGCTGTGAAGTCCAGGAAGCTCACCAAGGGCTACGTCACCTACGACGACTTTGGCCACGATGGCGACGACACGCCCCACAAGCCTGTGGTCAACTTCCCGGTGCCTAATGTGGTGGAATCAGTCCAAATGTCCTCTTCCGAGGAGGATGCAGTGGATGTGATTTTCTATGATTTTATCGCGCCCAACATCCTCTGGGCCCTCCAGGAGTTGAAGTACGGCGGGGAAGCCGCCATCGAGCCCTATTCCGAAATCTACTTGGGCGCCTTGTTGACGGACTATGTCCGCAGCAAGGGCCTCTAGGAGCTACAGAACGAACGCTAATTACGTATACTTGCTTATCTATAACTGTATGACGCTGTCGCCCGGTTTGAACGTGATCCTGTAGTCCATGCTATTGATGAGCTCCGTCTCGTCGTTGGTGCGAACAGTCTCATCCACCACGAGAACGGCGCTGAACCCATACCAGGAGCCCCAAACGGGACGAGGTCGGGGCCCGTTGGGGTCGTTGGGGGACACGAGGTCCGCAGTTTGGCCGAGCCTGTTTCGGCCCGTTTCGTCAAACTTGACCTTTCCACTGGCGGTCACCACATAGGTGCCGCTTCCCGGGATTAGGTGGCAGTCAAAGCTGCTGAGCTGGTGGGTAGTATTGGGAAGAGCGAGCCACTTCTTCTGGAACTCTACACGCGAGTCATTCTGTGACGGTATCAACGGCTTTCCATTGACTATTATGGCCGCCGTGGGCTTTAGTTGCTTCGCAAAGTGCGTAGCATATGCCTCCACATTGGGAAACTGGTTGGTTGGTGAGTTGTACTGAAGGTCTAGCGATGCCAAGAGCTTCTTCAAAAACGGCTCGATAGGTTGTGCTGGCGGTTAGGTCGGTGGCTGGCGGCTGTTAGTAGCGGCATACATACTGCTGTCCTGCTGCATAGACATCGTGGTGCAGAGGACCAGTTTTTGTAGGACAGAATTTGGCCATCTGTGTGTCACGTGACCTGTGCACAAGCGCTCAGCGTCGTTGGGAGGGCGTCTTTACGAAGGATAGACGATGGTACTGGGGACTGGAAAGGGCCTTTCTGCCTGCCTTGGGGCTGTTGGAGCGGTTTGGAATTTTTTGGGGTTTTATGCATTTTGCCGATATGGACTGATAATCGCAAAAAGTGTCAACCACAACCTATCTGCATACATTACACGGAAGGCAGAGAAAACTACTAAGAAGTCAATGAAATTACCGAAAACGGCAACTACTGGAGCATGCGCCACACAACAACAGTCTTCACGACGACTGCAAGATTGCCAACCGGGGCTCACATGGGGCACAAACACCCACGGTTGTCTTTGCAATCAGAGACGAGTGCGATGAGGTGGGGGCTAATAACTCCACAATAGCGCTGAACTACGGTACAAAGAATCGGCATTGCCGGGGTCTGCAAGCGAGCGTGCAGGCGTGTCGGGCCCCTAAAAGACAGGTGTTACTGGGCTCTATGCAAATCCAGAAGGCGGCCTGTCTGGGTGAGAAATCCTGACGGAAGGCTGCCGAGAAGGCTCGGTAAGAACGCGAATTTAGGCGAAAATGTGTGCGGCTGTCCTGGTAGAACCTGCGACACACACACGTTCAAACGAACGCCACGTTGCAGTATCCCCACCCTAGTGAACGCCAGGGGAATCTCCGGGGCACATTTCCAGGCCAGATTCCGTCAAGGACCGCTCTTCTTTTCGACAGGAGAGAATTCTCCCCTGGCTAAATACCCAGTAGCTGGTTTTGGCCAGCGATTTTGCGGGCGATTTGCGCATTTTTTCCAGCACCCGATTCCAGCCTGATTCCCGCCCAATTGGGCACAGGACCCTCTACAGTCCCAATACACACAATGGTGCCCCAGCCACCAGATCAGCGTCACCGGCTGGATCGTCCCGATCTGGAGACAAATCGGTGATCTGCACCCTGTGCAGCCAGCGCTATTGTCGTTAGCCAGCCCTCTTTTTGCCAAACGCGCAATTCGCAGGCTTTTTTTGCCCCACATGCGCTCAAAAAAACCCTGGCAAAACACCAGGCTGGCCTACGCACAAGCCACTGCCCCAAAATGGCGTTCGCGGCTGTCGCACCGACAACTGTTCGGCTACAGCTGGCTGCTGCAGGAGACATGCGGCCATGGCTGGGAAATTCCCGATCGGGTGTTTGACACGCTGGATCGGGCTTGGTATAAATAGCTGGCGTCTGCCGGGCCAGTAGTGGCCGCCTCCATTGGCTATTGCCCGTCTGATCCCCTCGTTTCCAAAGCACCCGGCTCACTCGTTTTCCGGCTCTGTCGCTTTCGCCTCTCGTTTCACGCTTATCGCCCCTTCCCGTTTAGGCCATATTTGTCCCCGATCGGTTTCGCGCTCCTTATTTAAGTAAAGTGATTACGCACGTCTGACGCACATCTCCGTTCCCACCACCTGACAACGGATTTTGCAGCTACCACCCGTTCTGCTCCCACAATGAGCGTTTTGCTGTCTACCTCGTACCCGACCCTGATGTCTACCTACACCCCGGGCCATATCAGATCGCGCTCCTACAACGAGTTGTTGCTGCAATTCAAGGCGTCCATCACCTCGCTGTCGCCCAAGGTGGCCACCCCCATGCTGGCACCCCCTGCGCAAAAGCCGTTTTACGTCAAAAAGCGCTCCTACTCCGACTTGCTCAACGACTCCACTCGCCACCATGACACCAGCAGCACCAAGCGCTCGCGCACGGCCCCCCCTTCTCCCCCATCCCCAGCCTCTCCCGCACGCGAGCTCAAACACCCGCAATTGCCGCTTCCAGACCTCCGCCACCACTCCAAGAAAAGACAGAACGACAGGTGCAGGTCCAGCTCGCCGCCGAGAACGCCGTTCAACCCCCCCTCGCCGTCCAACTCGCCGAAGTCGTCGCCTGTTTCGCTTCCACCCAAGAGCGCCAGCGAGCACGGCTCTCCCAAGGCCACAGGCCGCGAAACTGCCCCAGAGGCCAGAATCACCCTCCCTAGCATTGCATCCGCCCTCAGCGGCCCCCTTCCGCCCCTCAAGTTGCATCCGGTGGCGCCCACCGTCTCGTTGGACTACTTCGACACCTACAAGCCCAACGACAAGAACTGGCGATACGAGCTCTTGGACACCATCAACCGCGGTTCCAAGACATTCAACTTGAACCAGTACAACTACCTCAACAAGAGCCACCCCCCTGCATTGTCTGCGTCGTCCAAGTTTGACCACAAGCCGCGCTTCGACTCGCGCATCTCATCCAAGATCAGAAACCACGGCAGCTACGCCGTCACGAAACCCGCACCTCTTCCGGGCATCAAGTGCGTGGAGCGCAAGATCAACTTCCCCTACGAGTCCAACTACACCTACTTGAACAAGACATACATGAACGACGTGGAGCGGTACCCCGAGTACTTGGAGTTGGCACAGCTGTTGATCCAGTTGTCGCAGCCCCCGCAGTTCAACAGCTACACCAAGCTCAGCGCCCCAGCCTTCAACCCGGTGGTCTCGCCCATGGCCCAGACCTACACCGAGCAGAAGGGCCTGAACCTCACGCTGCCTTCGGCCACGATCTTGCCTGGTCTTCGCTCCACCAACGCCACACAGGCTTTTGCTAGTATGATGGCCGAGAACACGGCGTCGCCGCCCAGAGAGAAGCACACCAAATTCATCCCCATCACGCCGCCCTCCGCCAAGTCGAAGTCGCGGTCCGAGCTCTTGAAGCTGCCCCCCAAGTCGCACCTCCACTCCGCCAGGGTGTGCATTTCGTGCGGGTCCGACCAGTCGCCGTGCTGGCGCCCCTCGTGGTCCATCAAGGAGGGCCAGTTGTGCAACTCTTGCGGCTTGCGCTACAAGAAGACGTCCACGCGGTGTCTCAAGAAGTCGTGCAAGAAGATCCCTGCCAAGGGCGAGTGGCTGTTGATGCAGAGCAAGGGCAAGACCACCTTCGAGGACGGCTCTGAGGGCTACAGCTGCTTAGACTGTGGCGGAAAGGTGGAAGTCAAAAAGTGAGCGCCGCCTCAAAGAGTGCGGTACTGCTTTTAGAGACACGAAGGAGAAGCAAAGTGGCTGGGTGAGATGCAGGGCACGGATCCTCGTCCCCAGACCACTTTTCGCAGCCAAAGGGTGTGGTTAGAGGCTGCGAAAAGCGCCCGCAGAATGCCTACCTTGCGCCTGCTCCACTCCTTCGTGCTGCAATGATCCCATTTCACCGATGGGACTTCCTCTGGCCTGAACAGCGCAGGGGCCGTTGACCATAACTGGCTCCTTGTTCAGCGCACGATCTCCATGTGCACATCAAAGAGAGTGAGACTGAGCGTGCTTTCGGGATTACAGAGTTCTGAGGTTCACTGCGATTCTGACACACAACAGGTGCTCAGATATACCTCCTGAATGCAATGATTCCTCAGATATGCCTGCAAATTGATCATCAGAATTCGCAGGCCAGACGGGTGCAAATAGCGTCTGATTTTTAGAGCCTATGTTCCACCCTCTCCCCACCTGTTATCTGCACTGCTGTCTTGCCCACCATCCCAAACACACACCGGTAACTCCTCATCACCAACTCATTCATCTCCTCATCTTCACTTCATCCATCTCCTAATAACTAATATATGTAGCGCTTCCCAGCCGTAGCCCGGTGCACGGGTTTTTCTAGAACCTTCGCGCCCGTGCACCCTATATTTCTGGCCAACCGCCACCCTTTTCTGCCTGCCAATGTCCTCCATCACAATCACCATCAAATCGTCCGGGGACGCCAAATACGAGGTCTCCGTGGACACCTCCATCACGGTGGCTGACCTCAAGAAGGAGATCGCTGCCCAGGCCCTGGTTCCCGCCGAGTCCCAGCGCTTGATCTACTCCGGTAAGGTGTTGAAGGACGCCGATACTGTGGCCTCCTACAAGATCCAGTCAGGCCACACGGTGCACATGGTAAAGGGAGCTACCGCCAAACCCCCCCAGGCCGCCGCCCAGACGCCCACGGAGCCCCAAAACACCGCCACCGGCTCGTCGGGAGTGCCCTCCAACATAGCCGCGGGCCAGGGCGCATTCAACCCGCTAGCCGACTTGACGGGCGCCCGGTACGCCGGATACACGCAGTTGCCGTCGGCATCCATGTTTGGGCCCGACGGCGGCATGAATTCCGCCATGCCCGACCCGGACCAGTTATCGGATATGATGAGCAACCCACAGTTCCAACAGAGCATGCAGCAGATGTTGTCGGACCCGCAGATGCTCGATTTCATGATACAGCAGAACCCTCAATTGCGTGCCATGGGGCCCCAGGCCCGAGAGATGTTGCTGAGCCCCATGTTTCGCCAGATGTTGTCCAACCCGCAGGCCATGCGGTCCATGATGGAACTCAACCGGCTGATGGGTGGCGGCTTTGGTGGCGCTGGCGGTGCTGGTGGCTTTCCGGCCCCAGGCGCCAACCCCACGTTGGGAGAAAACGCCGCTGGCGATGCGAATACCGGCGGAAACGCTGCGAGTAACGCCAACCCGTTTGCCTCCATGTTCCCAGGAGGCGGCGCCCAGATGGACCCATTCGCCTTATTTGGCGGCCAGGGTGCTGTTACCCAGCAGCCCGAGGATACCAGGCCACCCGAGGAGCGCTACGCTAGCCAGTTGAGCCAGTTGAACGATATGGGCTTCTTCGACTTCGACACAAACGTGGCTGCGTTGCGCAGAAGCGGCGGCAACGTTCAGGGTGCCATAGAGTACTTGTTGTCCAACATCTGAGAATAGAGCTGATTAGGTGGCTTGCAATACAAACAGAAGACTTCCGAGAAGTGGAAATTTCAGGTATAAATCGGGAACGGCAGACCGTAATCGCGCCGATTTACGCAGGGACATCTTTGGGTCCCGGAATAGCGTGCTCTGCAAAGTCCCTTCCACGTTTCTGCAACTTTGATCGCATTGTAGGCTGATTTGGCCTTTTTGCGTTCCCCTGTATAGTGTGCGTATTTCTAGGCCATTTTGTGCACTTCGCGAATATACAATCATATTTGATATCTACCTGGTCAACCGCACCAGAGGCACCATATGAGCGAAAACACCTCTCTGGATGCCCAGCGAGCACCAGAATCACTTCTGGTGGGTGGAAACACCCCAAAAAGCAATCCTAATGGTCCCAAAACAGGCGATAGTGTACATATAGAGGCGCCTCAAAAAGACGCAGAGGCTGGTGAAAACAGCGCCAGCATCGTGGATGCGGCCGTTCTCGAGCCCATACTCAACAGAGAGGACCTGCCTAGTTTAGATGCTGAGATTCCACCAAACGAAAGGGTGCTTTCCGAGGAAATGCTTCGAATGCTCAACTCCCCAGTGTCCAGTTTGGAGACCACGTCCATAGTGGACTTTGAGTTTTCCAAGGTGGTGGCATTACAGCTCACGTCGATGAACATGCGGTTCTCGTCGGATTTCTTGTCGCAGTTCACCAGCGTGGCCATCTCCTACTTCCACGAGCTCATCGGCAGCCTTCACAAATACACCGAGATACAGAGAAGAAGAAAGCCGTCTATCAGCGACGTGGAGCTCAGTCTTCGCTCAAAAAACATCTGGCCTTTCCAAATAGTCAACGAGTACGACCACAGCAGGGACTTTGTGTCCCGATACGGTACGAAATTGGATCACATAAATGCCCGTATCACCAGTGAGCTAGAAAGATACAACTCCACAGACCTTTCCTTTGACCACAGCGACCCCTCTCTTCCATTCTTCGCCAACGAGCACTACGAGATCACGGACTTGGTTCCCAAACAGTCACAGAAGCCCAGCTATGTGCCCGCGTACCTTCCGGACTTACCACCAGACTACACATACCAGACCACCAGCAAATACATGGACACCACCACGGACTTGAAGCAGATACGATTGAAGTTGGTGGAGGAGTCGCGACTCACAGACAAGTCCCTCTACAACTTGATAGAGGACGATGAGAAGACATGGAGGAAGAACTTCGAGTTAGAATTGCTCGAGGACAATACCAGCGATAATGACGAGAGCGTCATGAGTGACCCGGGCCACGACCACAATGCAACCGACGCCGAGACTCCCGTTGCACATGAAGAAGTCACAGAGAAGCCTGAACCCATTCTCGAGGCCGACAAATCAGAGGTTGTCCCTGAGATTGAAAAGTCAGAAATGGGTCCCGAGATCGTGGATTTAGAGGCGCATCCTCCTCCTTTCGAAGAACCTGCTCCAAAGGGCCCTTCCAAGCGGTTTGACTTCGTCGAGTATGCGGAAAAGAGACGCTTGGCGAAGGTGAAAAAGGAGAAAGAGATTCAGAGACGCCTAAAGCTCAGAGAAGATAATGTTTTCATGCAGGCAGAGAAGATATACTCCCCTTATGCCCAGAGGACTGCCACGGTCGAAGATGATGAGTTTTTTGAGGGCGTTTTGAAGAACGAGTTCAAGTCCGTTATCAAGGCTGTGAGGCTAGCAGAAAAGAACAAGAAGAGAAAGATCGAGGAAATCATGCTAGAGAAGGCACGCAGAGAAAAGGAGAAAGATATTGCCAATGATGCCATCGAGTTTGGCTTCAATCTCAATCCCAATGCCCAGGAGGACGACAGTGAAAGTGGCCTGGAGAACGGCGACTTTCCTGATCTTGATTTCGGCGATTCTGTCCCCATCGGGGATCCGATTGTGCCTTCGCAAGAGCCAGAAACTGGTATTTCCGGACCCGAATATCTGTCAGCAACGCCAGCTTTGGAAAATGGAGAAAATTCTACTACTAGCCACGAGAATGGACCTGATACCTCCGATGGCTACGCAAACGAGAACCTTGGGTCGACGCCTGCATACGATGTTGGTTCTGGAAGTATATCAGGCACCCACAGTATCAACGGAGCAGAAGAAGAGGTTGATATCGGCTCCGACGACTTCAGCGACCTTGAAGACGTGGAGGTTTCGCGCCCTTCATTCTCAGGAAAAACCGTGGGTAAAACTGTGGGTAAAACTGTTTCGTTTGCTCCAGAGGTTTCCGTGGAGCCGATTACAGAAGATTTCAAAGATGATTCCGATGAGGACGAGCTTGAAGATGTGGAGTAGTTACGAATGGATGATGTTAAAAGATAGTATGGGTCTTAGTTAAGCGAAAATGAGTTACCAAGGGCTTTTTGGGGTTTGTGACTGAGAGAAGAATAGCTCTTTTGGTCTACATACATGTCATGCATAATGGCCCCTAATGTAGATGGCGGTGATATTTCACTGCTGGGACGCACACCAACAAACAGGCGTTTTTTTTGTTATTTCCGGCTCTAAAGATGTTATAAGTCACATTTACGGGAGCCATGAAAGGGCGGCGTGTGTCTCCTTTAGGGTATGTTCTGAACCGCAGATTGCCCGATTGGGCTCTTTTGCACCCCGATTAGGCCACTGCAAAATTACCCCAATATGCCCTTTGAGACGTTAACAGTGCTTCATTTCTAGGATGATGCTAACCCATCTTATGCAGTTTGTGGTCTCTCCCAGTTCGGCACTGCCCATTTGGACCCTCCAGCCATCCCCGGAGAAACACCCGTGCACCAATTATAGTCAGCAGCGTAACGGTGGAGAAGGGGCCTGAAAATTGGCACTAACAGCCTCATTGGGCCAATAGATGTTCCTGGCGAACTCTCAGCCCCTTATTTCCTCCTCGCAGCACAGTTTCCAGCTCTTTCCGCCATATCCCTTTCCTCCGGTGTGGGGCACAGTTGGCTCGTCACGTGACGCGCACCCCAAACAAATCTCCATCCCAAGCGAGCTCCACAGTACACGCCCAAGATGTCGCAGCTGACAGCCATTACCTTGCCGCAGCTGGTGCCGTTTCCGGTGACCATTCTGCTGGTGTTGTGCCATCGTGGTGACACGGTTTCTAAACACAAAACCATCTTCAAGTACAAGTACTGGGACTACCAGGAGGACCCGAACCTGAAGGCGCAAACACCACCCAAAATCCGCGTGGAACGCATTGGAACGTTCGAAAGCCCCATAGAGGGCGAGATTGAGCACGTGCACGTATCTGTGAACGACGAGGTGGCGCACAATGGCGTAGAGCTCTGCCATATAAAGGAGCCGTGTGCCCATGCTGTTCAGTACGGGGGCCTCTGTGCCCTCTGTGGAAAGGCCGTGGAGGACGAGAAGGACTACCTGGGCTATCTGTACGAGGACAGGGCCACGATCGCGATGTCGCACGACAACACTGGCCTCAAGATTCTGCTTGACGAGGCCACCAAGATCGAACACGATGCGACCAGCGTACTCACACGTGAGAAGAAGCTCATTTTGGTGGTGGACTTGGACCAGACCGTCATCCACGCCACCGTGGACCCGACGGTGGGTGAGTGGCAGCTGGACCCCTCCAACGCCAACTATCCGGCGGTGAAGGACGTGCAGTCGTTCTGCTTGGAGGAGGACCCCATTCTTCCGCCGGGCTGGGCGGGCCCGCGGCCCGCGGCCATGAAGTGCTGGTACTACGTCAAGCTCCGGCCCGGGTTGAAGGAGTTCTTGGAGGCGGCTTCGGGGCTCTACGAGATGCACATCTACACGATGGCCACGCGCAACTACGCGCTCGCAATTGCCAAGATCATTGACCCTGAGGGCGTCTTTTTCGGCGACCGTATCTTGAGCAGGGACGAGAGCGGCCTGTTGACCCACAAGAACTTGAAGCGTCTTTTTCCGGTGGACCAGCTGATGGTGGTGATTATCGACGACAGGGGCGACGTGTGGCGCTGGGAGAGCAACTTGATCAAGGTCGTTCCGTACGACTTCTTCGTGGGAATCGGTGACATCAACTCCAGCTTCTTGCCGAAGAAAAACGGCCAAATCATGGGGCCCACCAAACGACGTAAGACCATCGCTAAGTTGGAGGCCATGGAGGAGAGGCCCGATGAGGAGCTGGCGGAGGAAAGCGGCGAGAATGTCGAGTCAGAAGGCGATCTGGCGTCGCCTGTGGACCGCATTCTTGAGCTCGGTGGAGGCGAGGATAACGCCAGCTTATTGCTAGAACAGTCGCTCACCAGAAATCACTCGCTAGAGCAGCAGCAGCATGACAGGCCCTTGGCCAAGTTGCAGCATAATTTGGACAAGATCATCCACGACCACGAGACTGAGCCACATCACAGCTCCGACAACGAGAGCGACCGAAAGGACGACGAAGAGGACGAAAACTTGCTCTACGACGACGACACCGAGCTCTTCTCGCTTCAGAAGGCGTTAGAAAAGGTGCATGCGGCATACTACCGTGAGTACGACGCCAACAACAAGCCAGACTTGACAACCATCATTCCGCGGTTGAAGAGCACGTGCTTGGAGGGCATCACGGTGCTCTTTTCGGGCATTCTTCCGTTGGGAATCAACATCGACAACGCTGATATCGTCATCTGGTGCCGACAGTTTGGAGTCAAGGTGGTGAACGAGGTTTTCCCTGGAGAAGTGACGCACGTCGTTTGCAGGGACCCCAACAGCACTGGGTTTAAGACCGGGCTCACGTTGAAGGTACGGGTGGCCAAGAAGACCATCCCAGGGGTAAAGATTGTGAATCCTGATTGGCTTTTTGCGTGCTTGAGCAGCTGGAGCAGGGTCAGCGAGGACGAGTACCTAATTGAGGGCGACGAAAGCGACTGGGCCGTCAATGAGAAGGACGTGGAGAAGTACCAAACCGCGGTGGAGGCGCAGAAAACCAAGGCGGAGGCCCGTATATTGAGCCGGCCGCGTTTCGACTCCATTGGTCTGGTGGACGAGTACGACCTTGACGAGGCAAACCAGGAGGTGGACGACTTTTTGGCGGGCATAAGCGACGACGACGAGGATGACGAAGACGATGACGAAGACGATGAGAACGAGGATACCACCGACATCAGAAACGGCAAAAAAGTCGACTCTTTCATACGAGACGCCTACAAGAACAACAAGAGAAAACGAGAGGTCGACACGGACAGCGAAGGCGAAAGCGACAGCCAGGAGACCAAGAGGCCCAAGGCGGTGGAGGCAAATGTCGACTTGGACGAGCTTGAGAAGGAGCTCTTGGACGGGTTCGACGACTTGGAGGAGTAGTGTAATTTACGATGTACATTATGTAACAGATAGCAACGAGTGAGCCGTGTAGGGTAGACGAAGAAGGCGATGAGAGAAGAGGAGCCGATAAGAAAGATGTGAAGAGGAGGGGGGTATGGGAAGACGGGCTTTAGTAAAACTGTGACCAGACCATGTGAGAACACAACCAGCGGATCAGATCTCACGAATAATGCAATGTCTATACCCCTATCTTTTCTTGTCAAACACTTTGGCCTGCCAACAGATGGCCAATATACTCCGGGCAACCACAGCCTATTGTAATTGGCCCACGCAATGGTCCGCTATCGGCGATCTAACTATAGATGTGATCCTGCTAACAAGCCACACACCTGCACTAAAAAACCCAAAGCAGGAACAAAGCACGCAATGTACCCGATCTGGCCATCCCCAGCCCAGCGGCCTTGTTCCTGATCTTCAAGGCCGGGAACTACCAGCTCTCGTCTGTAGCCATTTGCAACTAGCCAGCCATTGGATGCAAACCTGCATATAAATGCACCGTCTCAGGGACCACCAGCCAGCCACCGGGATCACAATAAGGAGTGCACGCCAGGCGGGGGGGGGAGATCCAACGATCTATAAAGGGAGGTGATGCCTGGGAATAACGGTGACTCTACAGGCCATCCCCCAAAGAGGCCACCCGTTCGAGAGCACTTTCCTAAACGGGGGTAAGTGCGCACAGAAATTACCTAAACGGTCCTATTTTCCCTGGTCTTTCCTAAAGCGGCAATTGCATCTGCGTCCGTATATAAGGCCCCCAGCGAGTGATTTAACGTCTCCGGACCATCACATTTTTGAAAACTGCCAAGAAAAGAGCTTCTCTCTGTCTACTGAACCTACACAAGGCCCCATATCCCAGGCCATTTGCGAAACGGACACCGCCCAAGCTGACACAGCCTATCAGTCCTCGCGCCACACACCTACTTTAACGGCCCACTAACGGCCCCCCTGCATCACACCCCCCACAATGTTTAGATTCTTCCGCTTCATCCTCATATTCTTCTCGACCGCGTGTGCGGTCCTCTCCATCTTCGCGCTCATTGGCTCCTACAAGAATGCCCCCTACCTCACCGACAGCTACTTGATCGACTTCCAGCTCACCAGACTCGACCTTGCGAAGGTGCTCAACGTGACCAGCTTCCAGAAACGCGACAACACCGGCGCATGGTTGCCATCCACCACGCTTCCGGCCACCCAGCCCACGGCCACTGCCACGGGCATGTCGGCGCAGATGTCGGCAGCCCTCCAAGTGCAGGCTATCGTGCACCAGATCACTACCCAGTTCACGTACCAGGACCTCGGCTTGGCCGATGTGTACAGGGTGGGCTTCTGGGGCTACTGCAAGGGCACAATAACCTCGAAGCAGACGTACGACCTGGCTCTCGGTAAGCTCGCCAAGGCCTTCGACAACGACAACGTCAACATCACCTACTGCACTCCGCCCAAGTTGGGTTACGAGTTCGACCCGTTGACGGTTTTCAAGCACGAGTTGAACGCGTCCATCCACGACGCCATTACTGGTGGCGTCCTGCTGGGTTCCACTTCGCAGACGATTGTGTCCGAGCTCGAGGTGCTCCTCGACAAGGTCAGCTACAAGTCGTTGAACTTGCCTGGCAAGTTGGAGACCAAAATCGGCGTCATCCAGACCACCACCAAGGCCGGCCAGGGCATCATCTTCGCCACCGCCGTGTTGTCGGTGGTGTCCGTGGTGGTACAGCTTTTGGGCTGCATCATGTCTCCGCACAACTGCTGTCTCTCGTTCTTGAACTTTGTCTTTGAGAGCGCCATTTTCGTGCTTGCGTTGGTGGGCAGTGCGATCACAACAGGCATCTACTTGTACGCCAGACTGCTGGTCAACGACGTTACGGAAGACTACGGAATCAAGTCGTTCTTGTCCATCCAGTTCTACGCTTTCACGTGGTCGGCCACCGTGGCGGCGTTGCTCGTGTGCGTGTTTTCCTTGTTGGGGCACTGCTGCGGCATGTTTGGCACCGGTAGACGGAGATACAGAGCCGTTGCTGCGGGGCCCGAGATGGCCTACGACCACCATCACGACAGCGAGTCTGTTTTCTCGTCTGGCGGCAGCGAAAAGCTGGGCTAGTTTACTTCTCTTATTAATATTTATGGTAATTTTGGAATATTCTTGTAGATGGGACTTCTTCATGTGAGAGGGAAAAGGGAGATGATGCTGAGGGACCATGGGGTAGAGCACCCTGAACAAATGAGAAGAACGGTGCACAAAAAGTGCAGTGAGTGTAATAATGGTGCACTTCGGCGTGAAATGCGAGAATGTGCCCACAAAGCTAGAATCCACGGAACCATTTGACTAGCATATTTCACTGACAAAGAACTGACCACGATCACGCAACACAGGAAGAGTTCAAAATGGAAGTACACCTGCACTAGTCCTCCGCATTTTGCAGCAAAAGGCCAAGTGCGACTCCACAAATGTACCACATGCTCATGACAATAGTCCTTCTTGAAGAAAATGGCACAAGAAAGCAAGAACACCCATGACAATGTTCCTTGAAATGCAGAAGGGCCACGACAGCATCCAAAGTGCAACACGCCTACACGAGCCTGCAATTCCCATGTCTTCCTGGATACTGTCACATCTCGCGACATTTGCGACATTGACCACATTTCGCGACACCCCAATGCTAACGCAAATCTCACAACACCATCTCATCTGTACGCCATGATATGTTCACGTAAGTAGCCAAAACAGCCCATTCCACCCTATGAAACGCTTACTAACATGCAGTCTCGGGTAAGACACCCAGGGAGCCCGTTGTGTCGCCCAAAAGCGGCTCAATATACGAGAAGAGCCTCGTAGTCAACTACATCTCAACCACCGGAAAAGACCCCGTTTCTGACCAGCCCTTGTCTGTGGAGGAGCTAGTGCCCATAAATACAACTGCGCTGGACATCGTGCCCCCTGTTCCTCCAACATTCTCGTCTATTCCATCTCTTTTGGAGACCTTTCAGAACGAATGGGACTCTCTTGCTTTGGAGGTGTTCACCTTGAGGAAGCAATTGCACCAGACACGCGAGGAGCTCAGCGCAGCCTTGTACCACCACGATGCTGCGGTCAGGGTGGCTGCTCGTGCTATCAGAGAGCGTGATGAGGCCAAAAACGCCTTGCAGGAGCTTGCTCTTTCTATTGGAAACGGAGAGCCCATGGAGGTGGAAGAAAACGCAAACGGAAAGACGCACGCACCCACAGAGGAAGGTATTCCCACAGATGCCTTGAAGGAGGCACGTGATGAGCTCTACCAGCTTCACAAGACGCAGAAGCCTTCTCTTCCTGCTGGCCCGGAGATCACCGTTTCTCTAGCCTACGTGAAGCAGCACGTGACGCCCTTCAAGAAGGCCAGCGCATCCTACGTCCGCTCCTCGTCGAAGACGCTTCTTGTGGGCTCGCCCACGGGGTCCGTGGCCATCTACAACTTCAACACACCTGGGAAGAGCAACGTTTCTAAAATCGCCCATGAGGGGCCCGTAACAGCGGTGGCAGAGGTGCACTTCGAGGGCGAAAACCTCCCTATAATAGCATACAACAATGTTGTGGTGGTGGGAGAGAAGCGAAAAACGGTAGCGCACCCCCACAAGGGCGATGTGGAGCACATTCTTGTGCACCCCAAATTGGCCCATATTGTGGTGTTAGTGTCCAGAGATGGCAGCTGGTCTTTGAACGATGTCTCCAAAGGTAGCCTCTATCTGTCTTCTTCCGAGCAGGGCGTTTTATCGGCCGCTTTACACGGCGATGGGTTGTTGATGGCACTCGGAAACGAAAAGGGAGAGGTGGTGGTGTTCGACATATCCACAGGCCAAAAGGCTACCACCATAAGCACAAAACACTCGTCTGTGGTCCAGATCCTTTTTGCAGCCAACGGGTACTGGCTCTTGGCCTTATCCAAGGATGCCGATGGGGTCTCTGCAGTTGAAGTGATCGACTTGCGAAAGAACACCGTCGCACACAGCATAGAGGCAGAGCACACAATAATGGGCGTGCAAATCGACCCTTCCCTGACTGTCGTGGCCACTTACGACGCGCAAAACACTGTCCTGGTGCACAGGTACACCAAAAAAGGAAAGCTGTGGACCAACAACGCCAGCTCCAGGGCCCTTCTGGAGGTGAAATCACCTTTACGAGCGTTGCACTTGTTGACAGCTGTTGAGGACGAGGACTTTGTCACTGGGGGGCGTGTGAGCTTTGCCGGCGTTTCAGAGAACTCTTCTACGGTGGAGTTGGAGCTCCAGTACGAGTAGGAAGACCTGAAATGGGACATGAATACTGAGAAGAGCTACTGGGTGAAAAGGGAAAAGGCACCAATACCGTCAAATCAGGGTCTTTGTGCACACAAAAGGCATCTGAGTGATAGAGGAAGAGACCATAGTATTATAGCGGAGCAAAGACTCCAACCACAAACAAATATCACCATTTAGAGAAAAGACCCTTTTCTGGTGCCATACAATCTGGTACAAGGGTCCTGCATGTAGCATAATCCCACGCTTTTGCATGGCTTCGATAAAACCACCACTATGTCCTCTTATAACGGCGCCAAAAAGGCTCAAATCGACGCGTTGGTGCAGCAATGGCTTGCTGTGGACCAGAACAACGCTTCACGGGCGGAAATTGCCGCCTTGCACGAGAAGGGGGACTACAAGGCGCTAGACTCCAAGCTCTCTAAGCGCATAGCTTTTGGAACCGCCGGCTTGAGGGCCTCCATGGAGGCCGGCTACGCGCATATGAATGACGTCACGGTGCTCCAGGCCACGCAGGGGCTCGTTCAGTACTTGTTGGCTGCACAACCGTCCGAACCAGCCTCTTTGGTGGTGGGATACGACCACCGCCACCATTCGCAGAGATTCGCCGAAATCACGGCTTCAGTGGCTTTGGCGAAGGGTTTGACGGTCTATTATCTTGGAACAACAGAACGATTGTCTGAAGAATCTGGCTTTTCTGCTGAAAAAGAAGTCGACAGGCTGTATGTCCATACGCCCATGGTCCCTTTCACAATCGACCATTTTGGGGCCTCTGCGGGCGTGATGGTAACAGCCTCTCACAATCCTGCTCAGGATAACGGATTCAAGGTGTACTATGGCAACGGCTGCCAGATTATTCCTCCCCATGATGACGGAATTGCAGAAAGCATCGACAAAAACTTGGACCCGTGGGTAAATGAAGGCGTCTGGGACGTTCAGGGCACCTTTGAAAAGGGTTTGAAGAAGGGCCTTCTCAAGGAAGTGAAAAGGGAGATTTCTGAGGCTTACGTTGAGGCCATAGCGTCAAAATTGATCTTGAAACCTTCTCTCACCTTTGACTTCGTCTATACACCAGTTCATGGCGTGGGACTCGAGATATTCGAGCGTGTTTTCGGTCGTTTCAACACTGGAAAAGCCAAAATGCACGTGGTTGCCGAACAGATGGTCCCCGACCCCGATTTTCCGACCGTGAAGTTCCCCAACCCCGAGGAGAAGGGCGCCCTTGACTTGGCCATTGCCCAGGCCGATAAGTCCGGGCTGGAGCTTGTGATAGCAAACGACCCTGACGCTGATAGATTCAGCGTGGCGGTGAAGTCGAAGAAAACTGGAAAGTGGCAGCAGTTGACTGGAAACGCGATTGGCTTTTTGTTTGCCATGTATGTGGTAGAGGAGTTGATACCCAAAGAGTCTCTTTCTAAGACTTATTTAGTCAATCTGACTGTTTCTTCCCAAGTGTTGCTGGCAATGGCGCAGAAGGACGGCTTCCACTTTCAGGACACTTTGACAGGCTTCAAATGGATCGGAAATAAGGCCATTGACTTGAAAAAGGACGGTTTTCTTGTCCCCTTCGGGTACGAGGAGGCCATTGGCTTCATGTTTGACGTGGTAAATGATAAGGATGGCATTTCTGCTGCTGCAGTGTGGCTTCAATTGCACGAGAAGTGGTTTGCCAATGGCCAAAGTGACGCCTTGCAAAAGCTCGAGGAAGGGTACAAAGCTTACGGCTTTTTCCACGAGAGAAACGGCTATTACAAGTTAAAAGACCTTTCAAAAACACAGGAGATCTTTGAGACTGTCAGAAAGTCCTTTCCTGGGCATCAACCAGACAATATCGGGTCCCTAAAGGTGGTTGAATGGCGCGATCTCACTGTAGGATACGAGTCGTCCACAACCAACCACGTGCCCATTTTACCAACCGACCTGAGACTGCAGATGATTACAGCTGTTTTAGAGGAGAGTGGAGACAGCGTTCGCTTCACGTGCCGAGGCTCAGGTACAGAACCAAAGTTAAAGGTATACATTGAGGGAAGCTCCGCAAAATCGTCTTCCCACGCAGAAGCTGTTGCCAGGAAGTGCTGGGACACTCTCCGCACGGAGTGGTTCCGCCCTGCCGAAAATGGACTCACCGAGGTTGTTCAGGAGTACGATAATTGAGCCATTTTCAGTGTTCCTGGTGGTTTTTGTCCAGTCATGGGGTATGTGGGGGTGAAAAGGCGAATATTTCATGCCACCTAAATTTGGCCCAATTGGGCCTTTTTCGGTGGAAAAGTTGCCAGTCACTTTCTTGCGACCCAGAAGTATGAATAAAACATTTTCAAGCTCCCCCAAGGCTGTCGTTCAGTCGCTACTTCGGCCCTGTAGCGCCGCACCTGTTCCTGGTCATAGATACTAGATGCAGGTATTTTTCCGAGTAGAAAAAAACCATAAACACGGAATCGAACGGTACCACAACCAACACAATGGTATTGGACACCTATGGCAAGAAATCGGACCTTCCGATGTACGTACGATATGGGAACTGTTTCCGGTGGTCTTTTTTAGCGTGTGGCTGAAAAACCGATTCGAAGGGCCCTCTTGAAGACTGTATAAACGAAGGTGCCAGCGAATCATCTTCAGGGCGACAAAAGGGGCCTTTGGGAGCAGGTTTTTCTGCTTTTTCATTGCTTCACGGCTTAAAATCCGCCGCTATATGCTTGACCGCCTTTTGGGGGTCTTCGACAAGCCTATATACTAACCCCAGTCACAATGCCTTCCATCCCAAAAAGTCCAGCCTGGGGGGCTATAGGAAGCTCTTATCCGGGGCTACGGTACTTATAGTGGTTATAATCTTGCTCCTACGCAGGTCAGTGGGCTCTACAACACTCCAGGCCGACTATGAGCTATATATGGTGACCGATAAGGGCGTCAACAGGCAGTCTATAGAGGAGCCTTCGGAGCCGGCATTTGAGATGCCGCAGACGCCCGACGAAATATATCGGGAAACTGTGGAGTTCTACGATCTTGGAGACTATCGCGGGTCCGCCAATGGCATGGAACAGGGCGATGTGGTGTTGTTCCTCATGCCACTCAGGAACGCGGAGCACGTTTTGCCTATGGCGTTCTACAACTTGATGAACTTGACGTACGACCACTCCTTGATCGACATTGCGTTTCTCGTTTCCGACTGCTCGCCCAACGACCGCACTTTACAGACGGTTTTCGACTACCTGGTGGCGTTGCAGAATGGGACCCTTTTGGATAAGCTCCACGAGGAGGAGGTACAGCGTAATGGCGGAGTTGTCAAGGGCTCCTCTGACCTCTATCAACTTTACATGGACCAGGACTACATTGAGAACGTGAAGAAGTCGTATAGCTACACAACCCCCCACCACAAGAACTACAGGAAGCCGTTCCGGTCGGTCTCTATCTTCAAGAAGGACTTTGGCCAGGCCATTGGCCAGGGCTTTTCTGACAGACACGCGGTCAAGGTACAGGGCATTCGGCGGAAGCTCATGGGGCGCGCGCGCAACTGGTTGACGTCTAACGCCTTGAAGGCCCACCATTCATGGGTTTACTGGAGAGATGTGGATATCGAAACGTGTCCGGGGTCTGTTATCCAGGACTTGATGAAACACAACTACGATGTCATGGTGCCCAATGTGTGGCGGCCGTTGCCGACGTTTTTGGGCAACGAGCAGCCTTACGATTTGAACACGTGGATGGAATCTGAAGCGGCTCTTGATTTGGCTAAAACCTTGGACGAGGACGACGTCATTGTGGAGGGCTATGCAGAGTACGAGACGTGGCGTGTGCATTTGGCATATATCCGTGACCCCAACGGTAACCCTGACCAGGTGGAGGATGTGGATGGCGTAGGGGGAGTGTCCATTTTGGCCAAGGCCCAGCTTTTCCGCCAGGGAGCGCATTTCCCAGCGTTCACATTTAGAAACCACGCGGAAACCGAGGCCTTTGGCAAGATGGCCCGCGAAATGGGCTTCAAAGTGGGCGGCTTGCCGCACTACACCATTTGGCACATCTATGAGCCCAGCGAAGACGATTTGAACGAGATCGCCAAGTTGGAGCGTAAAAAGCGCAGGCAGGGTAACCGGCGCAATTAGGCATCATGGACATTGCACCCGATTGCCAGCCAGCTTGTCGTCTAATCCACGCATTTTCATTGGCGAGTGTAGAAGGAGTTTGATAGAGGTTTACAGCAATAAAAGATTAGTTCGAGAGGTTAGTGGGCAGGGAGGTTTGAAAAAAAAAAACATTTATCTCAGTAGGAAGGCAGGGTTTGTAATCTATGTGCCATCGTTGATGGCACTCAGAGATTGTTCACATCCATTTTATTCATCATGATAAATGTGTGTTGCGGGGTTCGAACCTGCACCATTGCCAGCAGCGGCCGCCGGCGGGCGAACGTAACTCGTAAGGGTGCAGGACGACTGCGCCATCCGGTGCGAAACTCTCGGGTCTATAGGTGCATGGTTTATGTGGCTGTGCGTGAAAGCCACTAATGATTCGAGTGTGTTTTAAGGAAGAACCCCTAGGACTCGTAATTTGCAATATTTGGCCTCGCCCAAAGTCGCTTCTGCGCACACTCATTGTGTTACTGGCCCTCATATGTCTCCAAATATGTCTCCAAATGAGATGTGAAGCGATCATTTCCAGGGCTTCTTCATGGATGCAAATTCTCACACCGATGAGAAACGTCTTTTCCCTTTCTTGCAATTTTCAACACGTAATAAGCCGGGCCCTCACAATACTTTTTCGATTCATTCTATACTGGCGTTATATATAGCCAAAATGGAGAAAATTAAAAACAGTCGTAGCATCGTAGCGGGCCTACTTCTTGAGGCCCACGGACAAACCCGCCTTCAATCTCTTCTGGGTCAACGCAGCAATGATGGCTGCACCTGCACCGGAACCATCCTCAGCAGGAACGACCACCACGGGGTCGGGCTGGCCAGCAGGCCAGTCGAAGATGTCTCTCAAACCCTTGGCACATCTCTCCTTGAAGTTGGGGTACTTGTTGAAGACCAGGCCGTCAGCGGCACAGTGCGCGGTCTTGTAGCCTCTCTTTTTGCAAATAGCAGCAATACCACACGCCGACAAACGTGCTGATCTGTCGCCGATTCTCTCCGCAATGCGGCGGATGATCTTTCTCTCGGGAGAGGTGGTCTGGATGCCCAAAACAGTCAGGAACAATTCCTGCACGTCAGACAAGTTCTCGAAAGGGTCCTCCTCCACCTTGGAGGGGAACGAGGTGTCCAAAACGAAGGGCACGCTCAACTTGGTCAAGTCCTGGTCCTTGAAGATCAAGCCCTGCGCGTGCAAGTCCAACAAGATCAAACGCAACACCTCGCCCAAATAGTAGCCGGAGATCATCTTCTCGAACGCCTGCTCGCCCGGACGGGGCGACTCGCGGTCGATCTCCACATCCCAGGAGGTTCTGGGCAACACCGCGTGGGCGTTGTCGAAGGCGCCGTACTCGCAGTTGATGGCCATCAACGAGTCTGGCAGAATGTCGTCTGGCACCTTGCCGCCCAACTTGGCGATGTCCTTGACCACGTCGTAGTATGCGCCGTTACAGCCGGTGCCGAAGATGAGGCCCATTTTGGTCTCGGCGTCGGTGTAGGCGGAGGCAACCAAGGTTCCGGTGGTGTCGTTGATCAACGCAACCACCTCGATGGGGAGGCCCTTCTTCTCGATGGCGCGCTGCAACATGGGCACCACGTCGTGGCCCTCGACGTCCTTGATGTCGAAGCCCTTGGTCCACGAGGTCAAAACACCCTCGTTGATGGAGTTCTGCAAAGCTGGGAACGAGAACGTAAAGCCCAACGGCAACTCCTTGTGGCAGCCCTCGGGGAACTCGTCCTCGATGAACTTTCCGAGACACTCGGCGATGAAGGCCCACAACTCGTCGGACGTGGCCGTTCTCATGGTCTTGGGCAACGCAAACTTGGACTGGGTGGTGTCGAAATCGTGGTTTCCGCCCAATTTGACGAGGACAACACGCAAGTTGGTGCCACCGAGGTCGATGGCGAGGTAGTCGCCGGTCTCCTTTCCGGTGGGGAGCTCGAGCACCCAGCCGGGGATCATGGGGATGTTCTGGCCATGCTTGGCAAGGCCCTCCTGCAACTCCACAATGAAGCGGTCGGTGATGGCCTTAAGGGTGGAAGCGGGGACGGTGAGAAGCTCCTCCACGGAGCGGGAGGCGTTCATAAGCGACTCGGGGACATCGGTGAAGGTGCCCTTTCTGGCTTGGGGGGGCTTGGGGCCGAGATGAACCATTTTAGTGTGGTGGTGTGATGGTGGTGGGGAGTGAAAAATCAACGAAAACTCCGGACATTTGCGCGCCGTTATATAGCCACTCGCACAGCGAACGTCACCATACGGGCCAGGGCGTGCAACAGGCCCAGAAAGCACCCGATGGCGCGTCACGCAAAGGCGCAGGCTATGGGCGCAAAACGGCTGTTTTTTCTGCCAATGCACCGACTTGGCCTGTTATGGTGCACCCCAGTCTCTTCTCGGAGGAACTGCCCTGGCGTGGATTCGTCTGTTCTGGCCCTGAAACCGCGCTGCTAGCGTGGGAAAAACAGCATTCGCCGCGCGAAAAGCAACGTTGGGCCGATTGATGCGAAAAATCTAGCGACAATCGTCGCTAAATTGGCCGCGACCGCCGCGGGACGCCGATTTTCGACCGCTATTTGCACTGCACCAGAGCCCCGAGTTCCCGGCAGCTACTTCCTAAATCCCACACAGTAACACGCCACGGGTTCTCCAGGTCCTCTTCCCCGCCTCCCCGGATTAACCTGGCCCCGTCGCGTGACGCGCCAAGTACGAATTCCCCACGGGTTGCCTGCGTCCAGTTGTTCCGGTTGCTGGGGAAACCGGCCCATGATAGCGGAAAAACTCCAGGCTATGCGGTGTTTTTCCGGGCCGGTTTTTCCGGCTGCCAGACCCATGACGTACACCTGCAGAAGCATTTTTGCAGCGTCAGATGGTGAATCGGCAGAAGCGCACCATCACAGTCGTATACTATTAGGCACATTTTGCCCACGCTCTTGTGGTTCAATTGGAACAAAATACGGCGTTCAGCGCCTTTATGGTGGTTCCTGTGCATTGTGGAGGCCTACTATACAGCCTATTTTCGCCCCCTACAGACAACAACAGCTTGTTGTGTAAAAGCAGGGCTCTTGGTATGAGTAACTGCGCACGTAATTGGTTTTGAAGCCCTGCTTGTTTACCTGCTCTCCGTTGCCTCTTCTAGATTTCATTAACTAAAGCCTCTAGTAACCCTCTGATGCCTGCTATTTCCAGCTACCCTTGGCTCGAGCATTTCTTGCTGGGACCAGCTCTGTTGGGCTCTCGAAATTGGTGTATTCTCTATAGCAGTTCTGAGATTCTAATTGAGGGACTACTGGCCCACACTACTTATGGCCCTTTCGGGAACCCAGTGTGTAGGGCTTTATATGAAGCCTCCAAAGTCTTCCAAAGTGTAGCAAGGACGCTCTCAGCTAGCCATAAGTGCCGGTTTTTTTCAGTCTGAATCCCAACGATCCCCAGCACGCCTATTTTCCTCTCAAACACGGTCCATGCATTTAGGCCTCCCTGCCCAGTAGTCCCGCTGACTGAACATTGGCCCATCGTATACCACCTGCTCACCACTGCTCTTTGGTCGTCTGGTCAAATGTCTTCATGGCCTCGCCCACCTTCGTCAAGTTCTCTTTCACTTCCTCGACGTACTCATTGAGCTCGCTGAAGTTCTGCTTGTGGTAGAGCATGGTGGTCGCAGAAGTCTCCCTGTTGGTCTCATCGAAGAACTCGTTCAATTTGTGGGCCCGCTGCTGCCTCTTGAACTCGTCGTCAGCCTCGTCATCGCGAGAGGCGCTCTTTTTGATGCTTTCCGCTGTAGATACCGTGTTCAATCGGTACATCTCCTTTCTATGCTCGTTGTCGTTGAAGCTCTGACTGGACATCACCTCGAGTAGCTTGTCCTGCGTGCCCTTGAGCTTCTCCAATCCCTCGTTGAATTCTTTGTTGAAGAAAGAGCCCTTCGACTTGACGTTCGCAGACATATTCTTGACATCATCCAACACGTCGATTTGCGTCCAGAGCTTGTCGAGGTATGTCGCGCTCTGCTTAGCGGTGCTGAGCCGATCGAGAGTTTTGATGCTATGTGCGTCTACAGCCTCAGTGTTCTCTGTGTTTGTTCGTGAGACCCTGGGAATGCTTCCCGCCAGTAACCTAGCATTTTTGAAGACTCCCTGCGGGCCCCTGGCGTTAGCGGAGGAGCTGGAGGTCGTCGACATATTGCGAGAGTGGCGAAGGTTGTTGTGTGGCGTCGACATGAGAAGGAGCGTGGGACTTTGTTGTGTTTTGGTGGCGCGTATAAGCGTGAAGTTGTGATGATCTTAAGAAACCCGGAGACGCTGGTGAAGGACTTGGTGGCCTCGGTAACTGCTGAGCTGCTTCTGTGGGTTCTTGAATGTCCACAAATGCTTGGAAATCCTGAGGTGATGCGATGGCCTGGTGCCTGGCTGTGTCTTTGTCCTCTATTCGACGCTGCCAAAGAACACCCCAGATAAGAACACTGTCTAGAACTTCCTTATCTTGTGAATAGCACTCGGATTCTCTCTCAAGTATGATCCCTTCTTTGCACTCTTCCTCTCGAGTAATGCTCTCCACTCTTAATCTCAGAATAAACCTGTGATTCTCACCAAATTTCGCTTATCGCACACCAAATCTACACCTCACTAACCGCCTCCAATGTCCACCCCTTTAGAGCCCTTGTTGCGGGCGCTGTCGCCACTACGGCGGACGAGACCTTCGCCCTTAGGGCAGATTCCCCCTATGACCCACCTGCCGTTGAAAAAACCGTGGAAAAAGCTCCTCTACCAGCGCCAGCCCTATCCCGACAACTTCACGGATGAGTCCTTTCTCGACCAGCTCAAGAGAAACACCACCGTCTTCAGGTACTCCTTCTGGAAGCTTGCGGAGGACTTCTCGCTCATCGCTTTCTATATGTCCAACATGATGATGGTGTACATTGCCTTTGCGTGCATTCACTATGAGAAGTGGGACCCCCTAGCCCCCACCGCAGTTTTGTCCATTTTCACCCTTCTCGGCTTCTTCGTCTGGGACAGAACCCGTTCAAAGCCCCTCAAAACCGCCTCGTCTCCCTACACATACACGCAGTCTCCTAAGCTTAAGTCGTTCCTTCTCATCATATTCATCTTGCTTGTTCTCACGCCGGTGCTAAAATCGCTTACACGGTCTACAGCCTCCGACTCGATCTGGGCTCTTTCCTTCGGCGTGTGCTTATGGAACGTGTTCTTTCATGATTACGCTATCGACCCGTCCATCAGCAATTACCGGCCAGTGGTCTCCACTAATCTTTCGCTCGCCAACGGCATTGTTCTAGCTTCGCGGTTGGGCTCTACGCTGCAGGTTTTCTGCTTCCTTTTGATTGCCATCCAGGTCAGTATTCTATTGCCGTTGTTCGACTTCTCGCTACGCAAGCACTACAGCCAATGGCACCACGTTCTGCTCATGGTGGTGGTGACAGGGGTAGAATTTGCAGTCATGGGCCGCATTTGGGGCCTTCCTACGCTCGCATTATGGGTATGCGTACAAGCAGTGGTGGTATTTGGGCTTCCCATCTACCTCCTCTCTCTTCAGCGCTATAAAAACGAGCTCCAGGGCCCCTGGGACCACGCCAAACCGATCGTGAATAGGCCATAATAGGCGTGTGGAGAAATACGCTCGGCGTAAACCTGAGTCTGACATGAATCTAGGACCTTCAAACCGCGAGAATTGGATAAATAAGGCTGAAAACGAGTGTAAGTTGTAACTCATGGTGACGCTGTTCTAGCTGCGTTTGGGGGAGCTGAATCTATGCTGCCAAACACTACAAAGAAGAGTAAATCGAGTTACTGCTCGTGAACTGAGCATTGTTCTGAAAATTACGTGGTGCGTAATTCTTCGCCCAGTTTGCGGGGCCTATTTAGCCCTCGGAGAACGGGACCATATGGGTCTTAACTTCGCTCAATCTTGGATAGAACCATTTGATGGGCCTCAAAGCCTCTACAAAGGTTGAAGGTCTAGAGTGGTGTTTTGGCTCTGGCTTTCCTGGTGCACATCTTATGGTGTACGGGTTTTATGATCTGTTCTGGTGCACGGGTGCGACGCCGAG
Organism: Wilhelminamyces tanticharoeniae; assembly: GCA_030558325.1. NCBI lineage: Eukaryota > Fungi > Ascomycota > Pichiomycetes > Serinales > Metschnikowiaceae > Wilhelminamyces > Wilhelminamyces tanticharoeniae. Next base: position 392,370 of record JAJMSI010000013.1, on the reverse strand, counting down.
GTAAAAAAGTACATAGACATTATAGCACAACAGATTCAATCACTGAAAGAAGCGGTTTGAGGCGCATTTCGAGAGTTCAGTAACTTTTCCATGTCGAGCGAGAACAATCATGTTGGCGATTCTGGTTCCCGGCCTAGCCAGGTACGATCTTCGGGCCAAAACAACGCCCCGGGGGCTCCACAGAACGGCCAGCAGGCAGTCAGAAACCCCGCCCCAGCAGCCCAGGCACCCAAGGGAGCACAGCCGCAGTTTTCACAGGCAGACTTGAACCGCATTGTGTTGGAATATTTGAACAAAAAGGGCTACCACAAGACGGAGAGCATGCTTCGTCTAGAGAGCAGTAATACTCCTACAGCGGCTATTCCCGGAGTGACTCCAGCCAATACGGCGTTTTCGGGGCCAGGCGAGGGCCGTCTGAGGGAGTTGGAGCCGGCAGGTGGCCAGGAAAGAGAGGTTCGTGAGTTAAGAGACAGGCAGCTACGTGTGGAAAGAGAGTTGAGGGACACCAAAGACAGGGAGCTGCGGTTGGCCAAGGAAAAGGAGTTGCGCGAGTTGAAGGACGAGGAGGAGAAGAAAAAGCGCGAAAACGACCCAGACATCTACTCCCGCGCCTACGGCATTCTCCGTGGCTGGGTGGAGACGTCGTTGGACCTATATAAGCCAGAGTTGACGCGGTTGTTGTACCCCATGTTCATCCACTGCTTTTTGGAGCTCATTTCTAAGGGCTACCCGGCGCACGCGAAAACGTTTTTGGACAAGTTCAAGGAGGATCACGCTGAGCTCCACGGGTTGGAGATCGCGCAGTTGGCGGGTCTCTCTTTGCCCGAGCACTTGCGTGAGAACACGTTGGCGCAGGCCTACCGCACCAGCAAGTACCGCATCGTGGTGTCTAAGACGACTGTCAACTTGTTGTTGTACTTCTTGCACGAGAACGAGGCGGTTGGCGGCGCCATCTTGATCCGCATTATCAACCAGTACTTGAACCCCGTGATTGCCTCCACGAAGCCCGATAAGGTAGACCAGGCGGGTGAGGCCAATCCGGAGGAGGGCCTTCCCAACCACATCACCCGCACCAACGAAATTGATGCCTTCAACGACCAGCCTGTGCAGCTCGGAAAACTCCCCTTAGATCCCGACGTGGAGAACGAGATCGAGGCTGAGTTGAAGGTCAAGGACGAGTCCACAGCCCCTGTGAACGGAAAAACACTCGTGGAGGAATTCAAGGAGATCACTGCGGCGGAGGATGACTCTCCCGCACGTGAGCTGTTACCACTTCCGTTGAAGGACTATCTGGACATCAAGCGCTACATCATGAGTGTGGAAGACCTGCGGTCCAAAATCCGTCTCGGAGCGCTCCAGGCCAGTGCGCCCTCCGTGTGCATGTACACGTTTCACAACACCAACAACGACATGACGAGTCTCTCGTTCAACGACGACGCCACGGTGGCCGCGGGGGGCTTCCAGGACAGTTTTATCAAGCTCTGGAGCGTGGACGGAAAGCCGCTCAAATCTGTGTTTAAAAGAGACCCCTCTAACGGCAACAACTCCCGCAAGCTTGTGGGCCACGGTGGACCCGTCTACGGCGTACTGTTCTCGCCTGATAACCGCTTTCTTCTTCTGGGACTGGAGGACAAGACTGTGAGGTTGTGGTCGCTCGACTCCTACACGGCGCTCGTGCTGTATAAGGGCCATAATGGCCCTGTTTGGGATGTCAAGTTCCTGCCTATGGGACACTACTTTGCCACCGCATCGCAGGACCAGACGGCCCGTTTATGGGCCACCGACCACATCTACCCGCTCCGCATATTTGCGGGCCATATCAACGACGTTGACTGCGTGGAGTTCCACCCTAACCTGGCTTACGTGTTTACTGGACTGTCTGATAAGACATGTCGGATGTGGGACGTTCAGACGGGTAGCTGTGTGAGAATTTTCATGGGCCACACCGGGCCAGTGAACTGCATGGCTGTTTCCCCGGATGGCCGTTGGTTGGCGAGTGCGGGTGAAGACAGTGTGGTGAACTTGTGGGACGCCGGCCTGGGACGCAGGTTGAAAACCATGAAGGGCCACGGAAGGCTGTCGATCTATTCGCTTGCGTTCTCTCGCGATGGTAGTGTTTTGGTGAGTGGAGCGGCAGATAATACCGTGCGTGTGTGGGACGTGAAAAAGGGCACTGCCGATGCGGGGCCCGAGCCGGAGCCGTTCTCGAACGAGTCGCTGGCGGCACTGGGGGACGGGAAGACCGATAAGGCTAGAAAGGAGATCGTGGCGTCTAGCGACCACATGACTGCTTATTTCACGAAGAAGACGCCTGTTTTCAACGTGCAGTTCACGCGGAGAAACCTTTGCTTGGCCGGTGGCGCCTTTACGGGGTAATCGATGGACCTGGAGGTGACGAAATGTACGATATGTGGGAAGCAGTTGAAATGTACGATAATAGGAAGAGTTGTAGGCCTGAAGGGGGACGTGCGAAAGCGGTGTTTAGGGAGGTGAGAAAGTCTACGGACACAGGCCTCTTTCTTTTCTGATTTTTCAGGTGTAGTTATTCTTGGAAGGGATCAGAGAACGCCGCCTTTCATCGTGGGTATTATATTCCCTGCAACAAGGACACTCTTTTGGCGGATTGTGTTTTCCTAGAGAGTGATGGGCTCATTTTTGAAGGGGTGGAAAGAGCAGAGTACTGAAAACTTAGCTTCTGGTGAAATGGCTGTTTTGGACCAAAATCTGCAAAAAATGACGTCTGCAAAAACGAGTTGTGAGCATTCCAAAATCACACTCCAGAAATACACCTTCTGGTGGTCGCTAAACGTGCGCCCAGCACATATCAAGAAGAAGGACCCGAAAACCGCAAGTCAGCCGCTCAGAGATGTCCCCACGACGACCCTTCTTGAAACGTCTCTTTGCGGCTTCTCCGCAGGCACACGCGTCACAGCGCCCCAAGGCTCCATTGAAAGACACGAAATCCGTTCCCATACCACAAGGGGTATCGGGCTCCCTGCAGGAAGGGTGCACGGTTCTAGAGCCCTTTGAAGTGTACTGAGCCTCGCGAATGCACCAGCGCGAAAGGCGTTTCAGTTTCGTCTGGGGCAAGACGACACGCAGAATTGAACCCGTGGCCCCACAAGGGCGTTTGACAGGGCCCATGGAAGGCAGTTCCTGCACGGAGACAGTGCTCGTTTGCAGCCACACAGCCTCCACACAGCCCGTCTGTTAGGCGTTGGTGGGCCGTTGTGGGCCCTTGGAGGAGTTACCGGATCGGGACAGACCGCGGAACCAGTACTTAGGCGCGTTTCGGCTGTGCCTGGCGCCGTTGCGAGCGTTCAACGGTACAATATGAAGTGAGCGCAAGCACAACACGATTGCTGCTGCGCAAAGCGTGGGCGGGTGCACGTTGCGGACAATATGGCTGTGGGGCCCGAGGCCTATAAAAGGCAGCGAAGCGGCCGGGGTGGGTCAGCAGACCAGTTCTACTTTACTCACCACTCCAAAAACACACATCCGCTATGAGATTCTCCGCTCTTTTGTCCCTCTCCGTCGCCGTTTCCTCGGTGGCTGCCTACCACGCTGTGGCGCCCCAGGGCGGCATCCAGAGAAGAGCCGGCTCTTCTGACTCGGGTTCTGACTCGGGCGCTGGTGCCTCTTCCCCTGGTGGCTCCGGCTCCAGCTCCTCTGGCTCCGACTCGGCCTCGGGTGCTGGCTCGGCCTCGGGCTCTGCTGGGTCCGACGCCTCTCCCGCTGGCAGTGCTGCGGAGGAGTCCGGTGCCTCTGGCGCGTCCGGTGCCTCTGGCTCCGCTGCTTCTGGTGCTGCCGGTGCCTCTGCTGCCTCTGGCGCTGTTGGTGCCTCTGTTGCCTCTGGTGCTGGAGCCTCTGATGCTTCGGGCTCCTCTGGTGCTGGAGCCTCTGCTGCCTCGGGCTCCTCTGGCGCTGGCGCTTCTGCTGCCTCTGGATTGTCTTCTGAGGAGTCTGGAATGGGCTCCATGGAGTCTGGCTCTTCCGAGTCCGGCGCCTCTGAGTCCGGAATGGGCTCCATGTCCATGGAGTCGGGCTCTTCTGCTTCTGGCTCTTCCTCCGGCTCTTCGGGTTCATCCGGCTCCAACTCTGGCTCGTCGTCCGGCTCTTCGGGCTCTTCTGGCTCGGGCTCCAGCTCCTCGTCTGCGGGCGCTGCTAACGTCATCGGTGCCAACGTCGGTGTTGCCGCCTTCGGTGTCTTGGCCGGCAGCTTGTTGCTCTAATCAGACGCTGTTCTACGCCAATGGCGCTCCTTATAGATACTGTCTAGTTAACTAATTTTTGTCTAATTGGTGTAGTCCTGTGGCCCCCAAGCAGCCCAAAATTGTGCTTTTGGTTGGGTGCAAATCCCACGTGTAGTAACGAGGTCTTTCATTGAATGACGGGACAGGAGCGATCGAGGGCAATCAAACCTTGGGGGCACTTAGCAGGCGCCATTACTACTGCCGCTTTCAGAAGGAAGCTCCAATCGAGAAGACGTTCGACGGGTTGATGCAGTATGTCTGGGAAAAGAACATATTCGCAGTTGGCATTTCCGCTGGAAAGCCAGGCTGTGAACTGAAGAAAAATATGCCTGTCCTCTCTACCGAACAACATGTGCTCCAGCTCGATTGCATAACTAATGTCATTTCGGTTCCTTTATTTGCCGCAGCGTTTGACTCCATATTAGTGTCACATTTGCACCGCGAAAAAGACCACCTTTCGAGAAAGTCATCAAAAAAGCTCCATAGTACCTCGTTTTGGCACTCCAAACGGCCGGGCTCCATCTACGCCACCGCCCAAGACTTTTGTTTCGACATTTCTTCCCGTCTTTTGGTAACACGCGTGCAGGGCACAAAACACCGTTTTCCCCAGATTTCGCATTTTAGCGACGACTAACGCTATTGTTCTGCTATGTGGTTCCATCTGAAAGACCAATTTGCGTTTCCCGCCACCCGGCCGAATAGGAAAGAGCCCCGGCATTGACCGCAGCTCGGAAATAGCGCATTTCGGAGCACGCGCTCTATTGTACCTCGGAAAGTCGAAACCCCTTACCCGTGACGGAGCAGACGCGTCCACACCCCAAACACCCCCTTGTGCGTGCTACTACAGCCTTAAAGGGGCAAGTTCCGTCCCAAAACGGAGTGGTTGTGGCCAAGGAGCCAATTAAAGTGCTGTTTGTGGCATGAACGTTTTTAATTAACCCGAATTGGGATAAGACCACTATGGAGGGGAGAGCCCCTCATAAACGCGGTCTCTGTGGCCAGGCTGGGGGCTTTAAATTAGACACGATTTGGGAGAGCCACAGGCACAGGCGCAATGGCCCGTGGACCAAAATTAGCGCCTATGCGGGGAGTTCGACCGCCTCATCTCATCGGGGCAAATTGGTCGTGCGACTCTCGCAGTTAGTACCGGCCCTTGGCTCGTCCTGGGCGAATACGAATATGCGTTTCAGGTGGGACATTGCCCACGGAAGGTTAGACTCAATGAGGTTCGGGGGTTTAATCCCGGCCATTTCCCGCAGTGTGTGAGGCAGGGAAGTTCCAGGCGGAATTACTGCGGGAATGAGACGGGGGCATTTCGCCACTGCGCCAGCCACCCCCGTGGGTGCGGGCTCTTCTGGCGTGGTGCCGTGCCCCACTTCGCGCTAAAAGCGTCGAAAAGGCGGCAAAAGTGGGGCACGCACTGTCGGTTTTCGACTCCGCTTTCATGACCCGCGCAGAAAATAACTGAGGAATGCCTCGTAGAACCTGCAGGCGTATGCGCGCGCAGCCTAGTTGGTGCAAATTAGCTGCACGGCGCCGCGCCCACCACCCATTGGCTGCAGTATTTTGGCGATATTTTCCCATTAGCGCCCCTTTTCGGCGGGAGTCATCCGCATTAGGCCGCCGAGGTGCTGGGGGGCACCGGCGCGTGTGCAGGTCGGGACTTCCGGACCTGGCGAAACGGCCGCAAAAACGAACTGCGCCAAACCCTGCTACTAGGCGACCGGAACATTTACGCGGGATGCCTGGGGCGGGAAACCGTGGCTTATAAATAGGAGCCCACCCCCAGTTTTGCGCCAGTGTCCCCATACCTTTTCTCCATAATGCAGTTCGTTAACGCCGCCTTGATCTCCGCTGTTTTGCTCGGTGTTGCCAACGCCGACACCCTCAACCCCTCGCAGGTGGTGTTCGTCACCAATTTGGTCAACGACTTCAAATCCAACCAGGCTGAGTACCTCGGCTTCTTGGCCACCGCCTCTGGCGTGCCCACGCAGTTGCCTCTCTTGGCCGGTCAGGTCATCACCTACACCGACGACTCCTACACCAACTTGTTGAACCTGCAGAACCTCGACCTCCCCTCGTTGGAGGCCTACGCCACCAACTTGCCCTGGTTCACCAGAATTGAGGCCGACATCGCAAATGCTGCCAGCGGTGCTGGCGCTGCTTCTGCCACCGCTGACGCCTCGTCCGGTGCTGCGTCGTCTGCTGCCCCTGCGTCGTCTGCTGCTGCCTCTTCTGCTGCCCCTGAGTCGTCTGCTGCTGCTTCTGGCGTCGCCTCCTCTGCTGAGGCCAGCAGTGCCCTGGCCTCTTCTGCTCCCGCTAGGGCCTCCTCTGCTTCCGCTAGGGCCTCTGGTGCCGCTGCTGCTGGCAACGGTTCTAGGAACGGAACTGCCACCACCACCTCGAACTCCAGTAACGGCGCCTTCTCGCTCCCCGTCCAGGCCGGTGCCGTTTTGGGTGCCCTCGCTGTGGCCTTGTTGTAATCGGAACAGGCCTTAGTTAGAACTGTATACTGTATCATACGCAGCCATCACGAGAACCACCAGGCCCACGTAGCCCGAAACGGAAACACTGCGCTTAGCGCCAGTTCCGGTCCAGCGCTCGGCCCACACGAGTTCCGACCGTAACCTGCAAATGAGCGTCTCGCCTGACCTTCGTGGTTGGCCCGGCTACCGTGCGGGATACGAGGGTGCAGATTGAGGGGTACGTTTCCTGGACAACCGGAGTCCAATTCGGGAACGCGGTCTTTGGCGTGGAAGAAGTTTCATTTTGTTTGGTGTGGGGTTGGCCGAACGGTAGCGCATTCCAGCTACAGGCATTTTCGTTTATGAATGGCCAATTTCAGTCGTTAACGAAATAGCCGGTTTTGGCCTCTAATGAAATAGTTGCTTCAGGTTTTGATGACAAGCCGTGTTTTACTTTCTAGTGACATGGCCTTTTTTTAGTGTTCAGTAACTAACGAGCCTTTTCGGGATTAACGAAAGAGCCATTTCCTGCTCATTTCTGGCTCAGTCTAGCGCAACTTCGTGCGTGTTTCCGCTCTCCCTTATAATACTCGTTGTCCTGGACTCCCATCTAGCCAATCTGGCCAATTCCCGGATCCTTCTATCGCGTCCTTACCTGGAGTTTTTCATTATCCAATTCCTGCCACTATCTAGCTCCTACATTTCCGTTTCACTACTCTACCTCTGGCAGTTGAATCCCTGGCCATTTCTGCCCACCGCCCAATATTTATCTTCTCTGACCCTCCATTGAGTGCTCCTGGACTCCCACTCACCCTCATAGCCCTTTCACACACCCCCACACACCCCCACACAACCCACTTCTCACCACTATGTCTCTCACTGACTGCCTTTGGCCAAGGCCGTGACGAAGAGAACCACATACTCGAGACTCCACAACGGGTTCTCGAGCTGCTTGGCAGGTATGTTACTGGAAGCCTGGGTTTTGGCTCTCTCTTGCTGGTAAAATTGGTCATACGCGTCTGACACCCCGTTGATAAGGAGGTTCAAGTTGCGTCGCAAAAGGTTGAGCGCCTGCTCGAAAGGAGCGTTTTTGAGATTGACTCTGCGTCCCAGCAGCCCAGAGCCATACTCCTGTGCCAACTTTTCCGTAAGCCGTCCGTCGTAGTATAACGGATATACTTTGGGCGCATTGGCGTCTTCTGGGACCTTTATATGCGGCTGGAAGGGCGCTCGCGAAGATATGGAGTCCACAATGTAGCTGTGGCTGCCGTTGTGCACCATCCTGTGTTTGAGAGCCACGCCCGTGATTTCCGCAAGATGGTTGGCGAGCTGCACTACGTGCGATAAGCAGGCGTTGATCTGGTCGACATTGGCCGTGTGCTCGCCCGCATCCGCAAACGGCTCCTCCATCTCTGTAGCCAGATACCGAACTCGAAGCGTTTTCTCGTTGTAGTAGCACGTTTCGAGGACCTCTTTCATGGAGGACGGAAACTCGAGGCCTGCTATGCAAAAGACGCCGTTTCCGGCGCTTTCTATGGGTATGAACTCGCGCATCGGAATCGTGAGCGCCTGGAGGCTCTGTATGATGGCAGGATAGACCGCCTGGGTGAGGGTTTCGCTGATGGGCTCGATCTGTGCCTCCACCATGTCGATCTGGTTGGTGTACCTTTCCTGGACGGAGGGAAACCGCTCGTCCATGAGCTGTCTGATCCTGTTGATTTGCACCTTTCTGGAGAGTATTTCCGCGTGGATGGTGTCGTTAAGCGATTTCTGCTTGATTATGTGTCTGTCAAGGGCCGTCACCTCTGCCCTATATTTGTCGGCGTTGGAGGCATCCACGCGATCTAGAACGTGGACGAGGCCCGAGATCTGCTTCAGGAGCGTATTTTTGGAGACTCTGAGCTCGCGAATGGACTTCTTGAGACTGCTGAGCATCCGAACCGTCTCAAAGGAATACGACGGTGTAGCGTGCAAAAGGGGGTCGTTGCTGGTGGTTCTTATGCTAAGATCGCCTACCGTAGCGATGGGAACCTTGAGTGCGTCTGCAATGGTGAAAAAGCGCCCGTTGAAGTTGAAAACAGCACTGTTGTTGCCGAAATAGTCCTCCTTATCTGCAATGGAGGGCCCTATATAGACCAACTTCAGGAGCGAGAGGTCTAGCTGGAGAAGAGCTTGCCAGCCCCTTTCGCTGGAAAAAGGCCTTTTGGTCCACACAGTGAGACGGATATTGGGACTTTTGCGGCCACCGACACCCGGAAGTGAAATCTGCCCAAAAGAGGGATTCGTGCTGGAGTACACCGCTTCACTAACGTATATGAGGGTAGCCTTTTGAGGGCCGTCGAGCACATGGAGGCTGAAAAACAGATCAAGGAGCTTGTGGGCATTTTCCTCTATCAATTCCACGTCGCTAGAGGCATTTTCGTAGCTTGGAAGGGCGTTTCGTATGCTGTGTCTTCTGAGCTTATCACCCTTGTGGGAGGGCTTCTGGGTGTTCGCATTGGCGCTTCTGGCGCACGTAAGGGGGTCCCGGGGGAAAGTGAGGTTTCGTAGGAGCACTCCTTTAAGGCTGTGGAGCGTGCAGTTTGCGTGGGTCTGGGCCATTGTGGCCCTGTTGGTGTGAAGGCTGCTAGGGTGAGTTTCGCGATTTGGTTTATCTATGAAAAACCACAGATTGTGGAGAAAGGGACCGTTGAAAGGCACCTAAAAGACGATTTCTGGCCCCCAAAACGCCACTGTGGCATCATCTGCCATGCCCAACTACATGGTGGCGCTTGCGCACTTTTGCGAGCTCCACGGGCCGTCCACCATTATGTGTTCCCAGACGTCCTCAGTGAGTGCACCAGAAGAACACCTACTAGCGTCAACTGCGAAACTACAGCCGTGTGCCTCCTGTCGGCTCACCCTCCCTGAGGGTGCGGTGAACCTCACCACCAAAGACCCGGAAAAGGGCCGTTTGGTGTACGTATCCACCCACTATCCGTCATCGCAGAAGCGGTACACTCTGCTTACCAAATTGGCGATGAAGGCGCTTTCGGTGGAGACCACTTCGGACCTTTCGCGGCCGGTTTTCTACGGAGATGTGGTCAACGGCTACTGCATCACCAAGATCTTCAAAATTACGGACTTCAATGCCCGCGGGGGCGAGCGCAAGTACGCGTTGATGGTGGTGGCGGACTCCGAGCCCGCTCTCCTCCAAAAGTGGGATGTCGTGGGGTTGTACCTCAATGAGTTGATTTCGCAGGTGCAGACAAAGGTGGAGAGGGCCAGAGAGGGCCTCCACCGGCTGGAGCTGCAGAATGGCGCAAGTGTGGTGGATAACGAGCGCTACCTTCGGCGTTCCATGATCAAGCCCAAATCGCTCGTGGAGCTCACGGACGACGCCGAGTTGTTTGTGAAGATGCATCTCTGGGCGGTGGAGCTCCTAAGAGAGATATCTGGGTGAGAGAGAGAGAAAGAGAGAGGAGCTGATAGAAAATGCATTGGGAGGAAGAGGAAGGAGGAAAGAACTAGATTGGTGTTGGCCACGCTAGCATTGAATGCTTCAGATTGAGATCGTTAAAATAGAAGTAAGAATTGGGTTTGAGCCCCCTTTGAAGTGTTCAACATGATAGTTATGGAAGGATTTCGCACGGATGTTGAAATGCCGAATTGTGGAGAAGTGAGAGACATTCCCCTAGTATTAGTTTTCAAGAAGAAAAGGCATCAACTCGAAGAATTGCATTCCCGTATACCGCCGACTTTCCTTTTCCGGTCCCCTTCTTGGGAAATCACCAGACTAAGGAAATCTGCTGTCTCTTTAGTTTCTCTTTCAATGTCTGAATTTTGCGACCCGTATTTTGCGACACTTCGAAACTTCAACAATTCACACTAGGACCTCAACACCTTGAAAAATGGCCTTTTTACAATGACACGCGTTTGCAGACTACTATTGTATGTTTTCGTGCTGGTCCTTTCATACTATGTCATGCCCGTGTTTCAAAGTGTGGACTTTCCATGGTGGAGGAAGACCCCCTCGGAAACTTCCATATTGGACGCTGAAAACTTCTACCTCAAATTGCCAGTTTACCGGCCCTATTTGGAGAATTCCGTTATTCCAGAGGAATTTCACCACAAGTCATTCGAAGGATTGGGCTTTCTGGGTCTTCTCAAAGAATTGAGTGCAGACTATGATCCCAGAATGTTGCCTGCTTTGTGGGGAAACAGCATTTTGCAGCAATTGGAGGGCAATAGTGCTTCGCAAATCACCCTCCCCTTTGATTGGAGGAGTCTTGTGGGGTTCAAAACGAGGACTTTTGGTGTTGAAGACCACATAGGGAAGAACTTCTGCGAAGTAGCAGAAATAGAAAAGAAAAGGTGTCCCTTTTTGGCTTCTCCAAATGCCACCATTGACGGGGAGACGGATTTCATTGTCACTGGGCCATTGGAGGTCAAAATGACGGAAAAGGGACGTCAATTGTTTGGCCTCAACTACCTTCTTCATTCGGCACCAGCTCCTGAGAGATTGTGTTTTTTAGGGGTAGGACCAAGCTACACGGCGCTAATGATACCTTTAAACCCATTAGAGGCTCTAGAAGGTGCTTTAAGGCATCTTGCAGGCAAGCATCTCAAAACCGGGCGCTCGTACATTGTTTCCGTTGCCGCTATTATGAAGGAAATACGACATAAACTAGCTTTTATGGGTCCGGAGGACCAGAATGCATTAGAAAGGAGGGGCTTGACTATAATGTCCCCAAAAAACGTCACAGAATTGTCTAAAGATGATTTCCTTTTGGGGGTGAGTCCGGATATGGTCGCTTCGGCCTGCCACGGCTCCCATATGGCTGCAAACTCCACGAAGTTTTTCCACGAAGCCACTCTTATAGACACAGACCAAGGTGGTCATTATGACTGGCGTTTTTTCACCAGAGTCCTTACCTCTGAGTACGAAAAGAAGGCTGTTTTTCACAGAATGGCCAGAGCATGGCTCCGCTTCGCCCATTCTGCCAGTCTTAAAACTTGGGTAGCTCATGGAACACTTCTAGGGTGGTACTGGAACGGAATGAGTCTTCCTTGGGACAACGACATCGATATTCAGATGACGATGGAGTCACTTGTGACTTTAGCCTCAGATTTTAACCAAACACTTGTTTTTGATGTTACTGACGACGGTGCTACTCAAGGGATTGGCTCTTACTTGGTGGAGGTGAACCCTGAATTTTGCAGCCGAACCAACGACGACGGTAACACCATAGACGCCAGATTTATCGACACCCAAACCGGCCTCTATGTGGATATAACAGCCCTTTCGTTCTCTGACGCGGTAAACTCCGTCCCTTTGGACCTGAGGGGCTCTTTGGAGCTCAACCGGCTCTTGAACCCTCAGTTTCTCGAGGAGCTTGAATCCGCTACTGTGACGAAGGACGATCTCTTCAAAAAAGCCTCGGATTCCAGAAAGGCCCTCTGGCAGAAGAAAGACATCTTCAACTGCAAAGATCATCATTTCTACAAATTCAGCGAACTATCTCCTTTGAAAGTGACACTTTTCGAGGGCGTGAAAGCTTACGTTCCAAACGACTTCAGGACCATTCTCTCCAGAGAGTACAGAAAGGGATTGTACAACTTTCAGTACGCAGATCACACTTTCAGGCCGGTTCTTGACTTCTGGGTTCCGAGCGGGGTTTGCAAAGGAGATTCCTTGGGAAGTGAGTGTACGGATGAAAAAACGTTATTGGAAGCCAAGCACACGAGGGTCTTGACTGCCAAGCACCGAAAAGCGATGAGCAGACGAGAATTCGTGGAGAGTGCTGACTTGGGGCCCGTCAGGGTGGAGCACTGGGCGGTTCAGCGTTTGCGTAAAGTGGAGAAGGTTATTGGGGATGTCCGCCGAAAAGTTGTAGATTTTTGTACATATTGAAGCATTTCAGCGAAAGAAGCAATTAGTGGCGATACTTACAGCACGCCATGAGCTCATTCTATTAGTATACACGACGGGGAAGTGATCAGGGAAGTAGGTCATAGCAGTAGTAGTCGAAATGTTTGGGCCCTTTGTGCCAGTTCTGAGACACCAGGGTGGTCAAGGCCATTCCTGAGATATCGTACTTCAGCAGCTCAATCTAAGATGCGAAATGCCCCAAATGGCCACAGATAAGAGACCATAGTTAGCATTCTTATGGTGCCCTGTTGCAGGAATTGCCATTCTGAGATTTGAAGCCAGCATTGGCTGCTCTCGAGACCCATGCGCCATTCCTAGCACACCATATCTCGTGTCTCGTTTCGTATGGGGGCAGCTCTCCCTCGAGCTCCTCCTTCTCACAAGCGTGAAAGCGTCTGGACCCCTTCCAAATCCTCGATTCTCACAAGCATAAATGCCTCTCTCCCAACTCTGCTCGTCTCACTCCGCATCTCTCAACTCCCTCTTCCACTATTTACAAGTCATTGATCAGCTGCACGGAGATGTCCTGCGGATCGGGCCTTCTGGGGTCCCTGCCGCCCTTGGATATGTCGGCTCCCATCCGCGAGGGAGGCCAGATCACAGCCACCACCTTTCCCACCACCAAGCCCTGACTCACAGGCCCAAAGGTATTGGAGTCCACAGAGTGGAACGCATTGTCGCCCTCGAGCCAGAGATGGTTGCGTGGGATCCGCGCATGGTCCCGCGGGTATGGGGGGTTCTTTGCCATTATGACCTCCCCCTGGAGGCCCACCACACGCTTGGTCAAGAGCTTTTCGGGGTTCAACGGCGACCGGAACATCACCACGTCGCCCCGGTGCAAGGAACCGGGCTTTCGGAGGCCATACCGCTGGACCACCACCACATCCTTATCGAGAGACAGCGTGCCCGGATTGAAGGTGGGCGCCATCAGCATGCCCGTTATTTGGCAAGGCAGGTACACGTGGCTGGTGAAGGTGTACACCACCGGTAGCCACGAGAGCGCCACGAGGGTGTTTCTCAACGCAGGATGTAGTTTGGGTGGCATTGCAGAGGTAGTGGGGGTTGTGGAGTATGCCAGAAAAAACGTAGGACATAGTGCAGTGCTGAGCTTATAGAGGAATATTCAGCCAGATTGTCATGTCGAATCAGAAGTCCGGTCTTCTAGACCAGCTCCTCATGGATGACATCGCCAGACACTGTCCGCAGCAGTTTCTTGCCTTCCACCAGTGCTTGGGCAAGAAGGATCCCGGGCCTGAAAACTGCGAGCCCGAGCAGATGGCCCTCGCAAAGTGCATTCGGCAGGGCGTTCCTGCGTTCCAGAGGATCCAGGGCGTGTGTGCGGGGCGGTTGCAGGCGTACGAGGCGTGTTTGAAGATGAACGGAAGCGATGTGAAGAAGTGTGCTGGGGACTTGGAGGTGTTGCGGGACTGTGCGTTCTCGTCGTTGGAAAAGTGAGGGTGAGAGAGGGCCTGCTGCAGCAGGTGCTGTGAAACGCTACTTATAGAGGAACAGGGCAAAGGGGTGAGACGAGACGAGGACTTTAGAGAAGCAGGATAAGAACTGGCCTAAATAGAAGACCATCAATAGACTCGAGAGAGAAAAGGCCAGTGGGAGATGCCACCAGTTGGCACGGTAGTGTGGGCTGCGGGCCTGTGCTGGTCCTGGAATAGGCGGCACTTGGCTGAGACGAACAAGGCGCCGTTGGCTGCCAATTGAACTGCTGTTGAATTTCGTTCACATCACACGAGCTCAAGCGTCTTTTCGTGGCCATCGCCTCTCCTACTAAAAGCGCTCCCTGGAGAACACCCAAATGCGTCCTAACACGCCTGGACGCCCTACTGCCCTGCCCAATCCAGCACTCAGGTCTTTTATTGCTCCGATACGAACGCAACCAAACTGGCCCTCTGTACAACTCAAACTCTGCATTCAACTCCAACCCCAAAGACATTGTCCTACTCAAGGGCGTTCTCAAACTCCGTTACTCCGCCCTGCCTCAAATACCCCTTTTCACCTCTGGGCCCTCTCCCTCGCCTCCGTCCTCTTCTCTTTTCGCCTCCGTCCTCTTCCCTCACCTCTGGTACTTTTTCGGGAGGTTGCCCATGCGGATCTGCGACAAGAACTGGTCCGTCACCTTCCTGATCTCCGGCAGCGCATTGTGCGACTCCTCGATCTCGTGCTCATGGTGCAACAACTCGTGCTCGATGTCCTCCTTGTGTTTGACAAGCACATCCGGGTCCTGGTCGCGGTGGTACTTGTTCCAGTGGTGCTCCTCGTACTCGCTCTCAAAGTCCAAGTGGTGCCCCTGGCCGTACCCAAAGTCCGGAAGGTCCTTTCCGCTTGCAATGAACGCACGCCACTCCTCAATACTGATCTGCTGGTCGTGATTGGTGTCCATCATGGCCAAAACGGTTCTCACCACATGGTCCTTGGCACTCTGGGTGATCACCTCCTGCTGGTGCGAGTGCTCTCCCATTCCCGATCCGTCGCCTACCACAGACTCGCGTGTGAGCCCGTAGATGTAGAGGATCTCGGAGGCCTCCCAAACACCCTTGTTTTGCAAGTCGTGAAGCTTGAAAAAGGAGTCCGCATCGTACAGGTCGAGATTGTGCTCCTCAATCATGTGCCAGCTCTGCCACAGGAGACTCTTGGGCCGCTGTTTGACGTCGTTGTGCCCACCGTGCGCCAAAACGCCGGAAATGGCTGTAAATACAGGAAGAAACCGCATGCCGTGGTGGTGAACAGGGACTGATCTGAAAAACTGGGGTCACGTGAGTGTGTGGTGAACCTGGATCACGTGATCTGGGGTAATGTCCCTTCTACTGCTACACTGAAGTTGCACTCCAAGCAGCCGAAGCTCTTATTGGGCCCAATTGGGGTGTCCGCCCTTGGGCTGCTTCGCCTGTTTTCGGTTTTTTTCTTGTTGTGGGCCGTTTCTTGTCCCTTCTGTGTGGTCTCCACGTGGTGTGCCAGAATGCCCCCAAATCCGTCCTGATGACAAACTGGCCATATTGGCAGAACACTCACATGCTCCTCGCAATTACTGCTTCTACTGCTAACTTGAGGTTGTGCCAATAGGGTGGGTTTTGTCCGCACAAATGGCTACAGACTTTCATTTCGCACATGTACCCTCAGTGACTCAAAAAACCTAAACCCCATTCCCTTATACATAGTCCTCTTCCTGGTCTACTCGGTCTGCTCTGCACACCTCCTTCGCTAATTGACGCCTTACTGTTACAAAGGTATTCGCCGTTTGTGTGCTTTGCAGTGGTCGCTTGAAAGACCCTTAATAAAGACATACCCAAGGGTTCCAATTGCACCCCCTCCTGAACACAAAACACTTCACTTTCCAAGCAGGAGACTTGCCAGGATCTAAAGCGCCGAGTATTCCAATAATTGGACTCGTTCACACCGTCTTGGCACACTGATCTTTCTACACTGTCATTGGATCACCTCATTGGGCACTGTAAGTGACACTCCTATACTTTGCCATTGCCCTTTGAAACGTCTTCGCTACAGTTATCCAATAATTGAAGCTCCTCCCACTCCTATAAAGGCGCTCTTTCCGTGTTCACAACACAACTCTTCTCCTTACAATGGCCAATGGTAACCTTCCTGTTAAGTCCCAGACGTCACGTGAAGGCCGTCTCTCTCAGCGCTTCAACCCCGAGACAGGCGCCCGAATGGTCGCTGGCTGTGTGTGTCTCAATGACCAAAAAGACAAGGTTGTAATGGTGCTGTCGATGTCTGCAAAGAACAAATGGGTCCTCCCCAAGGGAGGCATAGAATTGGACGAAGGCGACGACTATGTCGTCAGTGCAGTGAGAGAAACGTGGGAAGAGGCCGGTTGCGAGGGCAAAATCTTCAAAAAGTTGCCTGTGGTACTCGATTCAAGGGGCCAGAAGGCCCCTCTTATTGAGCAGGGAAAGGACTTCGACCCCAAGAAAATCATTCCAAAAAGCGAGTTCCACTTCTACGAGATGGAGGTCGACAATCTCAGCCAGGTCTGGCCCGAGCAGCAAAAACGCCAGCGACGCTGGTGCACGTACTCGGAGGCCAAACACGAGTTGTTGAAGGCCAAAAGACCGGAGTTGGTGGCTGCTTTGGACTCCTCGCGGATTTTGAAGGACACCGAGGGTGCGGTGGGCGTGGACGAATATTAGAGGGAAGGTTCCAGCGAGAGAATGGCGGGAATAGAACCCGCAGCAAATTGACTACGGCATAAAATGGGCCGGTCATCAAATTTTTGGAGATTGGCCTGGTTTCTTAATATCTATGGTCTTCCACAACGAGAATTGATTCTCTTTGGGTCATGGTTTTGAAGTCCTTTGGTCAGTTGAAGTGGCTTGTTGATCTTCTCTGGGCCTTGGACACTCCTTGAAGAGCAGTTGACTCTTTCTCTTTAAGTGCCGACTTCAACATATTCTTAAATGCCCCTTGTCATGTTCCACAATGTTATCTGACGCGCTTCAACTGCTGCCGGACACGTGGTTGGATGCTGCAGTAGCTTAGTATGCTTAGATCAATAAAATGATGCGAATTTAGGTGTTTCAAGTGGTCATAAGAACAGACGATTGCAAAGTTTTCCAAAATTCCACCGATTGCACTGTTCTTTTGAAATTAACAAAGAGACCAGCTGGTCTACATATCACGAAACGTCTAAAGGAACCTCACAGGCCTTTGTCTATGAATGTATTCGATCAGTTCGCAAAGCACAATCGCAGAAATGCAATAACGTAACTTCACATCCCCTAGTTCTCCTATGCTGTCGCTCTTTATTCTCGCGAGACTTCTTTAGTCTCTCAAAATTTCACTGGTCGGCCAATTTACCAGCCTCTTTCTGGAAATCCGCTCCCTACTTGAACAAGCCGCCCATCAAGTTCGCCAACATGTTTTGCTCGCCCTGGGGTTTGCCCAAATTCAAGTTGAAGTAAAACCTTCCGAGGTACTCTACGGGCGCCGTCAAGTCGTTGACCACCAACTGGGGCTTGTACTGGCTGTAGAGCTTCAAGAACTTGTCTCCAGCACCCTCCTTGGCCAAGGTGGCTGCCAATAACTGCACGAAGTTGAGCAACGGGTGGGCATCGAAAAAGAGGATGTCCTCTGTTTTTTCGGGGTTTTCGGCGGTCATTTTGGCCAAAAACTGGTCGATGGCCTCTTTCACGAACTTCAAGTTCTTCAAATAGGCGTAGTTGAAAACGGCCCGGCTCAAAAAGACACCGGCGTCGAGCGACGAGTCGCGGCTCTTTGACTGGACGAACCAGTCATGGAGGAAGCTGACGTAAGGCGGTAAGGACTCATAGGTACCCAAGATCAAGTGCAGTTCCGCAAAGGCGAAGATCTGGGCTCTTTCGTCCTCGGTGGCGGAGCTTTCGTCCAGCTGGGCGGCATTTAAGAACTTGAGACCGAAGGTGTGGTGCAAGCTGGCATCACCAAAGGTGGAATCACCGGATGCCGTCGACCAGCCGATACTCTGCTTGGACAAGTCCGCCAAGGAGGTGTCAGAATCAGGCAACAACGACACCAACTCGATGAGCCTGAGCTTGTACTCCTTCTGGGGGGCCTCGTTGGTGCAAACAACGTTGCTTTCGCGGTACACCAGGATGAGGTACGCGATGAGGTCACTGGAGGAGCCGTACTCCTTTTTGGACGACAAGATGGTGGAACCCTGGTACAACAAGTCTATGGCCTCCTTGAACTGCTTGGCCTTTACATATCTGTTTGTGATGGTGCGTAGGGTCTGGTGGGCCTCATAGTACTCGCCGGAATCGATCTTCTGCTGGAACCGGAGAAGGGTTCTTTGCAATTTAGCGTCGGACATGTTGGTGTTTATGGGGTGGTAGTGAGTGGAAACGTTTTGGTGCGAAAAACGACTGAAATGGAGACCACTGGAGAACGAATGGACGGTAATTGGTGGTTTGGGGAATGGATTGCGGATTGGCGTGGGGCCTGCCTATTGGAGGTGGAATGAGGGCCTACGTGAATTTGTGGGGGTTTTTTAGGAAAGTGGGCAGAGGAATTGGGTCCTATGGGCCCCTGTTGAGGTAACTGTGAGGGCCCAAAAAGTTCCTAGTTGTCTCTGGGAGGCGTGAGGGTATCCGGAGCTCCTTTGAGTGGCCCATAATCGGGCAGTGGGTTTCTTCAGCCGGGACTGGAAGACCTAGAAGCCTAGAAGAGGTGCTGGAGGAACTCACTTATTCACCCCACACTGCAAAATTGGACAGCGAACACGTTCATAGATACGCCAAGATGCCTCCCAGTGGGCCCAAGCACTCACAATGCCTGGTTATGCGGAATCGTGGCTCTTACACCTTCTAAAGTTGCTCAAAAGCACCCTGGACCTATATTCACAGACCTTTCCTGTTTTGCACCCAGCCCACCAAACTACCGAAGAACTCACCGCCACACCCCGAGACGCGCCTTCATGCGCCCCAAAACTGCCTCGGGATCAGGTAGGTAGTGCCAGCGGATTTCTTCCTCCACATCTTCTTCTTCCTCCTCCCCCACCACTCTTTTTTTCGCCAACTTGACCATCAAAAGACGGCTGATGGAGTTGTGAAGAGCCACCACAAGGTGGTGTCCCTGCCTGACGTCGAGATTGGCCTGCTGCAAAAGCGCCATCCAGGCTTCAGTTCGTGTGTAGGAAGCGTTGTCCGCCACCAACATCTTCAAGCAGGGAAAGCGGTAGTCGTATGCTTTGAATCCGTGCAAGTGCAATTGGGAAGCTGCTAAAGCATAGTTCTGTTGAACTTTTTGCATGAGGAAGGGGCTGAAAACAAGAGCCAAGTCCACCTTTTCGGTCTCTATGAGAGTTAGGGTCTCCCTGAAGACATCCACCATTCTGTAGAGAAGAAGCCCAAACTTGAGAAGGGCGGATTTTCTCTCCAGGTTGCGGTTCTCAAACCGCAGCACTCTTCTGGAGCGGTAGTACTCGCTGTAAAGGTCGGTGGCTCTTCTGGCCCTTGAGCTCATCAAAATGGGGTGGATTGAGGAGTGCGAAATGGGCCTGTCGCATGCAACCTTGAAGCCCTGGAGCTCGAAGCAAAAGGGGTTCTTTTCTGCTACTTTCTCTAGGAAGAGTGCCGCTTGCTGCGAAAAACTGCCCTTGAAAAGACCCCCCCTGTTTTCGAAAATGAGCCCGAAATTCTTGAGGCTGCGAGGGGCATTGAAAAGGAACGAGAGCGGCTTGAGGCACCTGCCACTGATAACGAGCGTGTGTAAGCGCACGAAACTAGGAAGACTGCTTTCTAGTAGGGTGTCGTGCTCATTGTAGCTGAAAACATGGCTCACAGAGGAAACGGTGGATGGCCCCAAAGAGCCCACCAAACGCGAGCTGGTGAGCACATTGGCCACTCGCACGCTCAGCATGAGCTGCTTGCTGTTGAAGAGGCGCTGGATATCGGACTCGGAAAGATGGCTGCTTTGAGGGGGCCTTCTCCGGGCACTTTTTGGGCCAAAAATGGTGTCGGGAAGAGAGCTGTTTTTCAACACTATGGGGCGAAGGGTAAAGAGAATTCCACCAAAACGGGCGTGGAGTGACTTGCACGTGCACAAGAGCTCGATAATGCCCGTTTTCTGCACGCCCCGGTGGCTGTGGAAAGCGAGAAAAAGCATCCGGAGAAGGATCTCGTCCGGTAGGCCCACTAGGTGAAGCGGGCCCATTTGCAGCAATTGTGGTTTTTGCAGCAATGCGGGAAACGCCCGGAAAACGCCACCCTCCACTTTTTACCAGGCAGAAGTAGCTGGATTTGCTTCCCAGGGGGTGCTTGGGGCCGCAAACGGCTTTCTGGGGCCATTTCTGGCGGCTCTGTGGCACAGGCGGTGTGCATACAGTCTGTGTGTCTCCACCAATGAAAAAGACTGGCTTTTCAGGAACACTAGCTAGCGCTCCACAGCTGTCAGAAACATAAGCACATCTTCATTGGCAGGCCCTGAACACCAGCATGAGACCAGCCTCCAGATTGCTCAAGCACGTGCCGCTCATCAAGTTTGTTGGCGGCCCCCACGCTGCGCCCGGTATGTGAAACTGAGACAAAAGGAAGACCTACCAATGAGCACCGCCTTTCGTGGGCCCCTCCACTGCTCTTCCGGTGCCTGTACACACCCTACTAACTTCAGCTCACATAAATTCCTCTCCCCAGCACCACCCCTGTGCGCCGGAGGGCGTTTTGCCCAGCCTGTCTTCGAACCAAGCCAGGAAGACCTCTTCGTTCTTCAACAGCAACCCTGTGGAACCCAAGAACGGCGAGTTCTTCTCCAGGGCCGAGTTGTCGCCCAGATTCAGGTATAAGTTGCCCAAGCAGACCGAGTGCGACCAGGTGGAGTCCGGCGGTGCCGAACTTGTGTTTTAGGTGGATTCTTTAGTGTGAACATAGTCTGAATAAATGCATGGAATGTGCGCGTGGGGGCGCTCCCGCCCTCTTAATGGCCGCAGAGAGCCCGTTCGGGGCCTAATTGCGCCGTCTTCTGGCCTGTTGGTGTTGTCACCTTCCGTACTGGTGGTCGTGTCCCGCACAATTCGTTTGCCACTCAAAAGCGAGCCCCAACTAAGAGAACAGGAGCTTCCCATCCAAACGCTTGCAATGGAACACGATCCCTTCAAGTGGGGCAGACCCAGAAACGATGTTTACGGCGCGTACAGCACGCAGATTGCGGCTGCCTCCACGCACGAAACCGACTACACAAGCACCGACAACTTCCCCAAAATGAACACGCAACAGCCCATAATCACAGGAACCTCGGTGCTTGGGGTCAAGTTTAAGGACGGGGTTGTGTTGGCAGCAGACAATTTGGGGTCCTACGGTTCCCTTCTTCGTTTCAACAACATTGAGAGACTCATCAAGGTGGGCACCGAGACTGTGGTGGGAATCTCCGGAGACATCTCAGATTTGCAGCAGCTCCAGCGCATTTTGACGGAATTGGAGACCTCAGAGGAGGTTTATGACAACGACGGAGGCCACAACTTGCGTGCCCCGCACGTTCACGAGTACTTGTCGCGTGTTTTGTACAACAGAAGGTCCAAGATGGACCCGTTGTGGAACGCGGTTGTTGTGGCGGGCTTCAACGACGACAGGAGCCCATTTTTGCGCTACGTGGACTTGCTTGGTGTGACGTACGGTGCGTCCACGGTGGCCACGGGTTTTGGTGCGCACTTGGCCATCCCGTTGTTGCGCCAATTGATACCAGCAGACCAGGACTACGTCAACGTGACAGAGGAGGAGGCGCGGGCCGCGGTGTTGAATAGTTTGCGCGTGTTGTACTACCGTGACGCGCGTGCTCTGGACAAGTTCTCGCTCGTGACTATCACGCAGGCCAAGGGCGAGCAGTTGGCGTACAAATTCGAGAAGGAGATGAAGGTGGCGGACCAGTCGTGGCGGTTTGCAAAGGACATCCGTGGGTACGGCAGCAAGCAGCTCTAGATGGAAATAGCCTATATACAATGGTGCATTCGATAAGCCGTAGAATCCGTCCGTGCATGAGGAGAGCCCAAAAGAGGCCGGAACTACTCACCAAAGGGGCATCCTGACCAGCAGGGACAGCAGGTGGCTTAGCGATGAGGGGTTGTTGCACCCGGTAACTTTCCCGTTAGCACGGTGGGGAACGGGGTGCTTTGATGCGCATGCCAAGATTGTTGGGGAACACAGACTAAACCACCAGTTGCGCCCTAAATGCGCTCCCCTCGCCTTCCCTCATGCTGTCTGTGCTGTTTGTGGCGCCGTGTGCGTTCCATGCGCGAGCTGCATGTGCATGGAAGCCCAATTGTGCCCCTTTTTCGCGGGATACTATGTATAGAACGCACCTAAGCCCGGCACCTGCTGCCGGCGACCGTCTCCAGTCAACTGCCCTGCGTAACTGCACGGAGAGCGACGCTAATTGCGAGAACAATCAACCAATATGCACGTTTAGTGCGCTACTAGAAGCCAGGGCACGCGCGGCGCATGTTCCGCGCGTCTGGGCGGTTCTGTGCGCCGGGCACGCGGGTGCTTCAGCGTATCAGCCTGCGCCCAGGCGGGGTGCTGGCCCATTAGTCGCATCTTAATAGCGCAGTTCGGCTACACCTGCGCATAGCCGGGCTTCCAGAATGCTGCGGGGCTGCGCATACACGCCGCGCCGATCACGTCCCGGTTGGTCCCTCCACCTGCGACATGCATGCACCTCAGCTTCCAGCGCATGCCCCACCATGCGCGCAGCTCAGATGCGCGCTACCAGCGGGCGTTCCGTGCGTCGGTGCCGCGCTGGTAGCGCACTTAAATAAATGCTCATACCCCTCTTTTTACGCCAACTCACTTTCAGACACATTGCACTGCGGGCCAGCGCATCTTCCTCCCTATAGGCTGTGTATTCTGCCAGGCCATGTCGTTTGACGTGACATTCCTAGGTGCATCTGGTGGGCCCGTGGAGGGCTCCAACTGTGCTGTTCTTATCAAACCGCGGCGCATCTCCTATAAGGACGTTGTCGACTCGGGCTTGCGAGACCAGGTCGTGTGCGTGGACGCAGGCTCGGGGCTATTCCTGTTAAGTGAGGCCATCTACGCCGACTGCACCAGCGTGGGCCCAGGGTCACGCCTTCTTGGCCTCTACAACAACTCGCAACCGCTACTGCACTATATAAGGGCGCTCATGTCCCAGCCGTTCGCCTCCCTACTGCCACATCTTCTGCCTTTCAAACACGCCAACGACGTGCTCGCCCACGTGCTGTCATATCTCGTGACGCACCCGCATCTCGACCACATCAATGCGCTCGCTATCAACTCAGCGGGCTTCACGCGGGACCACCCTAGGACCGTGTATGGGTCCGACCACACTGTGAACGCATTGCACAAGCACATCTTCAACGGCGTGGTGTGGCCCCGAATGGACGATATTGGCGTTCTTCTGCTCCAGGAAAGGCCCTACTGGCACGAGTTCGACATCAATGACGGTGCTTACTGCGTCACCATGTTCGACCTCAGCCACGGGAAACTCATCAAGGACGACAACAATGGCTTGATTCCGGTGTTACCCAATTGCAAGCGCCTGCAGAAGGCGCTTCTGCTAACGCTGGATATCGACCACTACTTGTCGTCGGCGTTTTTGGTCACTCACAAGGCGCAGGGAGCCAGTCTCCTCGTCTTCGGGGACTTTGAGTGCGACTCGGTGTCGAAACTCGCCAAGAACCGCCGCATCTGGAACACCATTGCGCCGTTGGTGGGCCGCTCACTCGCCGGTATCGTCATGGAGTGTCTGTCGTGCAACGTCGTGGGCGACAACGAGCTCTACGGCCATTTGATGCCTCTCCACCTTATTCAGGAGCTCTTGGTGCTACAAAATGAGTGTCGAAAGGTCCACAAAGGCAATCTGCAGCAACCGCTTGCTGGCCTCAACGTGGTCGTTACCCACGTGAAGGAATGCGCCAAGGGCCTGGACCCTCGGCTGATCATCTTGGACGAGTTGGAGCAGCTCAACGTGGAGCACAATTTGGGCGTGGTATTCTCGATTGCATTCAGCGGTGTCTCGATGGTGTTGTGATACCCATTCACTTCTCTTTACATTTTAGACCGGTCTTGGATTAATACATGGGCCGACGCCGCCATAGATAAAGACTGTATTCGTATACAAAAAAGAAGGCCTGCTACACCACCTGGTAGCTCTCGGAGCTCAAGTTGAAGTGCAAGTCAAACGGCAACGACTCCTCGTCGTCGGTGTTTGCCACCACGTCCATCACTTGGACCTTTCCTAGCGCAACGTCGCTCTCGTTGGTGGTCTTTTTAACGTCGAGCAGCAACTCGAACGGGAACAACGAGTCCTCGTCAGGCGAAGGAATAGAGAACTCGAACGAACCCTGGGGTTCATCGAAGGAGATAGAGTCGATAGAGAAGACCACACCGTATTCCGAAACATCGTAGCTAATTTTACCCGAGTCGTCGTTCAACTGCACATCGTGGGAGGAGATCGGAACCACGATTTTGATGTCGTCCAACGAGGTCTGGTTCTTATGGTTCTCGAGGAAACTGGAGGAAATTTCATACTCCAAAGTAACCTCTGCAACCCCATCGTTAGAGCTGACCCATGCGGTAATTACCAAAGGAACAAACGACGAGTCATCGTCTTTTCCAACACCCCTCCAGCGCAAAACACCCAAAGACTGGTCATTCGAAGGAAATGGCTTGGTGCGGTCCTTCAATCCGATGATGCTCTCCAGGTTGAACAAGTTGCGGTCCACGTTGGGATGGGTTTTGTACTGGATTCCGTTGGCTCTGGAGTCGCCAGTCACCTTCAACAAGATCTTGGAGGACGCCAAGCTAGCGTCGTTAATTCTTAACTGCAAATCGCCCTTGACCTCACTGGAAACGATGGAGCCTTCGCGGGTGATTTCAGCAGAGATCTTCTCGTTCACGGTGATCAAAATGCCGTTGTTAGCCACTTTGGGCGTCTGCGGCACAGGAGAAGCCGATTTGGAGAGCAGGTCCTGTTGAACAGCCACCTGTGTGGGAGTCAGATGGTGGAAAACAGGCTGTGAGGTGGTGAGAAGCGGCTGGTTCTGGTCGGACACCACCTTGACGGACTTTTTGCCCAACTGCAAGCCTCCGCCACGCGCCAACGGCTTGGAAGGCAATATACTGCCACCATGGGCGTTGTGTGATGCATTTTCGAGGGCAGGGGAAGGCTGGTAGCTGGGCTGGTGGGCGTTTTGCGCCTGGTACGAGTCGTAGCCAAACGAGTTCTGTCCGGGGCCCGAGGGAAACTGATCCATGTTGCGGCGGGCCAACTCCTTGCGCTGAATCTCCTTGGCGCGTCTCTTGCGCTCCTCGGTAGCCTCCAACTCCTTATTTCTGGCGATAATCTCCTGGATCTTCTCCTCGTGAGAGTCCATCTCCAAAAACGTCTGCACCTGCAGCAAAGTGAGGTTCTCCTTGATGCCCAAATTGATGATCTCGTCGAACGCGCTCAAAATCTCAAATGCGTTGTCGAAGATCTCGCGCTCGTCCACGCTGCGCAACATCTGCGAAATGGTGGACGTAAAAAGATGCAACGTGTCGATGTCCTGCAAGATATTGGACGTCTTGTTGGTCAATAACACGATGTAGAACTCCTCCAATGGCTGGTACACGTATCTCACATGCTCGTCCTCTACCGTGGTGTGCTGCGAGTCGGAGTTGGAAAGCAAACTGGGAAAGTTGGCCAATAAAGCGGTGATTCTGTCACGCGTCAAGTCCTTGAACTGCCTCGATAAGAGCGCCTTGCCGCCACGCGTGCATATAGACGCTGCTAACACGACCATGGTGGATCAGTGGCCGGCGTGTGGTTGTTTATAGGGGAGTTGTTTCCGGCAGCGAAGAGGCCTATTTATACGCTTTCTTCGGGAGGGTGGTCACGTACGTCTGTGTGGCGATCACGTGCGTCGGCGCCGGCTGTGTGGAGCGCTCGGACTGGGACAATTGCCTGGGAAAGACTGCGCTAGTGGGTCCTTTTTTCACATTGGCTGTTCGATATCGTGTCAACAAAATGAGGGTCGTGTGCCTACCAAATACACCCGTGCACCAGCCGAATACCCTAGCCCGCAAACTGGCCCCTGTAGTGGATTAAGCTCAGTGGGCATAATTCTTGTGTGTTCTGCTGTCGGTGGCGATTAGGGCCCCAAAAAAAGGTAAAAAAAAAATGACACGGACAGGAATTGAACCTGCAACCTTTTGATTTGGAATCAAAAGCTCTACCATTGAGCCACCGCATCACCTCGCGACATTTGCGTAATTCACGACCACTAGTTGCCAAAAAAAGCACCACCTCCCATGTTGCAAAAGAGCGACGTTTGGCGTCCGCTCAGGCAAACCGAAGTGCCTCTGAATGTATTTGTGTTGTTGGGTCATTGAAGCCCACAAATATTCTTTCAGTACTTGGCCCCTGTGCTTGCAGCTAAACACGTCTATTTGCGGCGTCAGGAAACTACCCGCCCTTTACAGTATTCTGGTACAATACATATACATACTACTGAAGCTGTTCACTGGGATTCCTTTCACATCACACTTGTTTGTGGTCTTTTTGAGTATCAAAAGCGCCATAACAGAAAAGTGGAAACGAATTTGTTTCAACCCTCACCTATATTTGAACACTTGCAGTCCCCTACCCCTATCAATCTCTCCAGCAGCATGCTCAATGAGAACGACAGGGAAGTCATGATAAATTCTAATGCCACTCCCAATAACTAATAGGCGTTATCCCAGAGGGTATACCAGAAGCTGAATAGGCGATGCTAGTCATGGACGACTCTTGGTGCTAGACTCTTCGAAAAGGGTCCCTTTATGCAAGCACTCAAGGACGTCGCTTTCCCTTTGAATTTGAAAAAGAGGATGTCGTAGCTCTTAGCTTTTTTCAAGACATTCAAGCAGCTTGCGTCTGATAAGACTCCTAGGTTTTGAAGGTGCAATCTCTTTGTCTTGCTTTATGATTGGAAAACTGTGATGATACTTTCATGAGACAAATTTGAAAATCATTGCCCTCTCACCCAAACTGAATGTACTCGCTATTGGTGTAAATAACCTTGCGCAACAAAATTGCGTTCAAGTTCTTCAAAGGGAATCTTTACCAATTCCAGATTTAAGTAAGGGCAGCAGAAAGAATATAAAAGGGATTTGGTGAGGTTATTGAGACCATTTGGTTCTTGTGTGCTTTCGCAACTCTCAGAAGGACTTCGTTTGAAGAAGGCTAAGGGGGAATCAGAAATTCTAAGAGATGATATTTCTCCATCTGGAGAGGATGAACGTGGTGTCTTGAAGCTAAGTCTACTACATAGATTTTGAAAATTCATCACCGACTCTTTGCTTGCAGCATACTTCATCATTGGAGATGCGCATGCTTTTGTTCTTTTGGTAACTTAGGTACCTGTACCGTCTCAAGCTCTATTATCTTTGGGTTGCACTTCTCACTGTCTGTCCTTAACCTAATGCTTGTGGATCATTGATATATTGACCTAAGGGTACGAGACTCGGGACCTTTTATTTATTCGGCCCTTAGTAATAGAACTGATTTTTATTCTGGTAGGATTTCGCAGCCAAATTATTTTAAATTCAGTTGAAAAAATTCAAAATTCAGTATTTAACTCCACTTCAAAGACAGGGGCAAATCGATAACCTTCAAAATCCCAGTTTTTGATTTATCAAAGCAAAAGTAACATCCTTCAAGGAATAATTGTGATTTAGGGCTTACTATCACAACTTTGGGCACTCGAACTTGAATTCGGCTTACTTTAGGAGCCCTGTACATTTTGCAGCCTTTTCTAGAGGTCTACAGAATCCGGTAGTTGATCTTCAATTCTGACTGCGACCTATGGAGCTGAAAAAGCTTCTTTGGCTGTTTTAATTAAACGTCTATATATATACTAATAGCAGGGGAGCCTCAAACTGGGCTTTCCCCGACACGGTGATGCATATTTCCACACTATTAGAACAGCGGAGACCCCATTTTCCAAGACTCCTTAAAACACTAAGAGGCTTCAAAACCGGGAAACGGCATGTCAACACACGCAATTGCTCTGCATTTCGAACAATTCGCAGCCATTTGCTTCTCGACCCAAAATGCCATATTCCAGTGTATATTTCCTCTACTTATTGCTGATCTGAATATCCATCTCAATGGGCGCCTTCTCCCCTCGCACGCCCCTTTCCTTTCCTTCCCCTAGCAGCTTTTTTTCCTTAAACAACTTGCCCAACTCGCGCTCAATTTCCACAATTAGGTCATCGTAACCGCAATTTTTGGACTTCACCCGCGATTCCCTCAACAAGCGCTCCGCCTTCTCGTAGTTAGACAAGTGCAAGTTGACCACGCCTAGGCCGTAGGTGGCCAAGGCCACCGTCTCGTTGATTATGTGGATGTTGTGGTCGTCGTTGTCCTCGGGCTTGGAGACCTTGGTGGTCACCTCGATGGGAAGCGTTTTGGCAAACTCCAATACCGACTCGTACGACTTGATGGAAAGCTGGAGACACTTCTCCTTGTTGGCCACGGCAAGATCGTGGTTGAGTGTCTCCTTTTCCCTTTCCAGCTGGGAGAAAGAGGCGTCGGTCTCGCCCGCAAGCGCCCTTCTGGTGGCAATCTCCTGGCCCTCGAACTCCTCGGCCTGGAGGTACAACAACGAGGCCAAGTTGCACTGCGATAGCAACACCTTGTGAGCGTCCACGTCTGCCAAGAGCATCCACTCAGTCATGGAGATCTTGGTCTTGGTGGCCATCGCGAGATTTCCCGTGGAAACACAGATGGCCGAAAGCAAGTCCATGGCGTTGAAAAACTCGTCCGCAAAGGGCTCCCACGCCTCGGGGGTCTTCTGCAACACGGAGGTGACTCCGTTGACGTTTATTTCGATGGTGTTGGCTGCGAAATCCGCCTTGTACGCGTTCAGATCGGGCACGTTTGGGCCGTCCATCTCCTTCAGCTTGAGCTGCAAGAGCGACGCGATGTTGCTGTTCCCCAAACGACGCGTCACCTCGTCCTGCGCTATCACAAGATGCGTCATGAGAATGGCACGCGACAACTGCGGATTGGGCCTGTTCATCTCCACCAACTTGATTGCGAGACGGAGGTCCTTCTGAATGAGATGCCCCCTGTGGGCCCTGCTGACCACGCGCTTGCCCTCGGGGGAGTTCGGGTCGCTTGTGAGAACCGTGAGATAGAGGGTGGCTATCTCGTTGTACACGAGGGCAGCATCCTCTAGCATGTTGAGCCGCTCGAACATCTCGCCCACTTTGAGCTGAATGCCCGTGTACTCGTCGCACAAGGGGTCCATGCCGATTTCGTTGCAGTGAACTAGGGCGTCCAAGTAGTGTTTGAGGGCCAATTCGTAGTCGTTTTCGCCCTTATCAGACTCGGCCCATAGGCCCTTTCTTAGTATCTTGGCTACAGACAGCGGGAAGGTGTGCTTGGGCCACCACATGTAGTAGGCGAACGCAGAGAGCGCCGCAAGCGCTGCATTGGCGTACAAGATGCGCCGCACCCACGGCCGCCTGCCGCCATTGTGGTACTGGTGGTACTGGTGGTACTGGTGGTGGGTGTATGGGTGTGACTGGGGCTGGTCCTGGTTGGAGGGGGTTTTCGGGTCGTAGGGCCGCGAGTAGTCGTATGCGTAGGGGCGGCGCGCTGATTGTGCGCGCCATGTGCGCAGGAGGGCGGCACGGACGGGCGGGCGAAGCATGGTGTGGGGTGGGGGACAGCCAGGCGCTAACAGCGTCAGGTGAAAAATGCGCCGCCTGCATATACGCCGGAGGCAACTCTCAGAAATGGCGGCATATTGTGCGCAGCTCATCTCACAGCGCCATGTCCAACATCCTCTCTGTGTTCACACCGCCCCCGTCGCGGCCGCTTTCGTCAAGCGAGACCGAGAACTGCGTCCCGTGCACCGCGGTGCAGGCTGCAGTGTGCGTCGCTGGAGGCGCGTACTTTGCGCTGGGGTGGGCATTCCGCGACTTCAAAACGGGCCAAATTGACGCGCACAAACACCCGGTGTGGTGGCAGAAGAGCGTGCGGGGCGCAGGCGTGATTTTGGTGGGCCTTGGGGCGTTCCGCGCAGGCGAGGTTGTGCAAATGGTGTTGAGGAATAGACGTTTGGTGGAGTAGGCCAGCTGGGGCAGTTTCAGCCTGCATGCGGCTGGCACAAATAGATGAATCTGTAAATAATAGAAGAGGACGTCAATACAAGATGCGTGCATGCGCCAGGTACAGACACTATTTCCTGCAAGCAGTGCAGGGCACGCAGGAAGCGTGCCAGATCGGGGGATAGGGCCTGGAGGGGCCACTGCCTAGTCAGGACAGAGCACGCAATTAGCGTCGAATCGGCGCCAGCGCACACAATTCGCGCGCCGATTCGACCCTCCCAGGGCCCGCACCCAGCGAAGTACAGCCCCACTATGAGACACGACCGCGTCGGCGGCTGTGCACCTGCGACAGGCACCTGTTGTCGCACCAGAGATTGCGGCGCTTCCTGCGTAGGACCCAGCTCTTTGATTTGAGACTGCGTAGACGGCATCCGCTGCAGGGTACGCCCACACGACCATCACTGCGTGCTAAACAGTCCTGCGTGCTGCACCACTTGGGCTGCGCGGGCACGGACCCTGTCTCACCCGATTTGCGTGGCCCTGGCCACGTCAACCAGGCACCAAAGTGCAAGCGAGGCCAGGGCCTACGGAGCTACCGGAAAGAGCTCACTTTTGCCGCGGTTGCCGGGTCGCCGGCAAACCTTGTCTGTATGCACAGTTAGTGCAGCAACTCAGGGGACACAACGTCACGACGCAGCAACCCGGAGGACAAAGTGCGCGCACAACAAACGCACAACTGCATACGGTAACCCGGGCGAGTATTTCCGAGTGGCATATTATGGCGGATGCGCGATTGTGCGTAGTGCGTCTGCAAATGATATCATTGGACATGTCCGCTCCCCCGCGCAGCCAGGCGTGTGCGCGCTCCTATTGGCGGTTGCGCCGTTGCTGGACCGCACCAATGTATTCGGGGGTCCGGTTCGGGTGCGCAGGGCCGCCCGCACCGTTTGCAGCGGCGACGGAAATGAGGACCCCCAGGACAGAAGCGCTTAAAGCGCAGCGAGCGCACTGCTGCACACGGCGCATCGAGGGTGGACTAGACCGGTAAATGCGGCGCCGGAATCGCAACATGCACCGCGCACGCATTGCGGGCGCGTCGCTTGCGCACACACCGCGCAGATGCAGGCACTCCTCCCCCAACCTCGCACTCTGGCCCGTTTCAGTGTGTCGGTCTATTGTGCACAGCCGGCTGCATTTCTTTTTTGGCTTGCCGGACGAAAAACAAAACGCTATAAGAGTGGTGGACCTGAACCTTCGTTGCTAGCGCTGCTTCCGCACACCTTTGGCTCTTTTCTGTGCCGCCCGCATCCCGCACACATTCCACGCTGCCTGCACGCTGACAACACTCAACCAGCACGCTAACACTGCGCCAAAACCACGCCGACCCCACGCTGACCCCACGTTGACAGCACCCACACAGCGCCACATAACCAGCCAGTGCTCGCCTCACCATGGAGCAGCAGTTTCTCGGCGTTGATTCGCCTTTGGACACCCTCCATCCCATGCACCCGGCGCCGGCGCCCGCCAACAACATGGCGCAACCACGGATGCTGGTGCTGCACTACCCGCTACATGCGCAGCTCCCGCAGCAGCACCTCAAGCTGCCCAACATGGGCCCCATGACGCCAGCGCAGAGCGTGCCCTACGACATGAACGGCATGCCGCTCTCAAGCAACTTCCACCAGTACATGCCTGCGCAGCCGCTTGCGTACGCACCCCCTGCGCAGGAAACCTACGACTCCAAAACGGGCCTCATGGCGCCCATCCCGCCGTTACACATCCAGCAGCAGATTGTCAACCACACCAGCAGCGACGGCCACAACACACCGCAGCAACCGTACGTCAAGGAGGAGTCCGTGCAGGCGCCTGCGCCCACCGCGCCTGCGCCGGCTGCAGCGCCGGCACCGGACCAGATGCTCCGGTCGCTGTGCCTGCGCTGCAAAAAGGAGTTTGACCAGCCCATCATCATCCCCCAGACAAACGACCTGCTCGAGGGCCCCAAGACGCTTGCGGAGCCCAAGATCTACAAGCTCTGCCAGCACTGCCGGGACTTGCAGCGCCAGCGCTCGCGCCGGTGGCAGAAAAAGACGAAGGACAAAACCGGATCCTGTCGCCGGTGTGGAACCGGCATCCCGGAGGACCAGCAGGAGTTTGTGTTGTGTCCGCTGTGTCGGCTGAATCTCCGAACTAGGAAGGCCAACCGAGCGGCGCAGGGAAAGTGCGTGCACTGTCTGGGACCCTTAAATGCGTCCATCATCACCGAGGACGGCGGCAAAAAGGACAAGTCCAAATCCGGCAACTACAAGGTGTGCCAGCGATGTCGTGAAAATGACAAGATCCGACGCAACAACTTGGAGAAGATGGGCAAGTGCAACCGGTGTGCGAAGGCGTTGGACATGGCGGACCACGGAAAGCACAAGGTGTGTCTCAACTGCCGCAACCGCAAAAAGAAGCTCAACCAGCCCAGTGCCTCGAACCTCATCAGCGACATAGTCAATACCGGCACGTTGGGTGGGATGAAGGTGTCAGATTTGCAGGCACAGCAGCAGCTGCAGAGCCTTTCCAACGCACTTATGAACCCGACCAGCGCAGCTGCGACCAACGGCGCTATTGGCGTGGTGCCCAGCGACCAGACGCAGTTGGCGATGCTCGGCGCGCCGGCGTACGTTGCGCCGAATGCGCAGGTTTCGCAGCAGCAGTACGCGCAGGTTTCACAGCAGCTCATGCAAGCGGCGCAGTACAACCAGGCGCTTGCGCAGCAGCAGGTGATGTCGCAGGCCATGGCCCAGGCGCATGTGCAGCAGCAGCAGCTCCGCCAGCACCAGTATGCGCAGCAAGCGCAGGCGCTGCGCTACCGTCAGATGGGGTCTGGTTCCACGACCGACTTCTCCGGCGTCATGGGCATGACGCACCCGCCGCAGGGCCCCGGCACTTAGGGCCCCGGTAACGGTTTGCTATATACAATGACAGCCACGCAAGGTCGTGGTGGTATTTATTGGGGCGTGAATATGCCGTGTAATATACGCTTGGTGGAGGTGTCGTAGGGTCAGCTGCGTGCTAACAGCTGCAAGAAGCAAGGGGTGCGCGCTAAAAGCGCGCCGTTGGCGAGCCATCACCCTACGCTACCGGCGCCGTAGCAGGGCTACTGGACGGCACGCCAGTGCACAGCGGCTCCTGACCCGCCACTTGCCGGCTCGTCTTCGCAGCCCAGCCCCACGCCGCACGCCAATACTACGGCCCTACACCTGGCGGCAGCTGCAGCCCTCCAAGTAACTGCCACCTGGTGGCAGCGGCGGCACGCGCGCTATTAGCGTTCCGTTCTCGCTATTTGCGTTTCCCCGTCGCTAGCCGCGCGCCAGTGCTCGCTACGAGCGCAGCTGTTCCCGCCAGCGGCGTGGGCTTACCGACCAGTAGCGTAGGATCCCAGTCACAGCGCCGCATCCTTCCCTTCTTTCCTGGCACTCTTCTCTGGTCTCGTCATTTCCGTTCCGCCCGTCTGTGGTGCGCAGCTTGCAGCAAGTATTGTTTATCACTCCGTCAAATTAAAATCCGCACCTGCGCAACAACTCCGCTCTCCACCCGTACAAAGCTCACGCTCACAGCGCCCGTCGCCCGTTCCCCCCACGCTATTAGCGCGCACCTTGCATCCCTCCCACGTTATCAGTGCGCAGCACCCGTCCACGCAAAGACGCCTCCATTCGCTCCGCTGCCCACCATGATGCGCCTTAGTAACGGCTCGCTGTCGTCGTTGGGGTCCAACAAAGACAAGGACCTTCCCCCCGTGCCGTCACCGCTCTCCACGCTGCATCCCGTTCTGGTGGGCGACGACACGGCGCAGAAAGAGCTCCTCCAGGCCAAAACGTTGAGGCGCAAGAACTTCAAGCAGTTGTCGTTGGACTCCAGCGCCAACAGCGCGCAGCCCGACGCAGACAGCACGCTGTTTGCACGCATCGAGGCCAGCTCGTTGCAGCTGAGGCGAAATAAGTTGCGGCCTGCGCCGTTGGCCAACTTGGACCACCCCATAGACGTCTCCAGCGACCCCGACGCCCACACCTCCAAAAACGTCATGATAAAACAGCTCTCCAACTTGGACTTGGACTTGAAACCGCTGACCTTGCGAGCGCAGACCATACTGCGAAAACGCCAGACGGTGATATCGTCTATTTCGCCCACGAAGTCCACCGCACCCTCTCCCAAGGACCCCTCCATGGCAAAAAAGGTGCTCACCATAAGCAACAATCACAACAGCGAGTTCAACCTCAGCGACGAGGGCCTGCCCATCTCCACAACGTCGCTGCTAAAGTTGAACAACAAGGACCTTTTGACCCTCAAAAGCTTGGGGTCGGGAAACTCCGGCACCGTGTCCAAAATCTTGCATATCCCCACCCAGAAAACCATGGCCAAAAAGGTGATCCACATCGACCTGAAAAGCGTTATCCAGACGCAGATTATCCGCGAGTTGCGCATCATCCACGAGTGCCACTCGCCCTATATCATCGAGTTTTTTGGCGCCTTCATCAACAACAGCAACACCGTCGTCATCTGCATGGAGTACTGCAACTGCGGGTCGCTCGACAAGATCTTGCCGCTCTGCGAAAACCACCAGTTCCCGGTGCCGGTGCTCAAGAAGCTCTCGTTCTCCATGCTTCTGGGCCTCTCCTACTTGTACACGGTGCACAAGATCATCCACAGAGACATCAAGCCCAGCAACGTGCTCATGACCCACAAGGGCGAGTTCAAGCTTGCGGACTTCGGCGTTCTGCGCGAGTTGACCAACTCCTTGGCCATGGCTGACACCTTCGTGGGTACCTCCACCTACATGTCTCCGGAGAGAATACAGGGCTTTACGTATGGCGTGAAATCGGATGTTTGGTCCATGGGCCTCATGTTGATCGAGTTGTCGAGCGGAAAGCACGTGTGGGCCGACGACGACGCTGCGGAGGGCCTCGACAACAGCAACCCCGCGGGCCCCGAAGGCATTCTCGACTTGCTCCAGCGCATAGTCAACGAAACCCCCCCTACGTTGTCCAAAAAGACCAATCCCCGGACGAAACAGCCCTACGACCCGCAGTTGTGTGTTTTCGTCGACTCGTGCTTGGTGAAGGACGACAAGGTCAGAAAGTCGCCCCGGGACTTGTTGAGCGACAAGGACGGGTTCCTCAGGGGCGTGGAGAACGGGGTCTTTGACAGAGAGGTCAAGAACTGGGCCAAGTCCATCAGAAAACACAACAAGGACAAGAGCGAGAACTAGGCCGGGCTCCGTCTCCGAGATGGGCCACTTTGAAGGTCCTCCAATCCGCCCTTTCAGCTATCAGGGCCCGCTATCCCCACACAGATGTGCGGCCCTACTGCCTTCAAAATATGAATCAGGCTACAGAAGCATCGCAACCGGGAGGCCATCGAGGGCTTATTGATACGACACTTTTCTCCATATTTTGAACGTGGAGTGATTGCATTGAGGTGATCCCCTCTTTCTTGGGCAGCTCGCCGTGCTGCATTTACAGATCATAGATGAATGCGGGCTGGGATGGGCCTCGAGAAAAGGGTTGTCGGGAGTAAATCATTCGCAATGTAAAGCAAATTTGCCAGGCATAGATCATTGGTAATGCAAAGCCGTTTCGAAAGGAACTGGCTACCAGCAGTGTAGTGTCAAGTTCGAATCTGTGCGCCCACACTACAGGTGCTCGAAAATGCATATATCAGGTGGCGGTACAGCCTAGTTTTGAAGCCATAAACGATCGTATGGGCACGCAAACCGCTTCTGTGTCGAAGATGCGCAGATGCGCGCTATTTGCGTTGAGCCGGCGCTGTTAGCGTTGAGCCGGTGCCCTTTGCGCGGCCGCACCCCATGGTGAGCGTCGTCTAAACAGACGTCGCCACGTCCTTCCCCAGGGACTCCTCCGCGGTGCTTGCGCCCGTGGCCTTCTCACAAGCAGCGGCCTCAGCAGCGGCCTTTTCAGCAGCCATGCGCTTGAAGAGCGCGTGGTAGCCATACTTGGACCGCTCTCTAAACCTGGGTCCGTAGCGCTCAAAAATCCACGGAAGGGGCACCATGGCCAAGGAGATGAACGCAAAGAGCGAAGTGGCCCAGTCGACGTGCAAGCGCTCGTACATCTGCACGGTAAAAAGGGGGAACACCGACGCAAGAAGGTATCGCAACAAGCTGTTTGCGGCCATTGCAGAAGCCACCGACATGGGCGGGAAGCAGAACGCAAAGTAGAGCACGCAGGAAAGGAACACTAGAATCATTCCGAACCCAAAGGGCAAACCCGCCATAACGGGAGCCGCCCAGTGCACGTCTGCGCGCGCAGTCCACGCGAGCCAGAAGAGCGACACCGGCAAGCAAACAGCGCCGATTTTGCCAATGAACATCTTGCTCTCAGGAACCTCCATCACCAAGTTGCCCTCGTCGTCGCGCTTGCCTCTTGTTCCGTCGGGGTTGGTGGGGTAGACCACAAAGTAGTCGATGAGGGTGTAGCAGAGAATACCGAGAAGCAAGCCCATGCCCACGGAGAGGAAGGGCAAGCCGGCAACACCCTCATGGAAGCCGTACACGCCCAGGAAGATGATGGGGAAGGCCTCGAAGAAGCCGAAAAGAACCGCGAAAATGAACGCAATGTAGATCAGGAGCACCGTGACGATGGGCTCCACGAGGAGCATCTCGATAGGCTTGACCAAAGCAAACGCAAGCACTTTTTTGGCGTACTCCCAGGTCAACGGCGGGGCGATCACCTTGATGCCGCGTTTGTGGGCTCTGGTGCGCAAGATAACGGGCTTGTATGTTTCGGGGCACAAGAAGACGAGCGGCAAGAGGGCCCCGTACCACATGAGGTTGACCCACATGAGGAACTGCCAGTCCTTCTTTTCGGCCACAAATCCGCCAATAATGGGGCCCACCACAGGCCCCAAAAACGAGAACACACAGAAAAGCGCCACCGCGAACGACAACGCCACCATGTTGGCGCCCCAGATGTCGGAGATGGTGCCCGAGGCCACCGCCAACACGGGCGAAGCGACGTAGCCTGCGAAAAACCGCAAAACCAACACCGAGGCCATGTTTTTCGAGAGGCCCACGCCCATGGTGAAGAGCATGGCCAAAGGGAAGGTGATGAGGTAGACCCATCTTCTCCCGATGATTTCCGACAAGGGCGACGTGAAGAGAGGCCCGAAAGCCAAGCCAATGAGGTACAAGGTCAAGCCCACAATGGCGAGCTCCTGCGAAACGCCAAACTCCTCGCGCAATTTGGGCACGCCGTTCACGAAAAGAGACAGGCCCAACGACACACAGAGACACGCCACGGAGATGGTCATGGTCACAAACCAGCGCTTGAACGAGGACCAGTTCTCGGGGTTTGCAGGGTCGTCGGGGCCGTCCCACGCCAATTGGGTGACGTGGATCTGCGCGCTACTAGCGCCGGACGCTTCCTCCAGCACCAGCGTGTGGTGCGCCGCTCGGTCGGCGGTGAAGATGCGCCGGAGCTCGTCCTCCGATGCGTCGTCCGCAGCGTCGTGCGACTTGCGCGGCTTGGGCTGGAACTCCGACACCGAGTTGTCCTTGCTGTTGATGACGGTCTTGTTGGCGTCGTCGTGGGTGATGGTGGAGTAGGATGCGGCGTCGTCTGCGCCGGCGGCAGATGCGCCTGTTGCAGATGCGTAGAGGCTCTCGCCTGCGGTTTCATATGCGCTCGACGCAGTGTGGAGCGAGTGGTCCACCAGCGGCCGGTGCAGCTGCGCAGCCTCGCGTAATTGCGCCTCCTCGGACGCAGACGTTCCCAAAAGTCCCATGGCGCTCTGTGGCTCCGCAACGGGGCGGGGGCGCATGGGCAGGTTTATATATGGGTGCGATTTCCCGATGCCCACTGTAAACCCGAGGATCCGGCTGCGTCTCGGCCGGAACTGTATGCAGCACTGGTGTCATGAGCCTCCCTCGAGAAGAGAAAGTGGGCTGGAGAGAAAAGCCACTTCTGCAGGCCAATAACGGGTCCTACGGGCTGCTGCACGACCAGTGACACGTATCGCACCTGCTATTGTCGCCCAAATCCGCCCTACTCCGGGCCTCGTGCAAGTCGCTGTTTGCGCGATGAGCAGTTTTGAGGTGCGGCTGACCATGAGGCAGGCACCGGGAATAAGACCATGCGCTTAAACCCGCCAGGGCTTTCTTTAGCTGGGCCCAAAGAGTGAGGCGCTAGCGCGGTAAACTGACGTGTTCCATCGCTTAGGACTTCCGCATGCGCCCCGCCAGGGATCGGCAGAAGGGGCCACAGAGTCGCATTCTGTGCATGCATCGTGGGCTATGGTGAGTTGCGCTGGTCGCCAACGGCTTGTGGTGCAGCACGGGAGGAGCCGCGGCGATAGCTGCAATAAAACGAAAGACAGGGCACATGCAATAAAACGAGAAGGGGCCATATTCTATCAAACGAAAGACAGGGCACATGCAATAAAACGAAAGACAGGGCACATGCAATAAAACGAAAGACAGCGCCAAATGCTATAAAACGAGAAGGGGCCATATGCTATAAAACGTAAACGAAAGACAGGGCACATGCAACAAAACGAAAGACAGGGCCAAATGCTATAAAATGTAAATGAAAGACAGGGCACATACAATAAAACGAAAGACAGGACCAAATGCAACAAAACGAAAGACAGGGCCAGGGGCCCCCTGCAAGCCTCACCCATTGGCCTCGGAGCTAGGGCGTGGACTCCGGGCGGTGCGCGCACGCCCAGAGATAGACGGTCCCCGTGGGTGGGGGGTTGGTAGCGGCACGACAAGGGTTTGGTGGGCGCACGTGATCTCCCAGGCGAAGACCGGAGATGCGCCGGAATCGGAGCTGGGTAGGCGCACGTCCGGCTGGCCCCGGACCGGCCCCGTTCGAGCTGGCGCCGCCCACGCCGCTTCCTGGCAGCCCTTCCCGCCCCCTGCACTGCGCAACGGCCGCCCCTGAGGCCCACAATCGGCGCCCGCTTGCTCAAAACGCTTGCACCCGTACACCAATTGTGCCCGTCGCAAAGATCCGCGTTGGGCCCGGGCTCACAACCAAGGGCGCTATTTTCACAACCGCCACATCTGCCCGCCCTTTTAAGGAACCACATCTTCCTGCGTGCGCACCAGCGGCAGACGACCACTAGCCACATTCGTTCTTCTTGGTGTCCTGCTCTGTACCTGGCAACATGCTCCTCCACCGCCGGCGCGTGGTGGTTCTCGTGACCATCGTGGTGCTCCAGCTCGTGACTGCGTTCTACGTGGTCCATGTGCGACACAACAACATCCATCTCCTCCGCCACTCGGTGCAGACGTTTTTCACGGGCATGACCGCATCCACCGATGTTTCGGGCGCCAGCTGCAACCGGTACTTCGGGCGTCTCTTGGAAAACGTGACCGACTTCGAGATCAGGCACGCGGAGTCCTCGCCTACGGATATAAAGGACGCCGTTTCCAACCTTCGCATCTACGGAAAGTGCTTCCTCGACAACAACAACCCGCAGGAAAAGTGCAGCGCCGTCGAGGACGCGCTCCTCCCCTTCTTCACCGAGCAGCCGTTGGTCTTCCGGCGCTGGGACGGCCAGGAGCACAACAAGCTCCAGCTCGCGGACACTGCACGCAACAGTCACAAGACGTGCTACTGGAGCAGCTTCAAAAAGAACATCAAGGGCCGCGGCATCGCCATCTCCTTGGGCGACCGCGGCGTGCGCGACCTCATCAACTACATCAAGGTGTTGCGCTACTTGAAGAACGAGTTGCCCATCGAGATCTTCTTCCGCGACGACCTTCTGGAGGAGAACCAGAAGAAGCTCGTGCACGTGGCGCGCGACACCATCAAGATCTCCGACGAGCTCGTCATCGACGGCTTCAAGCAGGACCTCTGGTTCGTGGACGTTCGCCCCAGGGTCAAGGAGGAGTGGGCGGGACGCATCAAGGGCTTCTCCACCAAGTGGCTCGCGGCCTTGTTCAACCTGTTCGAGGAGATGATACTCATGGACTGGGACGTTGTTCCGTTCATAAAGCCCGCGGACTTCTTCGACCGCGACGAGTACACCAAAACAGGCGCCTTTTTCTTCAGAGACAGAAACCTCCCCGTCTACATGACCGACGACCAGGTGGCGCTCTACCGCTCGCTCATGCCCGGCTCCTTGGAGGGCCTGCTCTTCAGAACCAAACCAGTCAAGGACCTCAACAAATACAACACCTTCCGCTACCAGTCCAAGCACGTGATGGAGAGCGGGCTTGTGGTCATGCGGAGAACCACCCACCTCACCGGTCTCCTCGTGCTGATGAACTTGCAGTTCTGGTCTGACACAAGCAGGGGCGTCTACGGCGACAAGGAGCTTTTCTGGCTCGGCCAGCTTATTGCCGGAAACGAGGGTTTCACCTTCAACGACCGCGATGCGGCCGCCGTCGGTGTTTTGGAGCAGAGCGGCCCCAATCTGTCCATTTGCAGCATCCAGCTAGCGCACCTTAACAACAATAATGAGGTTCTCTGGGTCAACGGTGGCCTCAAAAACTGCAAGAGACTGACTGCCAAAGACGACTTTGCGCGAGAAAAGCATCTTCAGGATACCTTTGGCAGCGTGGAGGAGTTGATAAAAAGCTACAACAAGCCCATATCCATCACCGGGGCTATTATTCCAAATCCCAGCCGCAGCGAGTACCTCACTGAGGCCGGCGATTTCGTGAAAAACAACGCTTTGGGGTGTGATGGGTACTTCTACTGTGCCACAGTGGTGGAAAACAAGGGTACGATTGTGAAGTTTTCGAGGAAACAGATCAAGGCATACTCGACAATCATTAAGGTGTGGAATGCGCCCGTGCAGGGCGTTTAGCGTATTATAGAATGGATATTGAATAATGGCGACGACATTGTAGAAATCGATGGAGCGGCGAGGGTCTTAAAAAGGTAACAGGGGGAAATCCCGCTTGTTCGGGGGTGGCCCACGGAGATACGGCTACTAGGCGGATTGAATGTCTTAGGTGCATGTCCTTTGGTAAAAGCCATATGCGAGTAATAAATGCGCACAACCCGAACTAATGAGTCTTCATTTTGAGGAGCGTAAAAAGGAAAAACCGGTATTTCCAACAAACCCGTCCATCAGAAAGGGTTTACCAGGATTATCCAACGTTATCTGTGTGCTGAGACGAAATTGCCGCAAATGAAGAGACTGCAAAAGTGTCTAGTCCACATAGCTGCGAAAAAAAGGAGCCCTGCAGATCGGAATACGAGATTTTGAGACACCCAATTAGTGAATACCGATTCACGAGCTCATTCAAAATGATGATATACCGAGAATGCCTTTGCTGTACATCAAAACCACTGACTTGTAA
This sequence comes from Wilhelminamyces tanticharoeniae, assembly GCA_030558325.1. Lineage (NCBI taxonomy): Eukaryota > Fungi > Ascomycota > Pichiomycetes > Serinales > Metschnikowiaceae > Wilhelminamyces > Wilhelminamyces tanticharoeniae. The sequence goes on along the minus strand of JAJMSI010000013.1, from coordinate 350,866 downwards.
ATGGTACTGAAACAAGACCGCACCTTAAAACCAGGCCCTCTGCCCCCACATTACCCATCAAATTCGGGCCAGGAGTGCCTTTCTGCATTAGTCATTATGGTATATTGGGCTTCCTTTTCAAACCAGTCATCGCGCTATACAGGTCCTTCCTGTGTACATCAGCCATGACGGGTCTATAAGCCCTTCCTTCTGCACCAGCCATTACTGTACAGCTATGTCCCCCTCGCCCTTCACGCGAGCAGTATTTGTCCAACCATAATACGTCTTTGCGCGCACGTAGCCAAACGCAAAGTTGCATCCAAACACCGTGAGAGTAAAGCCAAAAACAACGAGAAAGAACTTCAACCCCAAGGGCTGGATAAGCGAGTTGAGAATAACACCTATAGTCTCTGCACTGATAGAGGACTTGTTACCACCACCGTTGAAGGGGTCCTGGCTGAGGCATTTGAGCCAATAGGCGCATTGGCGCTCCAATGCAGGCACGATTTCGTCCGGCGAGCAGTTGTTCTCGTTATATGCTCTTCTGCAGCTCGCGATTTCCACCAATAGGTCTGCTGTCTGCAGCTCTAACTTGTGCTGCACGTCCAAACGGATGGTTCGTATCACCGAATAGACGATATGTGCACCGTAGCAGGTGGCAATGAAGTTGGCGAGAAGCTGGAGGTATGACGAGAGCATATATGGCACTCTTTCGTGGGGGGACAGCTTTGTTTCCCACGGTAAAGGAAGGCTGAGCGTCTGGGCGTGTTGCTGTGCCTGAGACAGCAACTGCAAACTCTGGAGACGACTTTGGGTGTCCAGGAAAGCCTCTAGAGCTCCCAGAGGGCTTTTCCGTGCGCTCAAGGGCGCCCCCGGGTCCTTCAGAGGAGTGTAATTGTAGTAATGGTGGTGGTGAACGTTAATGGGGGACAGTTTTCCCCAAGAACCGCCCTCAGGAGAGCTCTCGCCGCCGTTAACCATATGCTGCTGTCTTCTGTAGAGAAACGACTGGCTCATGGAATTGCTGTAGGCGTCGTAGCGTCTCTCGGGCCCCGAGTTGGGCGTATACACCCCGCGCAGTCTGCGGTCGGCGAATAGCTGCGAGGGAGCGGGACTTGGCAGAAAACGGCTCAAGTTACGCGTCCCCGAACTCTCCAGCGGGCTTCTGCTTCGGTAAGAGAATGTATTCTCAGGAGAAGAGGCCCGAAACGAGCTGGTATCGCACTCGAAATCCACCGTTTCCTCACCATCAGAAGGCGGAGGCATGAGCAATTTGGGCCCACCCACCGCCAAGCGCGCCCCGAGGATGGTGGGCGACAAAATGGAGGGTGAGTAGGTCTGCTGGGAGTACGAGGAGCCGTCTATGGTGACTTCCTCGACGCTTTCGCCGGTTTTCAGGGTCGTGAGGGGCGTGGAAGACCCCAAAGACCCGATTTTTGTGATGGGTGTGAGTTTTTCGGGCCCGTTGGCGGGAATCAGCTCGAATTCCGGAGTATGGTGCTCATTATCGCTGTCTATGTCCATGTAATCGTGGTCGATTGCAGTGTTATACGCTGTGTCGTCTAGGGAGAGCAGCAGAAGAAGGCCGTCGTCCATCTGGAGCGATGCCATCGCGGGGAAGTGTAAGCAGGCGTTTTGGTGTTTTGGGGTTGAAATCTGGAGTGGATTTGGGCCCTTTATGCTGACTTGGGCCTGTATGTTTTCGTCCTTTTTATTCGAATGATGCAAACAACGAACGAAGGGAGTTTGAGATGGACCGTGTTCCTGGCGTTTCGAGTATATAATGCTGGGGCCCAACGATTCCTCAACGGTTGAATCAAATGTTTATGAATGTGGGTTTGTTTAGGATTTGGTGTTTGGGTGCGTAAAAACGTCTTCTCATCGGCCCCAAAAAAGCCCATACTAAGTACATCAAACGCCCCCAAAAGCACCAAAATGGCCTCCAAACGCAAGAAGGCCGAGAAGAAGAAGGACTTCGCCAAGACGAAGTTGCGGGTGGGCAAAACCCCGCAGAAACCAGACAACTACACCGACACCTCGTTCACAGCCAAGTCCATCGCCCTTCCCTCGCAATCACTTGCCAAAAAGGCGTCCAAAAACGGCTCAGACGCCGCTAATAAGGAAGTGGACCTCACCCACCACCTCTCCTTGACACGCCACCACGCGATGGCGACTCGAAAGGAGGTTTTGGCCTATATCGAGGCCCACTTGCCCAGCAACCCGTCGGTTTACAAACAGGTAGTGGCCGCCACGGTCCCCATGATAACCGACGAGTCACAGGGCGTCAGAACGGCGTTGGTTTCGCTTCTAGAAGCTTCTGCGCTGCGCCAGCCCGGCCTCTTGGACCTCCATCTTCGCCAGGTCGTGCTCTACATCCACGCTGCCATGACCCACATCCAGCCCGATATACGAAACACAGCGCTGCGCTTTTTGGCCCTCTTGCTCCGCCACTCGGGCCGTGCGCTCGTCAAGGCCCATTTTGTCAAGACCCTCAAGAGCTTCTTCACCTTGCTCGGGTGGACCATGGCCGACGACAGGCGGCTGGTGTCCTTGGCAGTTTCCAGCTCCTCGGCCCTCGGAGGCGCGTCCAAAAAGGCCCGCGTGGGCCACGTGTCCGTCTTGCGCCAGCTCCTACAGACTGCTCTTTTTCCTGACGACTCCACAGACACAGAGACGGCCTTGGAGGACGTCAAAATGGTGCATGCGCAGCTGTACAAGTACTTGGTTCCTACAGCAGCACAGCCTTTTGCGGCCCTCAGGCTCTTTACGCGCGAATTGGCCGCGAACAAGGCCCAGACGAGCATGGATGGCCGTTTTGCGGCCTCAGACATCGACTCTATTTCCACCGAGGACCTAGATACGAGAAGAAAGGTGGTCAAAGACGTGTTCCACGCTCCAATGGTCAAAAATTTGCAAAATTTGGTCCGCGAGGGTGGTGAAGTCGGCCGTGAAGCCAGCTCTACGATGGAACTCCTCGAAAGACTCCAAAAGGAGCCGGAGGCATTATTCTAGGATATAGATTGGGTGTTAATGTGCTGCATATAAATGTCTTCTGTACAGTACGTAAGATGAGATCCTGCACATATCCAGGCTCAACACCCTGCATATACGCTTTTCCTTGCAACTCCACCTTCTAACCATTAACACACTATGTTCCGTCCCGGGATTCTCCGTGTGTGGAGACCAGCTTCTGTTCTCGCCGTGGCTCCTTTCCGTGCGTTCCATGCGACGCCTGCCATTTTCAAGGCCAAAAAGGCAAAAAGAAAGGGCGAGGAGGAGCCCGTTTTGATCGACACAACTCCCCTCGTAAACCTTCCAGAAGCGTCCAGCAAGTTTCAGGAGATAGTGGAAAAGTTCACCAAGGTGGCCAACGAGGCCAAGCTAGGCAAGACCAGTCCCGCGGTTTTCGACAAGCTCGCAATTGCCACCAAGGACGGCGAATTACCCTACACCTCGGTAGCCCAAACGGCTATCAAGGGACGCAACTTTGTGATTACCGTTTTCGACCACGACAATGTTCAGAGCATCATCAATGCCGTTTTGGGGTCCTCGCTCAACCTCAACCCGCAAACAGACCCTTCTAACAAGCAAACGTTGAAGGTTCCCTTGCCTCCATTAACGAGTGAAAGTAAACAGGAAAACGCGAAGGCTTTGAAGGCGGTATTTGAGAAGTACAAAAATGGAACTGGAAAGAGTTTGGCAGGCGTTCGGCACGATGTGCGGGCGCATGCCTCTAAGATCACCAAAAAAGGAAAGCTTTCCGATGAGGACAACAAGCAGATGGCAGCGTTTGATAAGTTGCACAAGCAGTATGTGGAGAAGTTGACCGAGGTTTTCAAGGCTGCAGAGAAGGCCATTACGAAGTAAAATGAGGTTGGCAGAGGGGGTCATCTACAATATCACTGGAGGAGAAATGGAGTATTTGAGGAGCATGTCCGTCTTCGTGAAGAATTGAAAAGTTCATATCGAGAGGACGGAACAAAGTGAAACGAGCATCCAGACATAGTAGTGGTATAGGGGTGAAGAAGATAAAAACGTTATCTACATAAGGCTGGCTCAGCCTGAGATGTCGCCAGTTCGAAAAGGCCCTGTATGAGCTGTTGATCTATAGGTAAAAGCGACAGTTTTTAAGCTCATATAGCGAGCACTCAAGGAGCTTATTGGCCTTTTCACTTCCCGCTTCTTCAAAACACCACCCCTCCGCCAATGAACAAGCGCTTTTTGTACTTGCTGCACCATCTTATTATGCGCAAACTGTGGCCTATCAAGTCCTGCGAACGCACCAGCTCGTTGCACAAGCAGTAGAATTCGTAGGTGCTGTCCGCCAACATGAATCCGGTGACGGAGTTTCCCAGACGGTGCCAGCGCACATAGGTGAGCTTTTTCTGGGTATTATTTATGCTCACGTTCGACGACTTTGTATAGTATAGCGTGGAGTAGAAGTACACCAACTGAAAAATGGAGTTTTCAGACAGGCCGTCGCCGTTGTAGAAGCCGAGATCGCTCATTATAAACTGGTTGTGGGTCTTCAGCTTGTAAATGAAGTGCTTCACCACAGGAACCTTGATTTCGTGCAAAATGGAGAGGCGCTCAGAAGCTAGCTCGCGGCTCAAGGCCCGCCTGTCGCCCTCTAGCTTGTGGAGTTTTGCAAGCATGCGATCTGCGAGCTTTTGCATGTGGAAGAAGTTGTTCTTGTTTCCGCTTATCAAGATGACCACAAGCGGAACCCCGGCTATCAGTATGCGGCGAACAAACACATAAAGAAACCCGTTGGCGTTGAAATGAGGAAGACAGAGCGGCACCCAGAGATCCTCCTTGGGGGTGGCAGACGCAACGGTGGAAAACAAGATCTTGAGGTCCTCGTTGGCTAGCTCGTGGTTTTTCAGCCGCATCAATCCGACCACTTTTCCCATTGGCAGACACAAGATTGCAAAAAGAAGGTCACCGGCGAGGTACTCGTCGTCTTCCTTCATTTTTGGCAACGAGAGCAACGCCGACCCGAGCTTGGTCCTCATTGTGTTGGTTATTTTGAGGCACTGCATCGCCGACCCGAGCATCTCGCCCATTTTGAAGTCAAACCCCGCCACATCGTAGCCGTACGTCATCCGAAGAGACAACATGTCGAAGTTGTGGAAATCAAGCGGCGTGAGCACTCTTCGGAGATCGTAGTTCATGCGATTCCGGAAGTTCTTGCTTATGTGCGGCTTGGAAAGCACAGATAAAAGGTACTCGTAGAGGGTGTTGAGCTGCTTGACCAATAGCACCTCGTTCGCCAGCTCGTGGGGTATTCTGGTCACCGTGACAAACAACAACGGGTCTCTGTTGACCACCAACACCTTCAAGTTGTCCCCGTAGCTCACAGACCGGAACTCCTCTGCCATGTTCTCCTGGAAGGTCGATACTATGGTGGTGATGAGGCCCATGTACCCAAGGATCACGTCGTCCAGGCCATGTGTGGAATAGATGGGTTTTCCCGCAGTGGAGAGCACGAAGAAGTGCTTGAGTTTGGCGTGGAACGCCTTCTCGTCCGCCTCCTTGTCCACAGAAACGTATCTGCTGAGAAACTCCTCGCTGGAGATGTCCTCCTGGGGATGGAGGTTGTCCCACTCCAAGAACGAGGGGCCCTCCGAAAGAGACCCGTTTTCGTGCACTATGAGCTCCAGAAGAAGGTGCTGGATCTCCTCGTCATCGCTATCCTCGCTGTTATAAACGGAAGCGTTGCTATGGGCGCTCTGGGAACCGTCGTTTAGGGTGTTGTCTTCAGCATATATGAAGTCTCCCTGGGCCACCGTGGCGAGGGAAACCGCCGTTGTGGGGTCACTCGACACCGTGGGAAGAAGTCCCGCAGACTTTCGTGACGAGAGGGATGCCGGCCGGTGAAATTGAGCCATCTATGGGGTGGCCTATGTATATCGTGGTGAATATCTTATCGGTCACGTGACTGCTGAACAGCACTAGAAGCTGCCAAAGTCAGTGGCTCGAGCCCGTGGTAGCGAAATTCGATTCCGATGCGCCTACAGTGACGTTGGGGTGGCCGCGGTTTATTCATTATGTGCCAGCAATGCGACGAGATGCCGTGTCTTACTTTCAATCTGCCTCTTGCGTCTTGTTCTCTTCGTTCTTTCTTCCTAACCTTCTCTCTTCTGCTTTCCTCGTTTCCTCTCCCTTTTCACCTCCGAAGGAACATGTACCACACCAAGAACACAAAGAAGAGGCCGGCGCCCACCACCGGGATATACTGCCTGATCAACGCCTCGAGGTTGATTCTCTGGGCCTTTTTGCGGTACTTGATGGAGTCGTTGCGCAAGCTGGACGACAAGTCGCTCATCTTGTCCAACAGATCGCCCCTGTACAACAAGTCCTCGATGTTTTTTGTCATCACCTTCTTGACATCCGCCAAGTCGTCGTTCAACCGGTCCAAGTTGGACTGCGCACGCTGGTCCTGGTAGATTTTCTTGGTCTTGCTCAAGAAGTTGTCGAACGAGCTGAAGCCGAACGGCCTAGCTGCCGTGCTGAGCGCGTCCTGACCGTGGGAGTTGTGGAACTCGTGCGAGATCTCCGACAAGTACAGAAACGCCAATTTTCTCGGGTACAGCTTATCGCAGATGGTCAAGTATATGATCTGCTGAGAGACCAAGTAGTGGATGTTGTAGGCGCCAGACTCAATGGTGGCCTGTGGCTCTGTGTTGGGGGTGATCCTGCTGATGATGATCTTGCATTTCTTCTTCTGGTCCATCAACGCCGGGTCGTTGTTGTCGTCTACGGAGCCACAAAGCGGAAGGGCTGTTGTTAGTGTGTTCGTGAAGGTGCGTAGGGCGTCACTTACCATCGTAGCGGTATATTAAGGTGGATTTGACCATGTTGTGGAGAACACCGGGTGTAACAGGTGGCTTTTTGGTTTCGCAGGGCCTGCAGATAGAAGGAGGGGGGCACCTGGCTATTGGGCTACAAAGGCAGAAATACGAGGTTTGGGATGGTGTAAAGGCGCCTATCGTGCTTCTCGGGGCACTTTGTATGCTTCTGCCTTTTCTGGGTTCTCTTCGGGCCCTGTTGGGCATTTTGGGGCCCGCTAATTATACGGCCCTTTCGTAGTCATTATGGCAGGTACTGAAAGTGCCCAGGACGAGCCCTTTTCTCCCATTGGAAAAGAGGGCACATGTTATCGTTTCCTGAAGCATTTCTACCTGTTTATGCCTCTCTTTGGGGCTTTTTTATGGGTCCCTCCTTCTCTCTTTACACCCCCTCTTGGTCTCCACATAACTATGCTCTATGTGCACTCCGTATCACCGTAAAAATTTACATAGGGAGCATCACAAACGGCTACCTACACCCACACTCTTCCCACCAAAACAGCCGAAAGCCGGGTTGAGCACATAGACAACCCCGATCCGCCTCCCCAAAATGGACCTTTCCAATCTCTCGTCGGATTTGCCCTCCACCACGCCCTTGGAGCAGATTTCTGTCAATGAGCTCTCACGAGAGCTCACGTGCGAGTTCAGAAACGCCGCCAAATCGGTGGCAGCCCTCTACAATGCATCCTCACAACCGGAAACGCCAGCCAAAGCCCACAAGGTGGAGTTTGCGAACGCCGCTCGCTCCGTGGCCTCTCTCTACAGATTGACAAACAACGCCAACACCGTCCTCCTCAACAAGGGCTACTTGGAGTGTTTGGACGACCTTCTCCACATGATCACCAACGGGGACGATATCGAAAACTGGGCGCTCACCAAAAGGGCCGAAATCACCAACTCGCACAACCAGCAGATTCCGTCGCTGGCGGATACAGCTACCGAGGCACATATGCCCTCGGAATACGACTTCAGTGTGACTCTGGACCTCTCGCCAGGCTACCATTTTAAGCCTAGTTTGCCGTTGTTATCGGTGAACCACACCTTCAGAGACCGCAATCGCAAGGGCCCTGCAAAATCTCGCAGACCAAAGGCCAACGCGGCGCTACCATCTCTGGAAGACTCCACGACCTCTGCTTCGGACGACGACAGTGATCTGGCCGATTTGGACGACAGAAGGGCTGTTGCGCGCAAGTTGAAGAAGCTCCAGGAGGAGACGTACGAATCTGCGAAAAAGAGGAGAAAGTTGGCGGAGCGTGAGGACGCAGAATAGCGAAGGTGTTTGCATTGCGTTTATGAGGAGAGTGTGAGAATGGAGAAGATTCATCAGACCTGATCATGATGTGTCGCAGTGACGATCGTGAAATCTGTGACATACCACAGGCTGCGAGATGTGTCGCATCAAAGGTGGCCGATCACAGGTCCTGGATTTTGGGACTCTGCGATCTCGGAGCTAGTCTTCTTTGTGGCTATAAAACGCCCTCGTCTCCTTTAGGGTTGTACGGACGTCATTTTATGTTTATGGGTTTGCGGGGCCTTGCCCCACGGCATTTGGGTTAGTTAGTTAGTTAGCTTTGGATAAATCAGCATTTACGAGAGGTCGTAGAAGAAAATTGAAACGGGCAACCAGTCGTCACTGTTAGCTGTATTCACGAGGACATTGAGGTGCCGTGTCCAGAATAAAATCTTACAGTAGTGGGCATTTCGTAGTCTTTGCACAATTGAGAAGATTAAAAATCCTTGTCAACCACTCTGCAAAGTAACTTCACTGTTGAATGCAGAATATTGCAAACACCTGCTGTTCTATAGCACGCCTACTCCCACTTTCGTTTGGATATTAACGACTGGGTCCCATGTCCCAGTCTGCTTCTACGTCCTCTACTTTACCTCTATTGTCCACCTCTCATCACTCACCGCACTCTATCTATCAATAAGCAAACAACCCGTCGGAGTTGTCACCATACTCATCGTCAAATTCATCGTAGTCGCTCTCGGAGCCGCTAGAGTCCGAGCCCAGCGACGACTCCACTGCGGAATCGTCAGCCTCTACGAGGCCCTCCAAAGTGAAGCACAACAAGGTGTCTCCCTTGGCCTGGGTGCCCTTGGCCACGTCGTGGGTGGACTCCACGTTGCAGTTGGTCAACCTGACCTTGTTCTGGATGTGCACGTTGTGGCCAATGATGCAGTTCTCTAACAGCACATCGTCCTCAATGGTAACGTTGTCCAACACAAGACTTCCCGTCAACTTGACTCGCTTGCCAATGCGGCAATTCTTTCCCACCACGGTGCGCTTGACGTTGGTCTTTTCGCCGAGGATGCTGTCCGCGCCAACCAAGGAGTCTGCGCCAATGTTGGCGGTGGAGCTCTGCGGCTGCTGGCCCTTGGTGGCGGCCTGGAGCTTGAGGAAGTACCGGTTGGCCTCCATCAACACGGGGAGGTTGTTGGCGCGCAAAAGCTTGGCCTGGGGCGGCAACGTCAAGAGAACAACGCTTTTGCCCTCGTCAGAGTGGCTCCACAGGCGTCTGGCCAAATCGCGCACCACCTTAGTGATAGAATGGGTCTTGAAGTAGGCGTCGGAAAAACGGTCGCTGTGGGCCTCAAAAACGCCCCACATGGCGTCCACACACCCGAATAAAACACCGCTGTTCAACAACTTGGTGCTGATGGTGGTGTTGGCGTGTTTCCACGCCATCTGCGTGCGGATCGGGAGCGACTTGTGGAACCCGATGTCCTCTGCGGAGTAGATATCGAGCAACTGGTCCTGGCCGTCGGCCCGCAGGCCGTATATGGTGTAGTTTTGGGGGAAGATGCGCGTCTTCTTGTCCTCAATATCGAGCTTGTTGCGGTAGTGCACCAAAAGGCCCAAGTCCTCATCGGCCCTGTTTCTGTAGGCCTCAATAAGCACCTGAGGAGGCAAGTTGGTGATGAAATCGCACGGAAGGAAAACAACGTGTTTGCAAGTGCCGAGGGCTCCTGAAGAGTGTAAATGGCGGATGATTTCGCCACTGGCAGCGGTATCAAGCGCAAGTAGCTCGATGGAGTTGGTATACTGAAACACATCCTCGGCCGAGCCCACGATCTCGGCCTCCTGATCGAGTTTTTTGGCAGCAGTCTTGTTCTTCTTGTAGTTTTCAAGCGCCTCTTTGATATCAGCCTCCGACTCCGAGTCTGAAACAACAGTTATCTTGGGAAAGAAGGCTCTTTCACACCAGTCCAAAACGTACTCAATCATGGGCCGATTTGCCACCGGCAAAAGCGCCTTGGGCATTCCCGTAGACCGCGCCCGCAGAAACGGCAGCATGGCCTTTCCGGGGCCGCAAAGAACGACTGCGTGGAACTCCATGGTGAAGAAAGGTGGAGCCGTTTTCGGTATGGGCATCAGAAAAAGACCCGTGCACCAGAAGGGCCGTCGTGTGCGCACCGTTGCCACCATATCGGGCGTAGCTGTTGCACCACATAGACCAGCGTATTCACATAGCCCTTTCCATGAGCGACGAACAGGACCCGCTTTTGGCCGCGCTCCAGACCGAGGAGCCGGTGCTGGCCACGCCCGTCGACCCCGAAAGAGAGCGTGCGCTTTCCAAATTCAAGGACAAGTTGGTGGAACACAGAAAATGGGACGCTCGTTTGAAGGACCTCAGGCTCAGCATACGAGACCTCAATAAGGACTACGACAAGACGGAAAACGACATCAAGGCACTCCAGTCCGTGGGGCAGATCATTGGCGAGGTTTTGAAGCAATTGGACGACGAGCGCTTCATAGTGAAGGCCTCGCTGGGGCCACGCTACATCGTGGGGTGCAGAAACACCATCAAGAAGGATCAGTTGAAGAACGGCGTGCGTGTGTCTTTGGACATGACCACCTTGACAATCATGCGCATTTTGCCGCGCGAGGTAGACCCGTTGGTGTACAACATGACTACCTTCGAGCCCGGCGAGATCTCGTTCAACACCGTGGGCGGGTTGAACGAGCAGATCCGCGAGTTGCGCGAGGTGATCGAGTTGCCGTTGAAAAACCCAGAGTTGTTCACGCGTGTGGGCATCAAGCTGCCCAAGGGTGTGCTCTTGTACGGCCCCCCGGGCACCGGGAAGACGCTTTTGGCCAAGGCTGTGGCCGCCACCATCGGCGCCAACTTCATTTTCCTGCCGGCGTCGGCAATCGTCGACAAGTACATTGGTGAGTCGGCGCGTTTAATCAGGGAGATGTTTGCATATGCCAAAGAGCACGAGCCGTGCATCATTTTCATGGATGAGATCGACGCCATTGGCGGCCGTCGTTTCAGCGAGGGTACCTCTGCGGACCGTGAGATCCAGAGAACGTTGATGGAGTTGTTGAACCAGATGGACGGCTTCGACAATTTGGGCCAGACCAAGGTGATCATGGCCACCAACAGACCCGATACCTTGGACCCGGCATTGTTGAGGGCGGGTCGTTTGGACAGAAAAATCGAGATCGGCTTGCCCAACGAGGCGGGCCGCTTGGAGATTTTCAAGATTCACACTGCCAAGGTGTCGAAACAAGGCGAGTTCGACTTCGAGGCTGCGGTCAAGATGAGTGACGGGTTCAACGGAGCGGACCTCAGAAACGTGATCACCGAAGCGGGCTTCTTTGCCATCAGAGACGAGAGGGACTACATTGTCCAGAACGACTTGATGAAGGCGGTGAGAAAGGTGGCGGATGTGAAGAAGTTGGAGGGCAAGTTGGACTACGAGAAGTTGTAGGCAGAAGGGGGGTTCTACAGAATAAAGAAAAAGAGAATGGAGTCGTAGCGGTTGGCTGTTGGGGCCTGCGTCGCGTGAGGATGAGATTGCAGCTTGATACTGGAAGTAGAAAGGGAATAGGAGGAGAATGGGGGAATATAAGGTCGGAACGGGGGAGCCCCCAAGTGATAGATAGGGGCGTGGACTTTAAGCAGATGTGAAGTTGTGGAGCAAAGAAACCCGCCAAGGATGTCTTAGCACTTGCTACCTTTGGAGGCCAACGTTTAATGAAGCTACTCTTAAAAGGCTCCATCCTTATAATTTTACTTCCGTACGAGACTGTATCCTCAGAAGACGCCCTCGGGCCATTAACTGTATATACAAGCATCTACTTTCTCTCCTCCTCCTCGATCTGGCGCATGGTCTTGGCAAAATCCGGCACGGGCGCCTGCGACAACGCATCCAAATGCGCCAACATGTGTGGGCTGTCGATTTTGGCAATGTGCTCGGCCATACGGGTGCCAATGAAGTCCTGGATCTCGGGGGACAATCTCTTGAGCACCTTCTTGGGCCCGGCCTCCTTCTTGGCCAAGAAGATCTTCTGCTCGCGCGTCAAGGGCATTTCCGGCGCGTTGAGCCTGCGTGCACCGGCCTCCGAAAGAGCCTTCTTCTTGTAGGAGGAGTGGGGGTTTCTCAACTGGCCCAAGACCTCGGCGGGAAAGGGCGCTCTGGCGAGCGTCTGCCACTCGTACGTCTTCTCGAAAACGGTGTCCACGGAGGTGGAAAGCTCGTCGTCCTTGGGCTCCTGGGGCGGGTTTGGCCAGGGGATTTCCAAAGCCTCGTGGTGCTTCACAAACCGTCTGGGAAGCCACTTCTTGTAGCGGTCGTCGTAGTAGCGGTCCTTGTAGACGACCTCCTCGGCCACCACGTAGTACACCTTGCCGTTCTCGTCCTTGTCTTTGGCAGCCAACCGGATGGCCTTGCGTGGAATGGTGTCCGGATACTCCATAAGATGCGAAGTCTGGTTGGGCACCCAGTTGGCCTTGGGAAGGAGCTTTTTGGACGTCAAGTCAGCGAGATAGACGGCGTCAAGCTGCGGCAGATAGTTGTACACCGTCAGAACAGTGCCCTTCTTGGGTCCCTCGGTAATATACGCGAGATCTCCGTCCGCAATACCAATTTCGGGGAGAGTGGTCTTTCTCTCTTTGAGAGGCACGTAGTGCGTGTTTTCGAACGTGGGCAACGTGAACCGGTTGTTCTTGCGCACCATGGCATCTCGCACCGCCTTGGGGTAGCGGTCGAGGTCACGCTGGAACCGTTTTTTGGCGGTGTTCCACGACATGCTGGGTGGTGCTGGAAGAGTGAAAAATTCCAGATGTGAAAAAGGTGTACTGATGCGGTATATGCAGGATGGTTCCGGTTTGTGTGCAGGCTTACTGTGCAGAAGGGTAGCTGCGAAAAGAACTCAGGAATATATGTGGAGTCCAGCAGCTCGTGGTCATGTGACTGCTCGTTGCTGGTGATCTGGGGCGTGTAGACAGGCGGTAAGGCTAGCATATATGTGGTTTTTTTTGTCTCACGCTCCTTACTGAGTGGCCCGCATCATACTAGCACTCAGATACCTAACACATCTAGGTTATAGTATACAAGGCCCTCTCCCCAGAAGCACTCGTTTGTTACAAAGGCCGCTCGCGGTACATAATTGAACAGCTTCCATATGGTATTATGGAGGAGCACGGTTCAATACGAATACAGAGGCATTTAGTCCCTTTTTGTCGCTATTTTATCTTAGAGAACAGGGGTACTCGCAGAGTTGGCTTGGCCTATCTTGGGCTAGTCATGCTACTTCTTCAGGCAGGAGAGCTCCATTTGAAGGCACTGTTGGTTTGTGGCATTTTGTCAGCACATTTGCACCCCCATTTGCAGCCACGGTGTGCTCATTTATCTTTATTACCGACGTTACCTAGCATGGGTCCAGAAACGACCAATCCATCCATGTCAAATTTCAACTATTCCCGCTTCACCTTGATGTCAAATACTTTCTAACAGTCCTGGAACTCGCGCTGTTTGCGAATTGGTCTACCCACATGAACTGGGATAAAACAGCCTGTACGTCTTTCGAGCCCCATTATTTGGCGATAATGTGCCGTGGTCTTCAGCAAGAAGTGGTGCAAAATCCGTGAGTGTTTTGAGCATCCAGGACTCGAAACTGCATTCCTCCTTTAGTTCTTTCTCGGGCGCTATTTACCTGTCCCAGATGACTTTTTCTCCTCAACCACCAACGTCTTGAAGAGATTTGGTGCACCAGCAGAACAGAGCCCTTTCGTGGGCTTAAACATCCAGGTAGGGCAGATTTTCATTGCGGGGATTCGTTTGGGCCCTAGACTCTACAATGCCTGCCTAAGCTTGACACTCATCTTCATGTCTTTCTTCGTACCAGGAGGCAGTGTCTCCTCACTAATGCTTTTGGAATGAGACCAGCTCCTTCCACTCATTCGCAGGATGTAGTCTACAATATACTCAATGTTGAACTTGGATCTGGACCATCCAATCCAATAGACGGCATTTTTTTGCAGAAAACCGATTGGCCTCGTCTATAAGAGTCCTTGTAGAAGTTGGTCCTCCAAGCGCTTAATGACTTTGTCACACTTCTCTAGAACCTCTCTTGATAGAACGATAATATTGCCCTGAGAGACCTCTTCTTACCCTGAGAAGTCTTTTCTCGCCCAGGAAGGCCCTTTCTTGCTCGGCCCCTTAGATACTTCCACTTCGCCCATCCTTTGCGGTGTACAGATGTTACATTCACTAATATACAGCTTCTCTCTTCCTTTCTTTCTCTCTTCCCTATTCTGTGCAGATGTTGATAAACTCCTGCTCGTTGACTGCTGTTAGTAGGTCCTTGGCCACATGCAAAATCATACGTACTCTCTCCATCCTCGTCCAAATCGAACTCGTCAATCATAGCACGCAACTCATCGTCGGTCAAGTTCTCGCCCAACTCTTTGGCCACTCGGCGCAAGTTGCGGAGACTGATTTTTCCCGTTCCGTCATCGTCAAAAAGCTTGAATGCCCGCCGGATCTCGTCCAAGGGGTCTCTGTTGACTATCTTCTCGCCCACTGCACTGTTAGTAAAGACAAAACACGTTCAAAAACACATTCAGAATGACATACCAGCCTGGAAAAAGCTCTCGTAGGTGATCAAGTTGCGGTCGTCGGTGTCGTATTCGTGGATGATGTCCAACACCTCGCGTTTAGAGAGGTCAAACCCAAGCGCCCGGAAGGCCACCTTCAATTCGTGGTAGTCTAAACACCCGTCATTGTTCACATCGAAAAGAGAGAAGGCCTCTCTGATCTCCTGCTTCTGCTCGTTCAAGAGCTCGAGCTTGAGCGCTCCGAAGCCGCGTTTGGCGGGGGCGCCGTGGGACATGGTGTGGTGTTTGGAGTATGAGTAGATGGTGTTTAGGTGTTTTTGGCGGGGCGCGTCTTGTGCGGAAATTTACGTGCTGCGTACATCTGGGACTGGTTGCTTGGGGTGTCAGAGGGGGCGCACGAACGGAGTCAAATGGGCCGTAAAAGAGCGGTAGATTCGCAAAACTACTCAGGCGGTCGTTATCATGCCCCTGGAGAAGGCTCAGATGTTAGTATCATTCCCTTGTCCAGATATTCTGTCCCCCTCGTGGTGTACAGGTGCGAAATCTACACTAAATCGCGTTTAGATGCAAAATCACAGTCTCAGGCGCAAAACCACGCCTCATGTGTGTTTAGAGTCCTGAATGCTGAGCAATACCCTTATATCCATGGACATCATAGAGCGCATTTGCCTCGTTGAATTAGAGTCTCGTTTTCGCCTTTTTTTTTTCCTCCTAGGGACCCTTCCATTCCGCAACCCTCGCTAAACCATCGTGACTTTTGTTTTCGCGACCCGCTACACGAGCACACTTTTTAGGCGCCCCATTGCACGCTCTTTCGCCCTGAATGTCGTCTTTTCGCCCTGGCCAGCGCGTGTCTGTGCGTGGAGAGAGCGGAATTGTGCGGTTTGTGGGCCGAACGAAGTTCCTGCCAGGCTCTTGGGTGGGTGTGGAGTTAGACACCGGTACTGGCAAAAACGACGGCTCTGTGGCCGGAATACGCTACTTCCGGTGCCAGAAAACGGAGGGGTTGTATGGTGTTTTTGCCAGGCCAACATTGGTGGCTTTTCAGCAGCAGCCGGAGGCCTCGGAAGCCCCGAATCAGCATGTTTCTGACCTTCACGCCATCATCGACCGTCTACAGACCAAACTACGCTCCACCACAGGCGATATACGCCAATATCGCGATCGCGTGAGCCAGCTTCAGACCTCCTTGGATACGCAGAACGCCTCCCTGGAGATGTTGGCCACCGATAACGCGTTTCTTACTGGCCAGGTGGACGATCTCCAGCACCAAATAAGGGCCCTACAGACCAAATACGACGACATGAAAGCAGACCACAAATTGCTCCGCGAAGAAGCAGACCTTAATCGCCAGCTCGAGGCGGCTATTCGCGCCAACCCGGGCGACGTGGCTCCTGCAGACCTCGAACTCCTAGTTCTGCGGAATAAGCAGCTCGAAACCGCGCTAGAAAGCCTCCGAAAACTCGCTGATGAGACCTCTTTTTCACAGCAGGAGGAAATCAAACTGCTAAGGGCCGATCTGGCGCTGTTGCGTTCTTCCCTAGCTGCTTTGGAGTCCTCTAAGGAGAAACTCAAAGCTGCCGAGTACACCATAGAATCGCTCCAGACGCAGCTAGATCTGGCACTAGCGCTGGAAGAAATCATCGAGCACCTTCAAAATGACAACGAGGCCCTCCGTGCCAAAGTGGCCCAGTTGACGGTTTCCGTGACAGAGCTCACAGAACTCCACGAGCTAGATAAAAGCCTAGAGGAAAGCCAGGCCCGCACTGAGGCCAAGCTTAAGGACGACATTCTGTCGCTTCTGAAAGTGATTCTGGACGACAAGCAGCTCATCGCCGACTTGGAGCGCAAGAATAAGTACCTTGAGGCCAAATTCTCCGAATATAAGGCCCAATCTCGCGGGTCCAGGGATCCTGAACCGGAAAACTCCGAAGAAGTCAATCTTCTCAACACACAGCTCGAGTCGGTGAGGCTCGAACTTCGAAAGTTCAAAACAGCCTCCTTTTCGGACAAGCTAAGTCTCCGTTTGGCAGAGGCACAGCTCAGGCTTCTTCACGATTACGACTGTTCAAATTACACAGGAAACCTCCAGCAGGGCTACAGGGTACTCTATTTGGTGCATTTGAACATGGAGTATGGCACCATCTTGCTCGAAACCATAGAGTCGCTCTTTGACTCCGAGATCTCGTACCAGACCACCACTCTCATCAACATAAAGGTGAATATCAATTTCTTGCTTTCGCTCTTGACGTCGTTAGCACATCTCTGGGAGTTCAACTGGGCCACCAAACACTTTCTCAAGATCTCCGAGCAGATGAAGCAGCATCTCTCAGTTCTCAACGAGAACCTCACCGTGTACACCAACCTTGTGAAGGAAGGTGACATAGAAAACGTCAGTTGCTCTGCCATGAAGCACTTCATCAAGGATACCTTCAGCTTGCTCAAATTCAACTTTGTCACAGATACCCACTACGTGATATTCCAGAACATCTCTCTTTATCAGACCCTTGTTTCCAGCGTACTCCACGAGTCCACAGAAGACGTTTATATCATCAAGCAGGTGCTCGCTTTTGTGGAGAGCTTTGCTGTGAGCGAAGATGCGGAGGAGAGTCAGTATGCGCTCGATATCATAGAAAAAATCAGGTACATTTCCGACGCCACCAGCAACGTTCTCGAGGACGCAAAAATGACGGTAGCCACCTTGACTGCCGCCAAGGATCGGTCGAAAGACTTGACAATAAAGGTTCCGGAGGGCCTTCTTTTGGACAACGTCGGAGTTGCATTCAATATATTGATCAAGATCCTCAAGAAAATTGATCTAGAGAGCTTCTCGATCCAGGACGAGGGCGGCCAGGGGGCAGATGTTCTCAAGGAGATCTTCGGGTTCAACGAAAAGCAGCGGAAATGGAAGGCTTTGGAGCAGATTATACTATCTCTAAGCACCAATCAGGCGTTTTTGAAGTCGCAGTTTGAGCTCTACGAAAAGCAGGCCCAAAGTATCTACGATTCGCTTGGAAACGAGTCATACAACTCCTCCTTTGACGATAGCATGGACAGTAGCATGAATTTGAGCGATTTGAAGAGCACAGATCTCTCAAATAAGCTTTTGGAAAAGGACTCCCGGATCCAGGATTTAGAGCTCAACGTACAGCTCCTCGAAAAGAACATGGCCTCGTCCAATGCCAAAAGCAAGGAGCATCTCGATAAGCACAAACAGGACCTCATGAATCTCAAAATGGAGCACGATGCTACCAAGAAGAACTACGAAACGCTTCTAGCAGCCAATAAGGATTTGGAGCTGGAGATTCAGGAGCTTCTCAAGTCGAGCCAGATGTTCGAGTCCAGCCACTTAATGCGCCAGTTCAAGGACTTGCAGTCGCAGAAAAAGTACACGGAAGAAATGGCCCTTATTGAGGAAGTTTTGGTGCTTCGAAAGATGGTCAATTTCAAGTATAACCACGCCAGCGTCCACCGCCCAGAAGCAGAAGACTACAAGTGGCTTGAGCAGCCCTTTCAGCATACGTCGCCTCCTCCGGCCGCTAGAGGAGTGGAGTTTCGCAAGACCTCGAATAAGCTCCGCAATTTGGCAAAGGAGGCCCGTCCCATACAACTCCCCAACAGAACGGGTACTTGGAGACCGAAGACCAACATTCCCAAGTACATGAACTCGCTCCTCGAAGAGAAGAGAAAGGAATACCAGCACGAACGCACTAGTTCTGTTTCATCGTCATTCAATTAGCCTTGGGAAGAAGAGGACTTGTCATCTATGAGAAAACCCTGCAATAATTAGGACCTTCGAATTGGACCATAAGGTGCTTTTGAACAAGTGACCTGAAGCCCCTATTTGAGCCTCAGACTTTCCTCGGAGGCTGTCTTTAAGGGTCGAAGGAATTTCTTCAGTATAGCTATCTTTTTGCTCTGTGGAATTTAGACATAATCTACCTTGTTTGGTGTCTGGAATGTTTCCCCAAATCGACCCTCTTGAAGAAGCCATTCGAAATCTACAGTTAGCGCATTAAAGGCATTTTACATCTCCGTTTGGCCCTCCCTACTTCTCTTGTCATCAAAAATGCCATTCACTCGTCAATAACTATGATACACGCCGCTTACGGGGCCATTTTGTAGCCAAGTCTATGTGCTCCTTGGGGTACAACCAGGTCAAAATCAGAAAGATGAAGATATCCACCACCACCACCAAAACGAACAACTTTCCCGCCACCACACCACAGCAGTAGTATTTCAGCAAGCGGTCTGCGAGCGGCTGGTTGAAGTTGGTCTTGTGGAGGTGGTTGTAGACGTTTTCAGTGCGTTTTGCGACGTTCTCCCAAGAGTACATCTTCGCCACGTCTGCGTGGAACTTGGAGGTGTCGATGCCTCCCGAGGCCACCAAATCGACCGCCTTCAAAGTAGCGTCCACAAGCAGGTCCTCAGCCGGGTCTGCGAAGCTGACCATGTCGTTGGGTAGAACCTCGGGAATGCCTCCCACCTTGGTGGTGACTACGAACAAGCCGCAGGACGCCGCCTCCACTATGACGGTCCCAAACGCCTCGGTGAGGGAGGGGTGGAGGTAGATGTCACCCTTGACCATCACGTCGCGGACCTCCTCGTGTTTAACCGCCCCCATGAGCTGGACGCGTTCCTGGAGAAGGTGTTTCTCTCGCATCTGCTCCAAATCGAGGTACTTGGGCCCGTCGCCCGCAATGAGGAAGCTGACGTCCTTGCGGGCGGCGCAGATGCGCGGAATGAGCGCCACAAGGAGATCGGCACCCTTGTTGGGGTACAAGCGCAGAATCACCACGATGGTGATTTTACCTAGGGGCTTTTCTCGTAGTGCCGGCCTCGGGGCAAAGTCGCGCGAGACCACGGCGTTGGGAATCACAGAAACGTTGAGGGGGTCCAAGGAGGCCCGCAATACGGTGTTCTCCTTACACGTGTGGGAGACGCAGATCACGTGTCCCACGTCGGTGAGAGAGAACTTCAAGAGCTTGTTTCCGATGATGGAGGCGACGTCCGCGAAGCCGAAAAGCGAGTGATCTGTGAACACTGTGCGGAGGCCCATGGTGCGCGCATGGAGCATGGCCTCGTGGCAGGTGGAGGAGAGCGAGCCGTGGCCGTGCACTATGTCAATCTGTTCTCGGAGGAAAATGTTTCTGAGGACGGCGAAGGCCAGGAACACTGAGGGCACGGTAGAGCTGCGGTAAACCTGTATTATGGGCACGTAGTACACCTTGAGCCCATTTGTGAGTGTTCTGACGCCGTTGCGCGACAGGTAGTTGTGGGTGACAATGACCACCAGGTGGCCCAAGTCGATGAGTTTCTGCGCGAGGTGGTAGACGTGGAACTCGATGCCGCCGGGCTGGGGGTAGAAGAAGTCCGACACCATGGCGATGTTGTAGCCCATGGTGGGGGAGAAATAAAGGGCTGGTGGTGGTGATGTGTAGTGAATTGAGGTGGAAAAGTCTGAGAGTGCGGGAACTGGTGGGGAACCCACGGGAATAGCGAGAGAACCCTGTAAATTTGCGGGCAGAATAGCGAAAACGCAGGTCAAATGGCGAGAAATAGCGGGAAATAGCGGGAGATAGCCAGTGTTCGCGGTAAATAGCGACAAAACGCTGTGCCACCTGCGCCCACGCTCGGTAAACGCTGCTGCGAAAAGAACCACGAACATGTTGCTGAGGATCCATCCAAGCAAAAAACAGAACACACTATCTAGGGGCTTCTTTCGAATCCTGGAACTTTCGTGGCTTGGTTTTTAGCGTTTGGGTCTCCTTTGGCAGGTGCAGGGACTCTCAGGTATCCCTGACTACTAGGATCATTAGCTGGTTATGGCCCCTATCAAAACTCCCATCTTGGCTGGACCTTTTGTAATTACTGATATTCTTCACTTGTTAGCGATTTAATAACATCTATTGAAACCTGCGGCATTTTCTCGCAAAGGGGGAAACCGACCAGTATCGATGAGGACTCCAAGCCAACGGTATTTCCCCCACCCTAAAGGGCCCCTTCACAGGCACTTGCGAAGAGATCGCAACCACCCCCGAGAAGAAGCACCCTGCCTCTCCCCGACCTTAAAAATACCTCTCCCTTACCCCCTCACCTCTTTTGGCGAAACTCCTCTCTCGTCTTCTTCGTTCTCCTTTTTGTTTTCCTTCTCCTACCTTTCCTCCTACACGCCATAACCTATAATACATTCTATACTACGCAAACGCCTCCCGCGGAAGGCCCCCCGCCGAGTTCTTGAAATTGACCATACACTGGGCCAAGTCCCACCCGCTCTGCTCACAAAGCATCACTCCATACTGAATGGTCAACTTGGTCTCCACCAAAACCTTCACCAAAATGTCTTGTTGCACCGGATTCAACCCCGCCTTAACCTCCTGCGGGAGGTCTGCTGCCGAGGGTCCCGGCGCCGGACTCGGGGACGCCGTGGGCGGAACGTTTCCTATCACGTCCCTGGTGCTGGAAAAGGCCTCGTTTCCACTGGGACTCCGAACAAGAAGTAGGTCGCTGGCCACGATCATACTGCCATTGGGCCCCAGCACAATCACAAGCGTGCGGTCGAAGCTTTTGGTGCCCAAAACGGCCTTTTTCTTCTGGTAGCTGTGTCTTCCGCGGTTTCCAGGTCCTCCCAGAACAGCATCGGTGTTGTCGGGAGCCGCCACCTCGTCAAAGGTCCCGTGTAAAGTAATGAGAATACCGCCGAGCTGTGGGTACCGGTACGCCTCCATGCTGAAAAGATGAGGTTTTTCTATGAGTTCGTGGCGCGACTTGGGCAACTGGGAAAAGAGCTTGTGAATCTGCTCCTGGCCAATAGCCACCTTGGCCATGCGGGACTTTGCGCCTGACACCCTCGTCAAATTGCGCGACTGCAGCAAGTAGTACGAGTAGTCAGGCCCGGTGGCCAATCCCGTGCTGGCGATGGTATGTGGATGCGCCAGGTCCACCAGCATGGAAAACTGCAGCTCGGCCTGGTACAATACCATCAAATCCGCGCGCGAAGAGTCCCAGAGCTTGTAGAAGTTGGCAATGAAGTTGGTGGCCACGCCCTGGATCTCCTCGTCCAGGAAGAACATCGATTGCGGCGCGTCGAAGGAAAAGGTGGTGTGGGCCACCAAGACCTGCTCGTTTCTGAGGTGCTGGCCGTCGAGCACCACGAGCCGGGGAAACAGCTTCATCATTTCCTTTTTGATGTTCTCCTGCTCCTGCGGACTGGCAGTGTTGAGCAACGGGTTTCCCACGAGAATGAGCTCCCGGAGGCTATTGAGCTTGTGGCGCCAGGTCTCGAACGTCTTCAAGCGCGAGAAGTTGTTGTGCAGCAACAGCAAGTTCTGCAAATGCGGAAACGTCTGTGCGAGCGCCGA
Source organism: Wilhelminamyces tanticharoeniae (assembly GCA_030558325.1). Classification (NCBI taxonomy): domain Eukaryota; kingdom Fungi; phylum Ascomycota; class Pichiomycetes; order Serinales; family Metschnikowiaceae; genus Wilhelminamyces; species Wilhelminamyces tanticharoeniae. The sequence continues at coordinate 328,825 of JAJMSI010000013.1, read as the reverse complement.
CACCGTCGAGAGGTCGCTGAGGTTGTTGCCCAGAAGGTCCACGCTGGTAGCGCTGAGATTCAACTCGCTGGCCACCTTCATGAGGGCCGGAAAGAACTTGGAGGTGGTGGACATGTTGGCAAAAAAGCCCTTGCTGGCCAAGCTGGCGTCCTGATGTACCGCCAGCAAGTTGAGGAGCTTCGAATTGGCGTCGAACCGGCTCCGGAGGAAGCTGGTGATGGTTTGTATGGTGTTGTTGTCGCCCACGGGCACCAGGGCCTGGGCAGCTTTTGCGATTTTGAGCGCCTGGCCCGCGAACTTGACGCCCAGCCATGCCACGAGCTCATTGGCCTCACGCTGGGTCTTCACAAAGCCCTTCAACACGCCGTTGGCGTCCACCAGGTGGTTGGAAACGGTGATTTTGCACTTGCGTGCGATGAACCCGATGCACTCGTCGCGGGAGGCCCCGTTCCATCCGAGGATCTCCACGCCCACGGGTGGGTCGTGTGCCCTGTTGCTGTTCTGGTAGCCGCCGCGGCCGTAGGTCATTTTGTGGTGGTGGAGTGATGGAGAAAGACGGGCATATATGGTGGGCTGTGTGGGGCACGACCCAGGAGATGGCTATAGAAAATGTTCACTAACGAGAGAGCAGGACAGAGGACCTAGTGAGAATAGAGGAGCAGGGCGCTGAGCCGTGTCGCTCGGGGGCTGGGCGGGCTTTGGCTCTGAAATTGGGCCCATTGCCTAGCTGTGTTGATTGCTGTGAATTGGCAAGTTTTTGTTCGCTCAGTGGACTATGGCTCAAAGACTCTGTTTGGAACTACATCTAAGGACATAGGTGGTGACCATAGGCTAACAATCGTGCAGACAAGCTTGGCGACCAGTAAGGGCTTTGATCCTAATGCCAGCATTGGGACTCGGGTAAGGGACTGTTACCGTGGTAGATGTTAGGCTGGTGCTACTGGCTCACGTACTACAAGGGCAGGCCTATATTCCGGAGACTGGCCCACGCACTACAGGCGGAGATCATGAACATTGGCATTGCGTGCAACATAGCAGCGTGGAACAGAAGACAGACACAACCACTGTGACAATGCTTCCCTTCTGGCCTTTGCACCCCCTTGGTCTACTTCTTCTCATTCTCAAGCGTCCCCACCACCCTGTACTTGTTCTGGAAGTGCTCCTCCCAGCCGTCCAAGGACTCGATCTCCAGGGCGCTCAAGCCGTCCAAAACGTCAATTGGCTCGTTGAGAGGCGTCAACACGTTGGGGTCGAACGAATTGAGCGCCAACCCACGCGAGGCGTCTCTCCCTGCAAAATTGGCGTAGGGGCCGCCGGGGCCGTAGAAACCAGCACCGTTGGAAACGTCAAAAACGGTGCCCTTCACGGCGATGTAGATTTTGGGGTCTGCTGTGCCGTTGTACTTGGCCAAGGTGGAGGGCGTGAACTTGCCCCCAACGACGGCCTCCTCCTTGGTCTCGGCACCAACGGGGTTGGACACCTCCATGTCCGACCAGAACTGGCGAGCAAGGTAGACGACGAGTAGCACGATTATTATGGTGGTGATCATGACGAGGCCCTTTTTGGTGTGGTTGCGGAAACGGTGCTGAGTAAAGGAAACGCTTCTATTGAGTGGAATTTCGCACCAAAGCGCATGTGAACGCGGGCCACCAGACGAATGTTTGGGGGCCAAAATGGGATTTGCGTAGGGCGACAGAGTGGCTGCAAGAGACGACTTGGCTGCGAGAGACGAATTGGCTACGGGACTCGTTCTCAAAAGCTCTTTGCTAACTACGGGCTGGTGTGTCGTATAGCTTTGGGTGCGAAGAGACCGAAACGGCCTCCAAGTTCTCAGAAGGGCCTCCCAAATCGGAAATATGGCCCTCGGCGGACCTGCTGGCATTGCCGAGCCAGTACAGGCCTCCCATTGGCCTCCGCGTGGTTGGTCCCAGGCGTTCAGAAAACCTCCCCTTGGGCCCATTTGCAATCTGTCACGTGACTTTTCTTTTCACCAACTCACCATGGGCAGGGACATCATCTCCTTGGACGACTTGACGGCCAACAACGTGGGCACATTCCGCAAGATCAACTCTGTGTGCTTGCCCACCAGCTACCCCGAAAGCTTCTACAAGGATGCGTTGAACAGCGACCAAATTAGCCTGCTAGCCTTCTACAGCGAGTTGCCGGTGGGAGCTGTGAAGGCCAAGCCCATCAACACGGCCCACAGGCTCGCCAGCTTTGAAAGCACCCAGCAGACACAGCCAACGTCGCAGATTGTGCCCAATGCAGTGTACATCGAGTCGTTGGCGGTCTTGGAGGCCTACAGAGGTCTAGGTATCGGGTCCAAGCTCTTGGAGTACGTGGTGGAGGAGACCAAGAGCAAGTTCGTGCACGACGTCGTTCTCCATGTGCACGTTGCGAATGAGCAGGCGATTGCGTGGTACGAGAAGAAGGGCTTCGTGCGGGAGGCCGGCGTGGTGGAGGGGTACTACAAGGCGCAGGGGTTGGAGAGGCCCGATGCGGTGGTCTTGGCGATGAAGGTGTGAGAAATCGGGAGAAGGGGGGAGGAAGACGGTGTGGTGAGAGAATAGAGAAGTGGTGAGAGTATAGAGAAGTGGTGAGAGAATAGAGAAGTGGTGAGAGAATAGAGAAATAGTGAGAGGGGGAGAGGACTGTGACGGAAGTGGAGGTGTGGTGAGAAGATGTGAGGTACTACAGAAATGTACGAGTGTGGATAGAATATGCGAGTGTAGGCAAGACCCACGAGACTAGAGGCCAAGAAGAGTGGCGCCTATAAGGAGGAGAAACGACATGGCTTCAGGATGGGCCACAATAGCAGGAACCACTTCGCGAAAATGACTGGCTCGGAGAGCACAGAGCTTCACAATGGCGAGCGATTGCGAATGTAACAACTTCAAGAAGCCCCCTCCGCTCCTATCTCGCAGAAAGCCTAGTCCCTTGGCCAGCTTCTGTCAGCATTAAATTGCCCACAACACGCTTCCAACAGACTCTCCTCTGCCCATCTTTATTCGCGGACTATATAGCAACGGCGTGCAGTCATATCCGTCCATCCTATGTGCATGACTAGTGCCGACACAGTCAGCTGTCTCCCTCATCCTCGGTGTCGGTGTTGATGTCCGTGAAGACGCTCTCGTTGTCCGAGGCTTCGTCGTCGTCGACCTCTTCGACCTTCTTTACAGCGCCGCCCCGCAAGGCCGCCAACGCACCGGCAATAGAGTCCTCCTCGGGGTCCGAAATGTCGGAGTCGGACTCGTCCTCGTCCTCTTCCGCTTTCTTTTTCTTGAACAGCTCGGGCACCAACGGCGGGCTCTCCACCTTCATCTCCAAGGGGATGTCGACATCGCTGCCAAAGTAGCCGGTGTTCTTCATCACCAACCGGAAATGGTACGTTCCCACGTTGGCAGGCGTGGGCGCCGTGATGGGGATTTTGTAGGTGCTAACAGCCACCTCGTCGCCGCCCTCGATCCACTTCTCCTGGCTGAGCTCAATGTTGCGCAAATCCACGTTGGTCATGTGGTACGCCTCGCTGTTCTCCACTAGCTTGTTGTCCTTCTGTGCGATCACCACCGCGACCCAGCTGTTGGACACCGTTCCGGGGAAATAGGGCGCGTAGGTCAGCGGAAGACGCGGCTGCTCCTCGTTCACCTTCAAGGGGTTGCGCAAGTAGTCCAATTCCTCGCTGTCCACCAAACGCTCCTTCGCGATGGAGGGACACGACTTGAGCTTGGGTGACTTCACTAGGAGCTTCACAGAGAGGTGGCAGTTGGCCTGGGGCGTCACCTTCGCCTCGCCCGGAACCTTGAACAGCGCGTCCAACACGCGGATCTGCGGAATGTGCGCGGCCACGTCCAACGCCTTCTTGACCTTGGCGGGGTCGCTGATGCCCAAGACCTTGCCTGCCTCGGCCTCCAGCAAGGTGACCAATTTGCCGAGTTTCTGGATGGGCTGCTTCTCAACAACCTCCGCGTTCACATACGGCAACTGCAACAACTCCTGGTACCGGCCTATGGGCCTGACAGCCTGGAGAAGCGACTTCTGCAAGTCCAAGGCGGTCAAAATCACGTCCGGGTGCCTGAAAACCGCAGCAATGTCGATGAGGCCGGTCACCAAAGCCGGCAAAAGCGCCACCACCCGCACCTTGTCGTCCTCCAATGCCGGTTTCAGGGCAAGCAGGTCGAAGTTGCGGAACAAGTGCTTGGCAATCAAGTCCTTGACCTCGTTGACGGCCAAGTGAGGGAACGCCGTCTTGATCTCGTGCGACAAGCAGATCCAGTCCAACAAATCGTAGGGCGTGAGCACGATGCCGGGGTTTCTGTCAGCCAAGCGGCGCACGAACAACGCCGCCGTGTCCACGTGCAAGCCCTTCTTGGTGTGCAGCTTGACGTTACTCCACCACGAGCCCACGAGAAGCGGCAACAACACGCCAATCAACAAGAAGTACACCACTAGCATCACCGGCGAGTACTTGCCCTCCACAAAGAGCTTGGGAATGGCGATGCCGTGCGACACGTTCTGGGGGCCGTCCGGGTGGCCGTACAACTGGAAGTTGCGCTTGGTCACCTCGTCCGTCAACGCCTTGTAGGCCAAGTTGATGCGGATGAACGCCGCCTCCATCTGCTCTTTGGCGGCCTCGGTGATATCCTTGGGGAGCTTGTCGGGGTGAAACTTCAACAGCAACTTTCTGTACTTGGACTTGATTTCGCGCTCCGACAGCGAAACCGCCACCTCCAAGATCTCGTAGGGGTCGAAGGCGCTCAGCAAGTCGGCCTCCTTGGTGCAGTATAGGGCCACATAGGCCACTGTGGCCCAGCCCAAAATGAGCACAACAAGCGTCTTGTTGAAGACACGGGCCAGCTTCTGTCTGCGGTTGTAGCGGGTGATTTGGGCAGCGTTTTCCACGCCCACGGACGCGTGGTCGTCAGAAAGAGAGCCCTTGATCAGTTTATTGGGGGTGCCAGCGGTCGAGGTGAGCCGGGAAACCCATCTCCACGTTAAGGGCACCAACACGAAGGTGAGAATGGCCAACACGAAGAAGGGCCATGTGTCGCCTTCCTCGTCGTAGGTATATTCGGACGCCATTGGTGGTGGAGGAGATGAAAAATGGTTTTTCTGACGTGTTGTTTCGTGGAGGACACCCGTGCACCAGGAGAGAAAGGCAGAGGAAAACGGTGGTTGGAAGCAGACGGAAAAGTGACAAAAAGACTGCTAGGGAAGAGTAGAGATAGAGAAAGAGGGAATGCCAGAGACGTTTTCGAGTAGGAATTGCTGGGAACCCTCTGCAGCAGGGCATTTGAAACACCCGTACACCAGTGTATATGGGGTCTCTGGAGGGGAACCGTTTTTCAGGAAAAAGGGCCCTGTTGGCTCCATTGGGGCCGGGGGGCCTTTAGAGAAGAATAGTGTTTGCTTTTTTCGAAGAATGGCTCGAATGGAATTTTGGGGAGGTGCTGGGGTTGGTGGCCCTTTTGGGAGGTGTTTCAAGTTTGCATCCATTTATGTAATTTTAGTGCGCAATTGGAGAAACTAAGAAACGAACTGGACGGGATGAAGAATTGACGTATTTGGTCTTTGAAAGGGCGACCAGACGACAGCAGTAACAGCGGCAAATCAAAAAACACGCTTGTTGGAAATGGCTACAGTAGGGCCTTGTGAGGGGCTCTTTTGGGGTTCTGGCACTTTTCGGTACAATGGCAGTTTGCAGCCTAGTGAATCTGCGCCTTTCGGCGTTTGAAGCAGACGGGGCTGAATATGCCATCAGAGTTTGAGCAGGGTCTTCTTTCCCTTCTGCATTTATCACTTTCCCTCAAAAGTAGGCTCCTCCAGCGTTCCCCTTGGCCCTGTATGGCTTACCTCGCACAGTCGATTTAAACCCTCCACATTGCCCATTTTGCACACATCTACTTTAACCCTCGACATCGCCCACTTCTGCCGTTTCCTCCTCTACAAGCCTACGTTTTGGCGCCCTTCGGCCCACTGGCTTTCTGAACGTATATTACAGTCCTAGTGGTGGAACAACCGGATGGGGTTCTCCACATACACGATGTCAAACGAGTCCGCCGCAGCGAAAACGGCCTTGTCCATCACCGAGCCCGAAGGAGCGGCAATGTAGCGCACACCCAGGCGCGCGGCCCTGTAGACGTTGTCCGGGAACGGGAAAAAGGCGTCCGAGGACAAGGCCACATTGTTCAACTGGCCCAACCACTCGGCACGCTCCGCCGCCAGCAACGGCTCGGGAAGCTCGGCAAACTTGGACTCGTACTCGGACTTCTCCGGCTCCGTGGTGGGGATCTGGCCCGTGACGAAGAGGTCGATGGCGTTGGACTTCTCAGGTCTCTTGACGCCCTTGGCCCACTTGAAACCAAGCACTCTGGGGTGCTGTCTGAACCACCAGTTGTCGGCCTTGTCGCCCGCGAGACGGGTGCAGTGGATACGCAGCTGCTGGCCCGCGCCCAAGCCGATCACCATGCCGTTCTTGGCGTAGCACACCGAGTTGCTCTGGGTGTACTTCAATGCGATGGTGGCCACTGTCAAGTCGATGGTGCCCTGCTCCGTGAGGTCCTTGTTTTTGGACACGATCTCCTTGAACGACGTGCCCTTGATGATGGCGTCGTTGCGCTTCTGCTGCAAGGTGATTCCGTACACCTGGCGCAGCTCCGAGGGGTCTGGCGAGAAGTTGGGGTCGATCTGCAAAATGCAGTACTTGCCGTTCTTCTTCTTCTTCAAGAGCTCGAGCGCCTCCGGGGCGTAGCCGGGCGCAATCACACCGTCCGACACCTCCTTGGAGATGATCTGGGCTGTGGGCACGTCCACGATGTTGGAGAGCGCAATCCAGTCGCCGAACGACAGCATTCTGTCGGCACCACGGGCGCGCGCGTACGCATTGGCCAACGGCGAGAGGTTCTCGATGTCCTCCACGAAGTAGATCTTCTTCTCCACGTCCAGCAACGGCAAGCCCACTGCAACACCCGCGGGAGAGACGTGCTTGAAGGAGGCTGCCGCTGGCAAGTTCAACAGCGCCAGCAATTCCTTGACCAACGGCCACAGATTGAGCGCGTCCAAGAGGTTGATGTAGCCGGGCAGCCCGCCCAACACCCTGAAGGGAAGCTCGCCCTGCAGAACGTACGCCTGGGCCGGCTTCTGGTGCGGGTTGGCGCCGTACCTCAACGGCAACTGCAGAATGTTCTCCAGGTACTGCTTTCTGAAGAAGTCGGAGATGGCCACGTCGTAGTCCGCGGTGTGCTCGAACGCCTTCAAGGCGTAGCGGTTTCTGGCGTCAGCGGAAATGGCCCCCAGCTTCAACTCCTCGAGGAAACCAGCGTAGTCTGCGGGGTCCAGGAGAATGGTGACGCGGGCGTGGTTCTTGGCAGCCGCACGCAAGAGCGTGACGCCGCCAATGTCAATCTCCTCGACCGCCTCGTCCACGGTGACAGCCACCTTGGAGACTGTCTCCTTGAAGGGGTACAAGTTGCACACCACGAAGTCCACCTTCTGGATGCCCTGCGCGTGCAAGTCCTCCTCGTCGCTCTTGAGGTTTCTGGCAAGAATGCCGCCGTGCACAGCAGGGTGCAACGTCTTCACACGGCCTCCGAGCATCTCGGGGGCGTGGGTGATGGTCAGCACGTCCTCCACAGGAAAGCCGGCTTCTCTGACGAGGCGGGCGGTGCCGCCAGAGGCCAAGATGCGCACGTTCTGCGCGACCAAGCCCTTGGCGAGGTCCAAGAGCCCGGTCTTGTCGTACACAGACAAGATAGCAGTTCTGGTGTGTTCAGGCATGGGTGGAGAGGAAATAATGTGGCGGGTTCGGGCGAATTTATTTGTCAGGGGCAATTAGCGCGGAGTCAGATTGACCCGGCCCCAGCCACGCACGAACGGACGCTGTGGCGAGCGCGCGGCCCGCACTTGCGGTGGTGGACCTCCGCCGAGCGAGAGGAGGAGGTTGAAAGTGGTGATGATGACGCACTTGGCGCCGGCGCCGGGTGCAGCTGCGCCGGCCGCGAGCTGGGCGTGCTATCAGCGTGCTATTAGCGTGCTATTGCGCGCGCGCGCAGATTGCGTTCGCTCCCGCCGCCCGAGACCGGCGGCGCTGCGGAAGGTGCACCCTCGCAGAGACTACAGCAGCGGAAGAAAAGAATACATCTTCTATATGCGGTGATGCTGGCGTAGACCGTTCGGGGACATAGGACACATTTTCTGCGTTTCTGCGCAGCCTCAGGCTCCTGGCGCTCGCGCAGTTTGCACGCACTACACCGTCTCTTCGCACCATTGCACGCACCATACTTTCTCTCCGCACCAATACACGCACTTGCACTACACGTTGTCAATCGCCGGGTTCATTCAATATACAGCCGCATCCAGCACTTCAATACACAGCAGAGACGCAACACCCAAGCAACCGCACTAGAGCTAGGGCCCTCGCGCTTAAGATCTGTATCTCCACAAGGAGAGAGTGTTCTGTCTCTTCCAGGTGTGGCGACGGCCAGCCTTGGTGTTGTTGTACAAGTGGCCCTTGTTGATACCTCTGGACTTCTTGCCGGTGGAGGTAAGACCTCTGGACTCTCTGTGCTTGTGAACAGGGTTGACGATCCAGTTGTATCTGGGGTCGCGTCTGATAGCAGAGTGAGAGGGGTCGAGCAAGATCACCTCGAAGTACTTGTAGGTGGAGTCCTGGTTGACCCAGTAGGAGTTCAACACTCTCAAGTTACTAGCACGGCGGCCCACACGCTCCTCAGCAGTGGACTTCAACGATCTCTGGTACTTCAACTGGTTGACACCCTGGTTGGTGGGCTTACCGTAGGTGGCACCCTTGGGCACAGGTCTCTTTCTGCCGCCTCTTCTGACTCTGACACGGAAGATGACGAAGCCCTGCTTGGCCTTGTAGCCCAACTTTCTAGCCTTCTCGGGTCTGGAGGGTCTGGAGGCACGGTGGATCACGTGTCTCTGTCTGTACTCCCAGCATCTGACACGCAACAAGAAGCGCGAGACGTCCGACTGCTTCTTTCTCTGAAGCTCTTCCAAGTATTTGTAGGCACCCATTTTGGTAGTGAATGAAGATGAAGAGGAGTGAAAAGTTTTTGAAAAATTTTAGGTGCGCACTAGCAGACGAGTGGCCGGGTAACCCTAGGCTTTGTGGTCGCTAGGTTTGAGCCGTGCCCAGAATTACCGGCCCCAGATGTAGGCATCCTGCACATTAGTCACATCCTGCGGCTGCAACTCACGCAGGGACGGTTTCAGCAGCCTATTTGGCTGGGCGCATGTGATGGGGGCGCGTTTGTTTGCGTACAAAGTGGCAGCAATTTGCGGCCCAGCCAAGGATGCGCACAGACAGCGCGCTGCTGCAACAGGCAGCCTCAGGCTGCTCTGGGTGAGAGTAATTTCAACCAAACAGAGACGATCAATGCTGTGGCCCAGACCCGACAACGGCTTGACCCAGGGCTGCAACCCCATAGCCGATTGATAGGGCTCTGCGCCCGTTTCATTGGCTGAAAATGCCATGCCCACATTGCGCGTATCAGCAATTGAGGCACGAGAAAACGGGTCCTCTAAGCGAGATGTACAGGTGTAAGAGTGTAGAGTAATTGCTGCAATTTTCGGTAGAACAAAAAGGGGCTTTGACGATCTCCGCCTTGGGGTGAAACTGGGCGAGTGGCGGGCATTGTGGACGCCTGATGGGCTCTGGGGGTGAATTGGCAGTGGGAAGGATCGCCGAGGGGAAACAGCTTGCGTGAAAGTGGGCACAAATGTGCGGATATTTTCGGAGGGACTTGTTGCATGCGTAAATGTCAGAATGGGGGGTCCATTTTGGCGTATTTTGTAACACGGACATACGAATTGCATCCCCAGACCAACCAGTGATTTCTTGTCCGCCACATTATTGCCCGTTTAGGGCAATCAATCCATCGGTTTGCTGTAAAGGGTGGGATTGCGCCATCGCGGAGTGGCACTGAACTGTAAATCCGAGGACCGAGTTAAAATCCGAGCTTACGGCCGAGCTATTATCTCCGCTATGTGCCTGGACTTGCCGATGCGGACGCTCGTATTGCAGCCGTGCGGCACTTAGCGGGCCAAGCAGACGTGGGCTGTGTGCAGGGCTGCATATAATATAATTGGGTCGAAAGCGTCCTGCAGACCCGGCCATGCTAAGAATCTCGTCGATGGCCTCTCACACAGGAGGTTACTAAATTCACCTTAGTAAGATTACTAATTAGGTGGGAACGCAGACAAGAAGGGTAAAAGGACCCCTTGCGTGAGATGACGTATTGTTGTGTAAAGTGCTGCAGGCAATGGCTTGCTTGGAGGCAGCGGGACACTGGGAGATTTGCGGTCTGGATAGGCCAAGGCCGCCGGAAAAGTGCGCGTGTTGGCCGAAACGGTTGCTCGCTTCGGGAAGAACCGGAACGACAGCGGGCAGGGTGGCGTGCAGGATGAGGGTGGAACGAATGCCATTTTGGGCTAAGGTTAGGAAGAGCCCAACAAAGGAGGGCACGGGCGCAGGGCTGGCGATTGACCATCTTGTCCAGTAGCTGCTACAGGCCGCCCGCTGGCGCATTTTGGCCAAGATCCGATCACCAAGTCCGCTACTGTTTTCGGAATGCCCAGGGTCACCTTCTAGAAATGCGCATGCGTCCCACAGTAGCGAATGTCGACGTGCATGGAAGGTGTCACAAAACCGCGTGCATGATTCGCTAGGCCTTCGCAATGTTCCCTACGCATAAATGCAGCCCGAAACGGGCAAAGAATGCGGCGCCGGTACCAGGGCGCATGGTGTGGGGCGGACGGCACCAGAAGGCATGTGGCAGCGTTCTGGAAGCTGGGGGTGCTAAAGAAGCTGTGTGCGAACAGGCGATAATTTGGCCCCGCGCCCCAAATAGGCACACCGGTTCTGCACATGGGCCAGTAATTGGAGATGGAATACTCCCCTTGGCGCAGAGCCACACCGCGCTTAACCTAAACAGCCTGTACTTCGGATGCAGTGTCCCAAACCGGCGGACGCCGCAATTACGAAGCCCAAGGTTTGGCATCCTGCATCGGCGGCCCAAGCTACGGCTTTTCAGGGTGCATGGAATTGATTTTTCGCGAAGGATATTTTCTGGCCACTCGTTCCTGTGCTCGTTCCATTCCATTATTTTTGCCCTGAAACCGTGCTGATAGCAGGTGGCCCCTGCACACAGCGGTATTTTTCCGGCCTATTTATTTTTCGTTTGCGGCCTGCTTTGAGTTGCATATTCTCAGTCCATGAGCTAGGCATATTTACGGGGTCCCATATGGCCCTGGGTGCTATTTTAGAGTGTCGTATGAGCCACCGGGCCCGGAGGGCCTGTTTCAGGGATTATAAATACATCGTAGAAGATCTCCAGATCGGCCCTTCCCCTGCCCACTATATATACCCTTCTTTAGAAGCCTCTTTCGCCGACCACGCGCCAATGGAGCTCCTCAACTACCTGAGCCACGTCCTTCTCGACAGAAAGCCGTTCCTCCCCAGCAGCCCCATGAACCGCTTTCTCCCGGGCGCCTATCCGGGACCATCCGAAACCTCATTTGGGCCGGCCAGATCGGAGAACTACGAATACGGGCCGTCTGCTGGGTTTTTTGCGCCTGCTTCTGCTGGGATGGAGTACTCGGAGCCCGGCTCTGGCGAGTTTTCGCCCGCTGAGTCTCCATACCAGCCGCTGGCCCACCTCCTGCCCATTCTGCTCGCAAACCTCCCCCAACAACAGCAGCTTCTTCTACTCCAGCAGCAGCAGCAGCAGCAGCAGCAGTACCTCCAGATGAGACAGGAGGAGGAGGAGGCCCTCCGGTACAAGAGCCACCTGCTCCCCGAAATCCGCGCGCCTGCCGTCTACGAGGAGAAATTGAGGGCGCTCAGCAACCCCGTCAGCGTCTACCCAAGGGTGGACCCTTCCAACTTCACCTACTCCTCACATGTGCACAGTGGGATGACGTCGCTAGTCAATTCGAACTCGAACGTGGTGGTGCCACTCGTGGAGCTGGCATTTGTGGACCAGCATGTCTGCACCGTCTGCGGCCGCAGAATCACCAGGGATATGACCAGACACATGCGGACGCACCAGACGGTGGCCCGCTTCACGTGCAAGTTCCCCAGGAGCCAGTGCAGACACAAAACAGGACGTTTCAACAGACCCTATGACTTCAAAAAGCACTTGTTGAACCGGCATTTTCGGTTCGACAACCCGGAGGTCAAGAAGTTGCACAACTTGAGCGACAAGTTGGACCACTGGGGGACGTGCCCCTGCGGGTTGCGATTTGTGGCCAAGGACTGGTTGGACAGCCACATTTTGACGGAAGTGGAGGGCGCAAAGTGCCATTTGACGTACTAACTTGCAGTTTACAGTGTACATTATTTATTTCTCGGGCGACGGGCCCTGCTAGCCTTGAATGAGTACGTCAGCAGCACTTGTGGTGTAGAAGTAGAACAGTAGCCAAAAGCGGGAGCTTCTGACATCTCCGGCCTTTCAAGGCAGGCTCCACGGGATTTTTGGCTACAAAAACAGTCGTCCAACTGCCGAAAACAAAGCCAGCTTGAAGCTTCACTAGCATGTTGTCCGGGGCTGCAATCAAGCCACTTAACCGCCGCAGGAGGCCGCAACTATTTCATATTCGTCTAACGCAGTGGAAAACGCCGTCTGTGGGAGAAGCAGCGGCGGCTTCCACGCATTATGCACAAGAACCATGCACTGCCCCGCACCAGCGGGCGCTCCGGACATGACGGCGGGATATTATGCCGCTATGCCCGTTGCCCACATAGGCCGCGCAGCAAACCGCCGATCGGTGCGCAAAAAATAAGACCTGGTGCGTATTCTGGAACCCGATCTGCATCTCGAATAACATTTCCCCCAAAAAAACCACACCAAAGCCCTATTATTCCCTGATGATAACGCTTTCTTCCTTCTGCCACGTCCAGAATGGCCGCTGGGTCCGTGCAGGACACCAGAACATCCTGCTATCCTGTACAGGCCCCCGGTGTGCGCCGACCATTACTGTTGTCGGCGACGGCTGCCTTTTGGTATGAACACCGCTGACCAAAACAACTGCTGCTAACCGCCCAGTATTCGATTACAGCAAATGAGAAAACCCACCTTTTGGTCCGTTACCCGGCCATAGGCCTCAAGCATGCTGCCAAGGACGGCTTTGGGCGCTGCCAAATGGGCTTTGTCAGCCATGGCCTGTTTGACGCCTGTTTTCTGTTGTTGCATAAGGAGGGTGGAATCAGCGTTCATCCAGCGAGGCAAGGCGCAAACCTCGACTCCCAGGGCGCTTGCGCAGGCCCGGAATCGCAGTTTGGAGCTGAATTGGCCCTCGAATCGCAATTGCCAGTCCCAGAAGGCCCCATTTTTAGCCCAAATACCGCTCTGGGGGCCACACAACGCGCCATAACGCCGTTATTGGCATCTCACGACGTCGTCAGCCGTGTTCCTGACGTAATGGAACCAGAGAACAGGGCTTTGCTGCACACAATAGCGCCAAATCTGCAAAATAGGGCTGGTTTCAATCTCAGCAGGTCTATTCCGCCGGGGTTTGGCTTGCATATGCCCCAAGATGCCATTTTGCCGCCCCTGCTGCAAGGGATGGCTGGATGCGATCGATCGCCACGCCTCCGGGCCCAAAATGGTGAAATTTCGTCCCGAAACGATACAGAAAAGATTTTTTTGGGCCATTACCGAGAGCACTGGACTCGTCTGCTAGATCCGGGCCCAGTAGACCGCCCTATGCATCTGCAGCGCACGTCTAATGCGTACGCACGCCCTAATGTTGGAAAACAAAGTTTGTCTTTTTCTGAGGCAGCCCTTGTGCAGCACACAATAGACGCCCCCTCTCGCAAAGACCGCAATTCTGTACCAGAATGCCGTCGGTACGAAGAATTAGCTGTTGGAAGCCAAAAGCGTACGATTCGTACAGCTCGAAGCAAAAAAGGGGCAGTTACGAAGACGCCGGTTTCCGGCTCATTTTCTACTGTTGCAAGCCACGCTTCCGCCAAAGGTATAGGCCCGCCCAACATCCAACATTGGGCACCAGCGGATACTTATTATAGTACGCACGGATTCACTAGCACGGCTCTGAAGAGACCCTCCAGGGTCGCGTTTCAGCCCCCTACGCTAATGCTGCATGTGCCAGACAACGACCTCAAAGAAGAAATTGTCGGCAGACTCAGGGATAAGTCATTTGTGCAGTTTGTGGAGCGGTTGAACCGCGTTTTGCCCTAAGACGAGACGTCTCTTTTTGGGTATCAACAAAATGCTGGGGTAGGGACGCCGTAAGCCAAGAATTGGCGGATTTATGGTGCAATTGAGGGGATTGCTACTTCTTGGTGATAAGCCATTCCCTCATTGGGGATGTGTGTTGTGTGTTACTAGAGTGACTCATTTGAAAGTAGCGTGGGTAGGGCGTTTACTCCAGAAGTCCTGCTAAAGACGAATTTCGCTTGAAAGGAGCTAATTTTGGGTGCTCTGCGTTGTCAAATGAACACCTGAATTGCGCTTTTAGAGCGCTTTCAATTGGTGAGGCCATATACGAGTGGTGATTTCTTGCCAAAAGGGTTGAAAGGAACTTCTTGGGAGCTTATCTTTGAATAGATCCCTCAAAGGGCTTCTCGGAACTTGTTTACAAGATGAGTAAAAGCTACCCTCTGGTACCATTAATTTGGCTCTCCTTCTTTCCACCTGAAAGTCTCAGTAATTGCTATGTTACTGCCAGAATCGTACTTGTGATTATAATGCTATCAAAGATGAAAAGTCTGTCGCTACTGCTTTCTCTCCACGCTGTAATCAAGAAAACGTCCATGGAATTTCTTCAGGACTCTTCAGTTGGATAATATATAATCTCAGGAAAACAAGCCTTTTCCATCGCGAGAATAGTCAATTATACCCCCAGGAAGAGCCTCATTCTATACCCTGAATTATTCCCCTCTTCACAAACCCAGGAAAGCCAAATTCTACAACATTTGAGGCTACTTTACACACACAAAAGACTGTTGATGGCCATCCTCCATACCCTCACTTCTATATCTATGCCTCCCCCGAATACTGACCATATAGTTTCACCCACCGTTTTATCACCAAGCCATCTCTGAGCACCTCATGTTCAGGAAAAATGGAGTAACCAAAAAACCACGGTTTCAACCGAAACATGAGGAGCCAGTATCCTGCAAAGGTCCCCAATAAGCCCAAGGCCACATAAGGATATGGAGGCCAGTTTTGCAAATTTTGAGGGTTGGGATTCCCTTTCGCCAAAAGAGGCGATAGTATGAGGTAGGACGTGATCACCAACAAAAGCACCGTTCCTGATTTTGAGGCCCTTATGGGTGCCTTCACATCTGGGAACCGTCTCCTCAAGACGAATATTCCTATGGCCACCAAAGCCGTGAATATCTGGTTGGGATAGCTCTCCAAAGTGACCACATAGTTGAAGACATCGCCTGAAGGGGAAGCGAGAAGAAGAAGGGTGGAGAGTACACAACTGAAAAGAAGAGCAGGTAAAGGCGCTCCGAAAGGCCAGTTTGACGACATAACGCGACCAAAAGGCAAAAATCCCTCTCTAAAGACCTCCTGGTTGAGTCTGGAAAGCGTATAAGTGACCACGAAAACGTTGCCTCCCGCACAGAGGGCCGCCAGCATGGTTAGGAGCTGTCTTCCCAACAGATAGCCAAAGACTCTCTCGAAAAGAAGCGATCCGGTAAGCTTTCCACTGGCTGCAAATTCCGCACTAGGGATAACGGCCAAGTAGGCAAGATTAGTGAAAAGGAAGGTGACAGCCACCACTAAAAGCGACAACGGACCGGCTATTCTGAAGGTCCTCACCACATCCTTTACCTCAGACAGACACAGGTGGATACCGCTCCATCCTCCAAAGGCAAAAGAGGCCTTTATAATGGCGGAGGTAAAACCCGTCACTGTCAAGGAGGTTTTCACCTTAAAAAAATCCTCTTTTTTGAGCTGGCTTTCGATTCCTGTGATTTCACGAGGAAGAAACGTGGTGTACATTCCCGTGAGCACCAAAACGGCAGCCAAAACGAGCTTCAAAGCGCCTATGAAGTTCTGGATGCGCACTCCATTATTCACACTTAATCCGTGTATGAGAGAGACTCCATAGACGAACAAAAGGGCTGTCAAACGGGTATTGTGCTCGCTCAAGCCCGCGCCTATAGCGTGCAAAAAGTACTCTCCAAAGACCAAGGCGTTGACCACAGACATGCCAAAGAAGACCAGATAGAGCAGAATCACCACGCTGGCTAGCATGTACGGTTTGGCGTATATGAACTCCAAAAACACCTTAGTTCCGCCAGACCTTGGCACCAACAGCCCGAGTTCTAGCCACACATAAAGGCCTGAAAACGCGAGAACAGCAGCAATGGCCCAGACCACAAAAAACACGAATGGTGACTCTCCGCTTTCCACGTAGATTCCACTGGAAATGGCCAAAAATCCCAGGCCTAGGATTCGGCTCACGAAGAGAATAAGCGTAGAAAAGAGCCCCAAATGCCGGCCCTGTGGAAGTACCTCGGGGGAAACCAAGTGCACGTGACCTAGAGGCAGGTTGGTCTCCGGATTGGCGACTAAAGGGGTAATTTCCGATTCGGTGGTGGTTATGCTAACCTTGTCATCTTTGGGGAACATGGGTAAACAGTTAAAGAGGTCAAAATGGGGTTTGGATCTTTTGAAGACGCTGCCACTTGTGGATGCTGGAGGCTTTGAGGCTTCGGGTGCTTTCAAGTAATTGAGAATTTATGGATATGGGGTTTCAGGTCCAGTCCTTTAGTGGAGTAAAACGGGGGTTTGAGCAGCCCAATAATTGCAAACAGTGACTGATTTAACCTCTGCAGTAAGAGTTCTTATCCCAATCACGTCAATCTGAAAATACAGGTCGGAAACTCGGGTATTTATTCTCACCTGTTCCCACAGCTTATCAGGGGTAACGGTGGCTGCAACCACAGTCACGTGCTCAAAACGGTGGGTGCGCAAGAGGCACAAGAAATGCACGCTGCACTGGTAGGATATTCTGTGGTCTAACTGGCGTTGCCAGTCCTGCTTGACAGGTTGGGTTTATCACGGTGGGGATTGGGTGTTATCTCTGATGGCCCTAGCTTATCAATAGCACCATGCAGGCCGATTTGCAGATAGACGCAGTAAGTGAGTGTGAGGGTGTGCATGGGACTTGACAGCTGTGCAGGCTGCATTATAAGGTTTCGAAAGGTGCAGGCTGCAGCTCTAGACGCGTTAACTGCAAGGCCCGCATATGAGCTGGGGTAAATGCTAAAGGTGCATGTTTCCTGCGTTGCAACCCGCAGCCGCTTGTGCAAAGAAAGGAAACTATTTCTTTTCTTATCCTTTTTGCTTTGCGCTTTTGTTAGGATGTGGCAGGGGTTAACCTTCGTAAATTGGCACTCTAGCATTGAAGGAGCACAAACAAAAGGGCTAATAATAGTAAGCTTTTTGTAGGGAGAGATTGACTATAAGGGTCGAGCGTATCCGTATAAGGAAAAAACTCGGTGAGTCTTAATTACCCTTTCAGTCACCACCGAGTGTTACGCATAGCAATAAAGCATTGGGGGAGTTGCTAGTGTAATCTTTCAATTGGAAAGTGTCTTATTCCATACAAGACCTACATGGTCTCGTTCAATCCTCACACATGTTCTTTTCTTCGAAAATATGAGTCTCGTCCTTTTTTATGACTTTTTGAATATCTGTTTGTCTTGATCGCCTTTAATATGCCCAGATTAAAGAGAAGGGGCACAACTCGTCGTTGCGGACTTGCAGCTACTGCTCCTCTCACTCCAAGAGATAGCGGCGATACAATTGGTCTTCATGGCTGCAAAAGCTTTTGGATGTTTTGGGCACCTGTGTCTTCTTTGTTTTTAAGATATACCAACCCTTTGGAACATATACCTAGTTTTGGCCAATCCCTTTTTTCTGCGCAGGGAAGACCCTTCGTTCTGCCCCGCTGTAGGAGTCTAGTATGGCCATTTTCATGGACTCAGTGTACCCTCTCTCAGGCCCCAATATAGCCATCCATATTTGAGAAGGACCCTCGCCCAACCGCCCCAGCTCCTTTAAAAGCGACCAGACGGCCTGCTTACTCTTTGCTCGGTAGGTTTAGTTAGGTACATCACCAAATAGGCCCTGTTTCACAGGTCAGCTAATGGCTCGACCGCTTTTTGAACTGCAGAGGCAGAACTGTACAGTGGTCTTTTCGCTGTCTTGTAGACGGGAGTCGTTTCCCGCTAATTTCGTGCTTCTTGTGTGCAACTCCGCGGTGTTTCCCGCTAAACTTTTGAATTTTGAGTGCAACTTTCGCAGCATTTCCCGCTAATTCTGCATTTTTGTGTGCAACTCCGCGGTATTTCTCGCTATTTTAGCTCCGTTCTCTCGCTAAACGTCTCTTTCCCACTGACACCACCAAGAGCACACTCCCCGTTTAGCACCCACACTGCCACCATTCTGCGCCCAAAGCCACAGCGAACAGAAAGTGCCAATACACCGCAATGCACCAGGGCACCCTCTCTTCTGTTTTCTCGCCCTACACTTCGTATAATCTATCTCTATTATAAACGGTTCGACCGGCGCATGCACCAGCCCACCAACAATGAAATATAACTACCGCCCGGCGTTCTTCTTCTTCACGAACGCCTCCTTGGCCACCATAGTGAGTGTGTCCAACTCTCCGCTGTTCTCGCACATCAGGTAGAAAAGCGACGACTTATCGGTGATGAGCACATAGGGGTCCTCGTACTCTACCACGCGGCCCGCGTCCATCACCAAAATGCGGTCGTAGTCCACGATGGAGCGCAATCTGTGCGCAATGGTCAAAATGGTGGAGTTGGAGAACTCGTCCCGGATGGTCTGCTGAATCATGGCGTCCAGCTTGTAATCGATGGAGGCTGTGGCCTCGTCCAACAAAATCACCTTAGGTGACTTCAAAAGCGACCGAGCCATGCACATCAACTGTCTCTGGCCCTGCGACAAGTTGTTTCCGCCCTCGGAGATGGCGGTGTCGAGGTTCAAGAACTTGTTCTGGTTCTCGTTAGCGTCCGAGGTGGCGGTCTCGCCAGGGGCGATCAAGTTGACTCTTCTCAACGCCTCGAAGATCTGCGCGTCCGTGTACTGGTCGAACGGGTCCAAGTTGGAGCGGATATCGCCCGTGAAAAGCGTCGGGTCCTGCGGAATGATGGTGATGGCCTGACGGAGGTTCTTCAACCCAATCTGGGTGATGTCCACGCCGTCTATGTGTATGGAGCCGGTTTCGGGCTCGAGGAAGCGGAAAAAGGCCGTGATGATGGTGGACTTTCCTGCTCCCGTGCGGCCCACAATGCCGATCTTCTGGTTGGGCGACACCTCAAAAGTCACGTTCTTGATGACCCGGGGGAGCTCGGGCGAGTAGCGCAAGGAGACGTCCTTCACGCTGATGGCGCCCTCCTGGGGCCACTCCGCAACGGGCTCCGTCTCAGGAACCTCTGCAGGCGGCTCCTGCTCGATCTCAAAGTACTCCTGCAAACGCTCGACCGAGTTCATGTTCATCTCGATGTTGGAGTAGAGACGGACGACCCACAAAGCGGTCTCGGAGAACGCAATGGCGTAGGAGAGCGACAAGCCCGCCAAGCCAGCGTCGAGGTGGCCCACGGAAATGAGCACGAAAACGCCCGCGGCGAACATCACCATGGCGCCCACAGTCTCGATTCTGAGTGCCAACCACCTGTTGGCCACCCAGAGGTAGAAGAAGGGCTTGCTGTTGTTGTCAATGGCCTGCAAGTTCTGCTTCATGAAGCGAGACTCCACGCCGTACGCGCGGATGGTGGCCACACCGTTCAAACTCTCGGAGAAGTGCTGGTGGATGGGCGACTTGCTGATGGACTCAAACCTCTGCAACTCCCGCGAAAGCGTGAGGTAGAAGAAGCCCACCAAGTAGTACACGAAGGCGATCAAAACGGCGAACACCAAGAACCCGGGTGTGATAAACACAATGAGCACCAACACCGACATGCACGCCACCAAGCAGATGAGCGCACCCTCCGCAAACGGAATCAACTCCTGGTCCACCAGCTCGATGTCCTTGGAGAAACGGTTCATGATTCTGCCCTGGGGCGTCTTGTCGAAGAAACGCAACCGAGCCCGCAACACCGTCTTCAAGACACGCTTGAAGATGCGGTTGGAGGCAGCGATGCCCGCGAAGTTGGTGTAGATGACCCGCAATGACGCCAAGAGAGCGTAAGCGAGGCCCACAATGCCGTACACCACCACGTAGTACACGGACGAGTTCTGCTCCTTGAAGGCCTCAACGCCGGCCACCGCTGCCCCGAGAAGGCGCACCCCACCGGTGAAGGTGCGCACCACAGGCCCGCTGGCCCCGTCGAAAGAGCGCACGCCCGCCAACGCCACGAAGGTGGAGATCTGCGCCTCGCTGGACGCCGACCACCGCCTCAACCACCACGACTGGAGCATATAGAAGACCTGAGAGATGGCAAAAAGGAAGATAAGCGCCAGGTACGTGCCCCAGCCGCCGAACGTCTGGGCGTAGCCCTTGTACACGCTGAAGCCCACCACGCCCTCGGCCTTGGTTTCCTCCTCCACGAGCTTTCCGTCGGTTTTCTTCGAGTCGTCAGGGTCGTCGCCAATGGCCTTCAACTTGGCCTCGATGGTCGCGGCCTTGGCCTTCAAGTCGGCGTTTTTCGCATCCAACGACAAGCTGGTGGACGACTGGTTGCGCAGGTTCATCACAGAGCTTCTCACGAGGCTGTCGTCGCCCAACTCGCCGGTTTCAAGCATCGCGGAGGGCGTTCCCTGGGTCTTCACCCTTCCGTTGTCCATCACCACGATCCAGTCGGCCTGCTGGGCCGTCAACGCGACGTTGTGCGACACCAAAATGCACGTTCTTCCCTTCATCAAGGGGCCGCAGATGCAGTTCTCGTAGATCCACAACGCCGTGTGCGAGTCCACCGCAGACAAGCAGTCGTCCAACAAGAGGTGTTTCAGGTTCAGGTAGAGTGCCCTGGCAAGCGACACACGCTGCTTCTGGCCTCCAGAAAGGGTGATGCCCTTCTCTCCCACCTCGGTAGCGTCGCCAGCACTCAAAATCTCAAAGTCCCGCGACAACCCACACGCCTCCACGACCCGGTCGTACCTCTCCTGGTTGAAGGGGGCCGCGAAAGTGATGTTGTTTCTGATGGTGTCGTTCAACAACCACGCCGATTGCGCGCAGTAGGCCACCGACTCGGTGAAGCCCGACTGGTCCACCACGAGCTCGTCCCTGGGGATGATTCCGGGGAGGAAGACCTGGCCCTCGGTCAAGTCCATCTCACCCAAGAGAGCCAACAAAAGCGACGTTTTGCCGGCGCCCGTGGGGCCAATAACGACGTTGAGCTTGCCCACCTCGAAAGCGACGTTGAGCTCACGCAACTTGAAGTCCGATGCCGAGGCGGCGTTCCACGAGAAAGAGGCGTTTTTGAAGCCGATGTGCGGCGAGTTCGCGCTCCTTTTGGAGTCCAACTGGTCGTACTTGGTGGTCTCCTCCTCGCCCAAAAACTTGTCTACTCTGTCGAGCGAGACCTTGGACTGGATGACAAAAGAGGTCATGTCCGAGAGCTGGTCCAAGGGGCTTCTCAACAACGTGAACAACGACAAAGCGGTGAAAGCAATGGGCGCAGTCAACGTGCGGCCCTCCACCACGGTGTAGCAGTAGAAGGAGAGCAAGGTGATTCCGGTGGGCGTGATGAACCAGATGAAAGAGCCCACGCACCACGCGGCCATGCGCGCCTTGAGGAGGTAGATCTCCTCGTGTCTGATCTTCATGATCTGGTCGAAAAACAGGTCCTCCCAAGCGAAGAACTTGATGATCCGGATGCTCTGGAACGTCTCGTTCAACTTCTGGATTCTTTTGTCGGTCACGGCCAAGTTCTCCTTCTGCAAGCGGGCCACCCAGCGCGCGACCTTGTAGTTCAAAGGCAAGAGGGCCACGATGGCCGCAGAGCCCACAATGGCGCTCCAGCCCAAGAGACCGTACAACAAGACAATGCAGATGGAGATCATAAGAAGCGCAGAAACGAAAAAGTGCAAGTATCCGCAAACCTCCGACACCTTGTACGCGTCCACGGCCATGAGGTTGATGATGGCGCCGAGCTCGGCGGTCTTGCCGCCCTCCGCATCCTCCTTGTCGTCGTCGGGCTTCTTTTCGTCAGTCTTCTCGTCGTCCTTCTGGACGGTGATTTTTCTTCTCAACGCCTTCGCGTAGATCTCTCCGATGATAATGGCGCGCATTCTGACACACACACGGCGGCCCAAGAACAACGAGCAGCCGGACGAGATGGAGTCCATGATCTTGGCGATGGGCATGAGCACCACCATGGCCCAGGCCACGTTTTTGGGAACAGACGTGGGGTCCGCCACGTACTCCAACACGGACTTCAACAAGAGCGACGGGAAAAAAACGATGATGGAGTCCATAATGGCCCAGAACGCCTGCGCAGCGAACAACCACTTGAAGTGCGAGAAAAGACGGAACCCGAACGCCGTGGTGCTCCCCGCAGCCTCGAAGCTCTTCAAAACGTGCAAAGCGTAGTCGTCCTGGCGCAAGCCCCAGATGTCCTTGACGGTGAGAGGCCTCTTGTAGGCGGCCCAGATCTTGGGGTTGATCCACGAGTACGTCACGAAGGAAAGAAGCGACGACACGCCCTCGGGCGACGGCGTCACGCCGTCAGAAGTGAAGTACATCTTGGACGGCTTGTCGGCCACAGTGGCGGTGAAGTTCAACAACGCGAGAACCGCGCCAATGGCAAACTCGGCCACGTAGAAGTGCGCCGCCTTGGCACTGTGCACGTTTCCGATGAGCGCAGAACGGCAAGTCAACACCGAGGGGAAAAGATGGAAGAAGTACAACGTGGTGGAGTGCACCCAGAGCGACGGCATTCTGACCACCACGCGGCGCAAGTTGGCGGTTCTGAGCGCCACCAAAACGAACGCGTAGGCCCAGAAGGCGCTTTTTGCAACTGGCACCCACGGCGTCTTGCGCCACTCGTGCACGAGGCTCCTGTCGAAGAAGAGCGCCCCGCAGAGGCCCAACTGCGCCGTCACAAGGAGGAACTCCACGGCCACACGGAGCCGCTCCTTGCCGTTTTTGTACACCTCATGGACCTGTCCGTGGGGCGTTCCATCGTCGTTGGTATCGGGGAGTCTGGTGATGTCAAAATGGCGTTCTTTGACGGAAACCTCAGGGGTCTCCGCAGAGCCGCAGGCCCCGGAGGACGCCAAAAGCGGCCGGGTTTCCCCAGAAAGGTGCACAGGCTTCTTGAGGGCCAGTGCCACCGTTTTGGATGCAAGAACTGCCAAAGAAAGGCCGCCTACCAAAAGCGGATAGCCAAAGTCCAAGTACTGGTCCCTTCCGCACCGCGTAACGTCATCAAAGTCCCAGAGGGGACACGACACCCACAGCATTGCAGAAAGAGCAGAAAAAGGCAGATACCGTCTCGATGCCTGGTCAGGAGGGTGAAAAATGGCCCTGATGAGTCAGCGGTACGGGTGTTTTGCCAGCCAATGGCAGCGCACGACCCGGTGCCGTACGGCTGTATGCAGGCACGACGCGCCGGCTGGTTTAGACGATAAAGGTTAGAGGCTGCGAATTGGGGCTTTGGTGGGGGCCATTTTGGACCCTCCGATGCTGTGGTGGCGTGCTGGCAAGGTGGAAATGACGCAGGCTTGTGACGGTGAATTCTACGAAGGCGGGCCCTGCTTAGGAGCCCGTTTGACGCAAAACGGCCGCTTTTTGCGCGGCACATAAGCCCGGGATGGGCACATAAGCCCGGGATGAGAGGCAGAAGCCCGGAATGAGAGGCAGATGCCGGAATTGGAGGGCAGAATCCCGATACTGTGCCCTTTGTCGTCTGGCCAACGCTGTGGGCCCTCAGTTTGGGGTTGCAAACGGCTGCAAACCCGATGGCTCGTGACGAACACGCTAATAAATGGTCCACCGACAGAGCACTCGTGAGACCACAGCAGCGCGTACGTGTGCTCTCTCTAGAGCACTGTGCGGGTTTGGGCAACTTTACGAGTTTGGCCATTTTTACGAGTTTGGCCATTTCTGGAGGGCGAGTAACACGCCTGCCCCAACCACGTCCCGTTCGCAACAGTTTCTGCACCCCAGCAGCAGCTCTTCTCCGCCTGGCTGCCAAACGGCCTCTTTGTCACTACACCAACTCCCTACACGATATCCACAGAGTATGTATTAGGTAATGCACAGGTTGCGCCCATCCGCTTAGTCCAGGGTCTTCTGGGTACCACGCAACAAACCGGTTCTTCTGGCGGCAATGAGACCCGCCTTCTGACCGGGCACTGCGCCCCTGGAGATGGTGGAAGCCTTACCAATGTGCTGGTGGTTACCACCACCGTGGGGGTGGTCCACGGGGTTCATGGCCACACCTCTGGTCTTGGGCCAAGAGTTACGCTTGACTCTGTACTTGTGGAAGGCTCTGCCGGCCTTCAACAAGGGCTTGTCGATTCTACCACCGCCGGCAACAACACCGATCACACCTCTGGCGTCGGAAGAGATGATCTTCTTGGCACCGGAGGGCAACTTGACTCTGGTCTTGTTCTCGTCGGGGTTGTGTCCGATGATGATAACGTAGTTACCGGAGGTTCTGCCCAAAGCACCTCTGTCGCCAACCTTCTCCTCCACGTTGGAGACGATGGTACCCTCAGGCAAGGAGCCCAAAGGCAAGATGTTGCCGACGTTCAACGAGGCCTTCTTACCGGCGTAGATGAACTGGCCGGTGTAGACACCCTCGTTGGCGATGAAAGTCTCCTCTCTCAATCTGTACTTGTAAGGGTCGCGGAAAGACACCTTGGCAAGAGGAGCACCTCTACCGGGGTCGTGGATGATCTGCTTGACAACTCCACGGATGTAGCCGTTGCGCTCAGCATAGTCCAACTTTCTCAACTTGGCAGCACCCTTTCTCAATCTGGTGTGCGCGGTAAAGATGGAACCGGCACCCTTTCTCTGGTTACGAATGACTCTACCTGGGGGGTTAGTAATTGAAAAAAGGAATAAGGGGAAACTTCGGGAGCCGATGGAAAAATATGGCAAAATCGTTTGCAGTGAGCTCGGTAGTTTCTGGGGATCTATTGTTCCTGCTCTTCAATCATCTTGTTGGTAACAGTGGAAATCAAAGCAGACCTTCGAAAGCTCCTGTTTGCCTAGGAACGAGAAAACTTCGAACAGTAAACCCCGCATTGAAAGCTTCGCTGTTTCTGGAGTACCATCGCTGCCACATCAAGAATTCCGGTGCTCTTCATCTGTTCCGTTTCTCAGCACCCCCATGGGACTCTTTTGGGCACTACCGACGGTCCTCTCACGGGTTTCTCCAAATTTTTCAACACGGCTCAAAACACACAGAACTGACGCCATTTTGTCTCAAATTGAGCCCCTCGCTCCTAGCACTCCATATCATTCCATTATCCTGTGGTCTCTATACCCGGCGTTCGGTGGCGTATCACATACCCATTTTGCGTTGTTCGCCTAAACAGCAGTGCTCTCAGTTGTTTTAGTCCAAGCCCGCGGAGAGAATTTTTCACAGACGTCACGTGATCTCCAGTGCAGCAAAAAGCAGTCACTCTGTCACGTGACGCATGTTAGGGCACGTATGCAGTCTTATCGCTACAATGCTACTCTTGGTACATGTACGTATATTTTGCATCCATACTAGGCGGGCGGCTTACTCGGAAACAGCCTCGACCTCAGGCGTCTCCTCGGAGTTATCCTCGGAGTTTTCTTGTGCGTTCTCCTTGGGAACGCGGTCGACCGCGATGTCAACCACGATGTTTCTTCCATTCAACTCCCTTCCGTTGAACTCCTCCACCGCCTGTTTCTGCACTTCCTCGGAGGCAAACTTGACAAAGGCGATACCCTTGTTGTAGACGGCCCTTCCCTTCTTCTTCTGTCTCTGCAAAATGTGCTGCGGCACCTTTCTGCTGGGAACATGGACCCACTTGGGGCGCAAGTCCTTGAACAACGTGTTCAACGCCTGAACGTCCACCTTGTACTCCAAGTTGGTGACGAAAATGGTGTCCGTCGACTTGATGCCCTCGGGTATGCGAGGCTCGCCAGAGGGACCCTTCTTTTCGGGCCTGGCCTCGGTGTCTGGCTTCTCCGTCTTTTCCTTCTTCTTCTTGGGGGCCTTCGGGGGCTTCGCCTCGCCGTTCGCTGCCTTCAGGACCTCGATCTCAGCCTTTTTGGCCGCCGCCTTCTCGGCCTTGATCGCCTCCTGCTTGACCTTGTACGCCTCTATCTTCTTCTGTTTCTCCTCCTCGGTGGGCGGAGGAACAGCCTTCCTAGCGTAGATACTTCTGCCCTTGAACTCCTTCCCGTTGTACTCCTCAATAGCCCGGTCAGCGTCCTCCTTGGTCTCGAACTGGACGAACGCAAACCCAAAGTGCTTCTCCAATACCTTCTTTCCACGGTGCACGGGCTTGCTGGGAATATCCACTTCCAGGCTGCGGTTAGTAATGTGGCTGTAAAGCAATGAAAGAGGCAAGAACGATGTGTAAAAAGGTGATTCAGAAATGCCCATTTCTGGATTCTAGTGCCTTATCAATAGTGCTTTGGTGTATAGTGGGATGTATCCCTGTGATGTATCACAGCGTGAGGGCTCCCCTTGGTGAATTGGCCTGCTCGATCACCAGCGTCGTTTCCGCCTTGTTCTTGTCTCCTAAACCGTTGGGCCCTCTCCTCCCTAACTGGATACGTACACCTTCAACCCCTCAAAGAGGGCTTTTAGTTCGTCCTCGTTGGCCTTGTAGTCAACGTTGCCGATATAGATTCTCTCCTCAATAACAGGCTTGGCTTCAACGGACATTGGGCAGTTTGTATCAATTGTTCAGCTGTGCTGGGGCTTCTCACGCTTCTAAAAAGGGTGGCGTAATGTGGGTTTCCGAGTGGGGGTGAGTGGAAAATCGCCAGTGCACCACCCCACAGATTCCCCAAAAACGGCACACACAAAAATGCCCGCGCGTCAGGTGTCACGGCGGGGTGTACAGGTGCTCCTACAAGCCCGTGGCAGCAGCCGCCAGCTTCGCCACGCTGCCAGCTAGACGTGGGCTCTGTAGAGGCAGATTGGATAAAATCACGTGATGTCCTGCATACTCTTTCAGTCTTATGACCGAAGGGGCCAGTAGGCACTCTTGGAGGGCTTTGGGGGGCCGGAAGGATTCTTTGAAAGGGCGGCGATGATCGAGTTTGCCTGGTATACAGTTTTGGGGGCCAATTCGGGTGGTGGGCCGAAAATGACTCATAACGACTAAGGTACCCCACTGTTTTTGAGGGCTATTTTACGAGCGCTTAGAAACTAGCTGCAAAACACAATACTGGGACTTTGAATTATGACTGTTTAGCAAATGCTTCTTTATACAAGAAGTGGGTCTTCGGAGAGGGACTCCTGCGGACAAATACAAACGGCTGCTGCTCTCTTTGGCCTGGTTAGGGCTTCTCGGATGTTCTTTGGTAGTGCTCTCGTGCCACATAAATGCGTTTTGAAAAAGACACGGACTTGTCCCCTCAAAATGGAAGGTTTGGTGAAATACTGTTCAGCGTTCTTTCTCGAGCCATAATCGAGAAACCGCTGCTTTGGTGCTCTTCAGCCGTTGTGTTTGGTGCCCTTTGTTGGGAAGAAACTCCCATCCTAAAAGGCCTCTGAAGAACCTCCTTCATGAGCGGAATCTTGAAACCACCCATACCTGCAAAACCCGCTCGAAAAGTGTCCAGAAACGCTTCATACACCCTACAGAACATCCTCGGGCCACTTCAGAAACTTCTCACTTCCTTCCGCAGCCTTCGAGTCTGGCTCAGGCTGGGCCGCTCCTCTCTTGTACCATTATATTCAGATAAATAAGTGTATGCGCACAAAATGCCTTGGAAGCTGCACCACGTCGGCCACCACGATCCGCTGGTCGTCTATTTTGTACATAACTCGAGTGTGTCTACTTCAACTTGTAGAACAAAGTAGGCGAGACACAGTCGTTGACACAGTGCTGCAAGTGGAAGAACTCCTCGATGCAGTCCTCCTTGTACTCCTTGTGGGCGTAGTCCTCCTCCTCCATCTCCTTCGTGACTCTCTCCACGCATTCGTGGAAGTGGTGGTTGAAGGGCTTGCACGGTGCGCTGTTGGCGCACTCCTCACGCAAGGTGTCCATGGGGTCCTTGATCTCGTCCTCGTCATCGTCGTCTTCGTCTTCATCCTCGTCCTCGTCCTCGTCGTTCTCCTCAGCGTCCTCTTCCTTCTCCTCGGCATCCTCTTCCTTCTCCTCAGCGGAGTCGTCGGACTGTTCGGGGGTCTCCTCTTCGGTCTGCTCTTCCTCCTCAGGCTGCCAGTTAGTATTGAATAAGACTGCATTGCAAGGGCGTTTGGGGTGAGGTCCTCGGCTCATGGGCCAGGGGAATGAACACAGGATTCAAACTTGTTCTAGCTGAATTCGTGCAGTTTCTTCGCTCAAAAAAAACTCGCCTCTTCCACTCTGATACTGCCCTACTGGCATCTTTAAAAGATCCGTAGGTCGTCTCACAAGATTCTTTGAGGAAGAACTCCAGGAAAACCCTGGGGCAAAAATCTCCCCAACAACACATCTCCAGGAGTCTTCATCGTCACGCCACCGGAGCTCTCCACATCTCGCGTTGAACTCCACCCAAAACTGCAATTTCTCGCCTACCGCTAACATACCTCTTCCGCGTAGGCCACAGGGAAAGTGGACTCTATCAAGTCTCTCAAAAACGACATTGTGATGCTATGTGGATGCAAAGATGATGCTCAAATGGAGACTGCAGAGTTGCAATTCAACAGCCAGGCACTAGGTTTTTTCACTAGTAAGCTGTGGAAAAATCGCCGCTATCATTGGCTGAGAACGCTGTGGGTTACCCGGCCGCGCTGTCTGCAGGAGTTCGTGATGTTCGGGTTTTCTACACAGTGCTAGCATTACAGTGTATTACTATCTACCTAAGCAGACTCCTCGGTCTTCTCCTTGGAGGCGCCGGATCTGGCCATGGCGGCGGCAGCGGCGGCGGCAGCGGCAGCGGCAACCTTCTCGGCCTCGGCCTTCTTGGCGATCTTAGCGAGGGATCTGTTGGACAAGATACCACCACCCCAGTGTCTTCTGTTGTCCTCGTACTTCTCGATGAAGTTGGAGTTGACGGTGGAGACCAACTTGGCCAACTCGGCCTCGTCGGCGGAGTGGACCTCTGTCAAGGCAGCGACGGCGGAGGTCTTCTGGTGAACCAAGGTTCCCAATCTGGCCTTGCCCTTCACAATGGCGTAAGGAACACCCATCTTTCTGCACAAAGCAGGCAAGAAGATGACCAACTCAATGGGGTCGACGTCGTTGGCAATCAAAACCAACTTGGCCTTCTTGTTCTCGATCAAGGAGACAACGTGGTTCAAACCGTACTTGACGACAACGGGCTTGGGGGACACGTCTCTGGCGGTCTTGCCCTCAGCGATGGCAGCGGCCTCCTTGGTGAGTCTCTCCTTCTTCTCCTCGGCGGTCTCGGGTCTGTACTTGTTGGACAACTTGAACGCCTGGGTGGCAGTGTTCTTGTCCAAGGTGTGCTGGAACTGGGCGATAGCAGGGGGGACCTTCAATCTCAAGTTCAAGATCTTTCTCTGTCTCTGCAATCTGACGTACTCGGGCCATCTCACGTGTCTGGTGAGGTCTCTCTTGGGCTGGACAGCCTGGCCGATACCGTAGTTCTTCTTGGTGGTCTCGAACAAGGGGTTGCCGGCAGAAGCGGGCAGGGCCTTGGAGGCCAAGGGGGCGGGCGCAACCTTCTTACCTGGAGCCATTTTGGTGGTGAGTGTGGATGGATGTTGGAAGGCTGAAATTTTTTGCGTTTTCGCAGAGGAGGAGGATGTTCGGTCTGCATATAGACAGCACGTGCGCCGTGACTGCTTTTTGAGAGGCTGCGACATGGGTCAACAACCTGTAAAGTACTAGGTTTAACTTGTAACTTGCAGTGTTCAAACTGTAAAAGTGTATACGCTGCAAATGTGCAATGTTGCAACTTTTTGTTGTCTGCAAGAAGACGCCGTTTGCATACTCAGATATTCTGTAACTCCACTTCAGTTCCGATAGCCTGCCACTTTGAAGCGGAACAATACCTTTTCAGTGCCAAAGTCCACGAAATTGTGTCGCTTTTCGCAGTCCTATGCTCTGGGATATAAACCTGCTGTTGTCACGAAACCCTCTCTACAGTAATGGAGAAAACCTCTAGGTTTTTAAAACTAAATGATGCAAAAAAACTCGTAGCGAGTGGGACGCGCGAAATGAACGAAACGCCAGAAGATGGCCCACACCTCTAAACGGTGTATAAAATTAGCGACCATCTGTTGGGTGCAAAAGAGGTAGGGATCCGGGTAAATATGAGGGCCATGTGCCCTTTCCCAGTGTATGTAGAAGAAGCGCCTTTGATTCGTGACGCTTTCCTGTGATGTATAGTAATGGTGGCCGTAGCCGGTTTCGTGAAAATGCAGTTTTCTCACCCTTCGTCTGTGGTGGCAATCCAGCGGGAATTGCACCAGCCTTTGACCGTGAATTGCGTTCTGGACACCCCACTGCTGGGAGAGGGTCCGTTGTTGCACACGGAGCCGTTTTTCATGATGCCTGCTGGCTTCGAAAAGGTGTTTTTTTGCAGCCGCTCGTCTTCTGCGCTTGGTGGGGCCCACGGCAGGTAGTCGCCGTGCATTCTCGTCAATGATTGCCTTCTTTGCTGTTTTTTCTCGTCGTGGCCAACATAAACGTAGCTTGAGTGGTCGACAGAGGGCCGGGGACACGTGTCTGTGCGTGGAGGCAAAATCACGCTGTTCCACAACTTATCCCTGGACATGTTGGAGATCTTGTAGAAGTTGTGCTGCGAATGGAACAGCTTGAGGGCCTTGTTTTTGTTGATCAACTTGGAAAACTCCTCGTTTGTATGCAAATTGGGCAAAACCCCGCTGGCACGCGCACTGAAGTCGTATGCATACATGGAGAGAAACTTGGAGTTGATTCTCTGGTCGCGGTTGCGGAAGGTCTTGTTCACAGGCGCCTTGTCCAAAGCGTGAGAAAGGTCAGCCTGCAGCACAGAGAAGGTCTCTAGCTCCTCCTCGAGCGGCGCCAAGGCCTCGGAGTCCTTCGGTTCCGGAACCCTGTCGTCGGTCATTCTCGGCGTGAACGAGAGCGAGAACGGGATGAGGCTCTGCGAGGACCGCTGGAGCGAGTTGCGGAAAGTCTTGAACGAGCTGGTGAGGTTGGAGACGATGTTGCTGCTGTTTCTCACGCCTTCTGGGGCGCTGTTCAGCAAAGACACATCCGTGAGCACCTTGACGATATCCGAGGGCCCGGAAGCGGCCACCGACGGCGTGAAGGTGACAGCACTCACGCAGCTATTAGAATGCGCTTTTCTGGCCACACAGTGCACCGTGGGACTGTGCAGGGTTGGCGAATAGGAAACGCTTCCGTGTCTGCTGAAGCCGGTCGATTGGGTGGAGCACGACGAGATGGAGGTGGCGGAGTCGTCGAAGAAGCAGTTCTCGTCGTCACCCTCTGAATCGTAGTCCTCTGTGCTCGTGCTGGTGCTTCTGGAGAGGCTCTGGGGGCGGAAATGCAACGTTGCATTTTCGTCGTGGTGGTGGCTCATGTGAACCTCGTCGTCGGAGTGTGCAGAGAGCGGGTGCATCACCAAGCTGCGGCGGGCCCTCAAAGAGGCGGGCTCCTCAAAGCTGTCACGTGCACGGGTCCGAATGGTGGAGATGGAAACGGCCTTCTTGGACGACGATACGCTGCTTCTGCGGCGGTTAGCAGGGGTGTGCGGTAACCGCTTTCGGGCGCTGGCACCCGTGGGAATGGGAATGGGCGCAGGCATGGTCCTGGTAAGGGGGGGCGGGTCCGTGGTACGTTGGACCGCTTGCATAGTAAGAAGAGGCGGTAGGAAGGAAAAACTATGTATAAGTATTAGTTATAGATAACGGCAACTTTTTGGGCGCGGAAAAAAAAAGAATGGGGCTGATTAAGAGCGAGGCTGCAGGGAACCCAAAATGTCTGACACAAAAGCCTGGAAAGCGCCGCTGTCGGGACGGCTCCACACTTCAGGCAGGGTTGCGGGCGGGGCCGACATTTCTGACACCGTCTATATGCGCAGACACGCCCGACAATACAGCGTGTCTGACGAAGCACCGGTCCTCTGACAAAAAACCCGTTGATCACAAATCAACCGCAACAGACAAACCGCAACCATGCGCCGACAATTCCGACATCTCAGACATCTCAGACACTCGCCAGCAGCAACACAGCTCCAGGCAACCCCAGCCGCCCCAGGCGGTTCCGCAGCCCTGTATTTCACACACGAGAAGGCTTTGCTATCGGGGCTAATGGGCGCAATCGCCTATCTCTTTGAGTTGCCGCATTCGGGTGTGAACCGGAATTTACATGCAGTCCCGCTCCGAAATTTCGGCCATTTCCGACGGTTCCTGCAGATATTTGTTATTCCCACTATTTATAGTGTTTCCTGCATATGTTCCTGGGTTCTTCCTATAGGAGCGGTCTTTTGGGCATGAGAGCGGTTTCGTAGTCGAGGTCGTCCAAGTCGTCCAACTCCAAGCTGTCGCGGTGCGGCTCGCTGGTGTCGACCATCGCGTACTGGGTCCGCGAGCTGGCGGCACTTTTTCCGTAGTATTCGTCGAAGAGCCGGTCGATGTCCTCCAACTCGATGCCCTTCGTTTCTGGGTAGAAGACCACCACCACCACGACGGAGATGACACAGCTCAGCGCGGGAATCAAGTACATGACCCAGCCTATGGACTGCTGTAGTATGGGCGTGAGCTGGCCCACTATGTAGTTTGCGAGCCAGTTCGTGGCCGTGGAGAGCGACACTCCCTTGGATCTCACCGCTAGCGGGTACACCTCTGGGGGTATCAAAAATCCAATGGGCCCCCAGCTAAAGCCGAACGCCGCGTTGTATATGATCACCAAGAGGGCCACCATGGAGGGCGTGTAGCTGCGGTTGAGGTACATCACTAGGGCGATGAGCAGGAGGCTGGTGGCCATGGAGATGCCGCCCGAGATGAGAATGGGTTTACGGCCCCACCGGTCCACCAAGAACCACGGCGGAACGGTGGACGCGAGGTACACCAACGAGTTGATTCCCGTCATGAGCAAGGCCCGGGAGTCGTTGAAGCCGGCCTCCTCGAACACCATGGGCGCGTAGTAGGAGATGATGTTGATGCCGTTGAACTGCGCAAACGCGAGCGCCGAGCACGCAATGAGCACCCGCGTGAGGTAGTTGCGGAACATGTGTTTCCAGCTGCGCTCGTGCTTGGGGGTGCTGATGCGCTCGCTCAAGATGCTGTTTTTGATCATGAAGAACTCCTTTCGCGACTGGTCCGGGTCGGGGTAGCTCTCGTACAACAAGCTGAGCACGTGGAAGCCCTGCTGGTCCATGTCCACGTCGAGAAGCCACCGCGGGCTCTCCACGATGAAGAAGCCGCCGAGAAATAGCACGAACGCCAAAAGCACCTGGATGAAAAGCGGGAGGCGCCACGAAAGGTTGGCTGCAAAAGACTGCGGCTTGGTCCGGGCGTCCCCCACGTTCTGGATGAAGTACGCAAAGTAGTCCACCCACACGCTGAGGGCGTAGCCGGAGATATTGCCTGTGAACTCGCCGCAGACCAACTTTCCACGGTCCTCGGAGGGCGAGATTTCGCACTGGTACGAGGGCACCACGGTGGAGAGAACGCCCACGCCCAATCCGGAAATGACGCGTCCGAAGCCGAACACGTACAAGTTGACAGCAAATGTCTGCAAGGTGCCGCCGACCATGAACACAAGGGTGCCGAGCAAAATGGTGCGTTTTCGGCCGAGCGAGTCCGACATTTTGGCCACCAAAAGCGACGACACCATGGCGCCGATCTCCAAAATGGAGATGACGAGGCCGATTTGTGTCGCGTTTGGGTTGTCGAAGTACTGCTGGAATGTCACAAACGTGAGGATTCCCGAGCAGACGCCCTGCTCGTAGCCGAAAAGGGAAACGAAGAGCGAAACGAAGGCAGACGTGAAATACACGAGTCGCGTGCCCTTAAACGAGAGCTTTTCCGTGTATTTGCGGGCATCGAAGTCGATGTGGTCGTATCTGTTGCCGTATTCGTCAGCAAAAAGAGTCGGATTCACCCCTGCTGTGGTGGTAGGGGCAGCGGCCCAATCGGGCTTGTCGGTGTCAGAGCCAGAGGCGTAGTGCACAGGGTCGTCCTCAAAGTCCATACTGGGCCGGGAAGTGTCGGATGCGGGCTTTTCTGTGGAATTGTCTGCAGAAACCGCCAACGAAAGGTGTCTGTTGCTGATGACGGTGGTTTTGCTGTGGTTTTGGGGCTTGGTGTGTAGGGTGTCTGGGGCAGTGTCGATGCTGAAGTCGTCCGAAAACGGGTCTGCCGGGCCCACCGGCGCGTATTCGTGGCTCAGGGACATTTGGGAGGGTATGCAGACATTCACAGACACAGGTGCTAGTCTGGTGTTGAAAGGGAGTGGTTCTCGCTAGTTGGGCTTATGTAAGGGGCGCGCGTGTCACGTGATGTGGGGTATATCCCGGGGTAAGTGGGCAAGCACGATGTGGCATTTGGGTGTTGGTGGCTGGGATCTGTCTATTTCACGGATGCCTCGGTCGACTAATTCACGGTCTAGGTTGAAGGTGTGTCGGGTGTTTGACCGCAAATTGGTGCGAGATTTGCAGTGTACGCGTCGATCGCTAATGCGAAATTGCACACTATAGAAATGCGAGTTTGGGCTGGTTTGGCAAAGTGGTGTACTCGAGGGGCGTGTCTGGGTTTAGCTGTTGCTGGTGGCTTTGGTGATGAGTGGTGATTTCTCAGGTGCACCCATTTTTCGACGAACGCGTTCTGTAGCTGTCCACTTGTCACAGGTACGACTGCAATCTTGCTACTCAAAGCTACTCCAATCTCAATCAAATCTCACGACTACTCGAATACACTGACATTTCAGGTCTACGCATTCTGCGTTCTTTCCCTTTTCATATCTACTGATCTGCACTTCTTCTCATCCCTGTACTTCGTCTCATCCCTGTACTTCTTCTCATCTGTGGGTTCCTCTCATTTCTGCATTCCCATCCTCTCAGATCCACCCCCTTCGTATCTACGATCTGCATGCCTTCTCATGTCTTCACTCTCTCCTCCTGCGCTTCTTCTCATCCCTCGCGCTACTCCCACTATATACACTATGCACCCTAATGGCGCGCCCTCTTGATGTAGCTCTCGATGTAAAAGGCTGCAAAAAGCCCCGTCAACGGCGTCAAGTAGGTCACGTTGATGAACAACGGAAGCGCCTGGTCCGCGGTCCCAATGCAGCTCTTCATCGACGACGTGGCCAAGTCCGTGTAGTACACGAACGCGTGCAAAACCGCCAACGAGCCGCCCAACACAAACTGCAGAATCTGCATCGACGTCAACGCGCGCTTGAACACGTTGGGCACGCGCACCTTCAAGCACGAGAGCGAGAAGTAGAAGTACATCAACGAGTGGATGAAAGAGTTGAACACCACAAAGATCCAGATGGGCGGCAGCTGGTAGCGGATGCCGCCCCACATGCACATCATGGCGCCCGAGTGGTGGTAGCTCTGGAGCAACGACAGCGGCCGGCCCTTGAGCAAGATCACCACCGTGTCCAACACCTCGTAGAACTTGGACATGTAGAACCACCACCCGTACACCGTCAAGTTGGTCACGGGGAGATCGGCTTTGAAAATGCCGTTGTTGAGGTCGCACACCGACTGGAAGAAGTTGTGCATGGAGTTGGTCGACAACGTGACGGGCTTCAAGCTGGCGATGGTGTGCTGGATGGTGCCCACCATGCCGAAAAAGGTCCACACCGAGTAGACGCACAAGAAGACGTTGTGGAGGAGCACAAACACCTTGAACTCGGGCCGCGTGGCGATCCAGTAGGGCGCCGCCTTCAAGCGGCGTCTCTCGTCCTTGGAGAGCGAGTCGTAGGTGCGCTTCTCGCCGAGCGCCTGTCTGACCTGGCGCTTTCGTACTATGGGGTTCACAAAGTGCACCAACGAGAAGTACACGATGGCGATGGTGAGCGGAGTGGACACCTTCATGGACTGGTCAAACGCGTACGAGAGCCATTTCGACTGGAACGGCGACAGCGGCACGCGTGCGAGGTTCTCGTGGGTCCATCTCCAGATGTCCGCGTTGGGAAGCCCAAACGTGACGAGCGCAGACATTTGTGGGGACATGGAAAACGTCCGATGCCCACCATATATAGGCTATCCGCGGGGCAAGGTGGGTCCTGCATCCAACACTGTTCGGTGCCGCAGCCGTTTGGGCCAACAATTTCGGGCCAAGAACCGCTCCTGCACACGCCTCGGTCTGCTCGTGTGACAGGCTCCAGACACGGGCTTTTGCGGCAAGAGGCGGTTGGCTGGGGCGGACGGGTGTCTGCAAGGGGCGCGGACGCAGACACAGGCCCAACATTTTGGCGCTTGCGCTGTGTGCAGGCGGCGACCGTTGTTCTGGTGCAAAGCCGACGTGCATGTTTGGTGGTTTTGGGTGGGTGCTGCGGACCTCGGCAGTGTGGGTGTTGTGGCAGAGGAAGGCACAACGCAGACAGAGGCACCATGCAGACACAGGCTGTTGTCGGAAGGGCCGGAAGGGCTCCAAGCGAGAAGGGCCGGAAGGGCTCCAAGGGCCGGAAGGGGCTGGGTGCGGAAATTACCCTCTGCAGAAAAGAACGCACGATGGTGCAAACGGCCCTGCACCAAAGGCTGTGATTGTAATTAGACAAAAGCCCATCTGCAAACAAACACCACGCCGGGTGTGGTGCAGACAGTCGCAGTCACCGGGGATAGGAGCCCACGAAATGGTAGCTGCCGGATCAGGAAGTTTATGCACTGGCACTCAATTGGGAGGTGCTTCAGGCCCTTTGAGCGTGTGTGCAGGCGCCATTGGGAACACCATTCGAGAGACAACCCTAATACGTTCCCAGACAGCCTCTTCTGACACGCGGTACCGTTAGCGAGCACTGACGCAGAAATCTCATAGCGTGCTGTCGCGCAGCAGGTTTTGAGAAGAGTCAAGGCGTTCGCCCTGAAGGGCTAGGCTTTCGCACCCACCCATGGGGCCTTCGCAGACGTTTGCACCCGTTTGGTTTCGGGCGTTTCCAGGGTGGCAGATTTGACACTTCTCCCTTTTCGCCTTCCCAGATGTGTCAATTTGTCTGTTCTGTAATCTCCTATTCTCTCTGCTCCCGTCTCGCCGTTTTACTTCTCATGTCACACCTTCCCACGTTGCCACACATCTCGCATCCCAACCCTGCTTCTCGCATCCCAACCCTGCTTCTCACATTCCCAGCCCTGCTTCTGTCCTCTTCTCTCTCGCAATCTCGCTCCCTTCTTCTCTCCTCCATTCATCCCGCTTTCCGATCATAATGCATTCTATTACTAGCTAATGTAATGAGCGTACGAGCTCATCATGGGCGGCGCCATGGCCACCACGGGCGCGTACGCATAGGCCGCCACGTTCTTCCGTGGAGACCGGCTTTTCTTATTCGGCGAAGAGCCGTTGTTGTTGACTCTCCTGGTGATTGTGCGGAGCGCCTGCTCGCTGCTCTCAAGGATGGGACTAAAGTCCATGCTCTGTTTGTCCAAGATCAAAAACCTCTTCTCTCTCAAATACAACGTCAACTCGCTGATGGCCGTCTGCACGTGGCGATCCGTCTCGCTGCCGTAGTAGCTGACTATGATCTGGTGGTGGCTTCCAGAAACACCCTGGACAGGCGTTTCGCTGGCCAAAAGCTCGACCTCAAGCAAGAGCCGGAACGGAACAACGATGTTCTCCTCAAAGTGCTTGTTCTGCAACAACTCCCCAAACCGTCCCGGGCACAACGTAATCTTGAACTCGTAGTTGTTGGGCAACATGGCCCTGAGCTTGGACGCACACAGCCGCGACTTGGCGTCGCTACCCTTAATAGCGAGCGTCACGGCTCCGTTCTCAAACGCCTCCAACGACGACGGGAAGTCCACAAACGCGTTGGTTTCCTTCTCCAAACTGTTCACGAACCCGAGGTTGTACTTGTGGTGTGCGAGCATCATGAGGTAGTGGCTCTTCAACAACCGAAAACGCACCGTCTGGTAAACGGTGGTATTCCCACTGACGGGCTGGCTGTTGTTGCAGCACTGCTGCACCATCTGGTCGATCTCGTACTTGACCAACATGATGTTCTGTGCGTTTTTCAGAGGACATTTGATCAACACGTTGTTGGCCCTTTTGAACGAGTAGAGGAGCTTGTCGGCGGCCTGGCCAGAGGAAGCGCCGCTGCTGGAGAACTTAATGAAGACGTTGTACTTCTTCATGATCAGCTGGATGGTGGACCCGCCATTTCCGATGATCAGCTTGTGGAACACCTCCGGGATGTTGAACTGCAATTCCGCGGGAAGCTCCAACTCCAAAAGCTGGATGCTTCTGAGCATGACGTCGAAAACAGACCGCGACGAGCCCAAAGCCGCGCCGCTGCTGACCCCCAACTTGATCAAGAAGTTGCACTCGTTGAAGGGCGAAAAGCGAATGGTGGGTATGTTGCCCAACTGGCCCAAGATCTTGATGATTTTGCCGTTTTTCTTGCCGCTGATAAAGTCCCTCTGGGCGTTGTTCAACTCCACGGTTAAGCGGAGACCGAGATCGCCGCAGGCGCCGAAATAGTAGTTGGTCTGTGAGTTGTTCACGAGCGCCGCCAACACCTGCTTGATCTCGGACTTGTGCCCGTTGATGGAGATTCCACTCAAGTTGTGGGTCACAACGCAGGTTTTTTGCAGCTGCACCATGTTGAGGAGGAAGTACTCGAAGTCATTCAGCAACGCTGCTGCGCTGGCTGCAAACTCCATCTCCAAGGTGTAGTAGTCCGCACCCAAAAGCGCCAATGCCAGAACCGTCTCGTTGACGGCGTCCACAGACTGGCCCTGGACCACAACGGAGTAGTTCTGCGACTCGGTGCCCAAGGACGGAAGCTGCACGAAGGTGCCGTGCTGGAGCATGATGTTGAGCACCTCTGTCTGGCTGTAGAGCGCTAGCAAGTCGATTTTGACCTTCTGCATCTCCACCAGCCTCACCACCAAGGGCAGCAGCTGGCTTTTGAGGGTATTCACGAGGTTGCCGAGCAAGCTCTTGGTGAGCGTGTTCTGGTACGCCTCCTGGGCCGTGAACCACACGCGCAAGTCGCCGGTGGACGCCAAGGCGCCCAGATTGAAGAGCTCCGGCAACAAGTCCGGCACGTAGATGTTGGCGTTCAGCTGTCTGACGATCTCGCCGAAGTTGTTCAACTCCACTCCTCCAAGAATGGGAATGAGCGACAACGGCACCTCCACCAGGTCCACGTAGTAGTTGTGGAGCAAGGTGTCGACCAAGATGCGCACCTTGGACTCCACCAACGTGATGCTGTCGTGGTTGCCGGCAATGTAGACAGCGTAGTGGGGCGAGGGGCGCGAAACAGTCTTGAAGTCGGTGTCGGTGTTGTTCAACATCACCTCCACGTTGTAGGCGCAGCTCAACTCGTTGAGCTTGACAAGGAAGAGCTCCCTGATGGCTGCAAACTCCGCGTCGCTCAAGAGCACCTTTTTAAAGCCGATGTGCGAGTGGTGCGCCAATATGCGAAGCCGCGAGCTGTTGATGAAGGTCTCGTTTCCGTTGATGGACACGGTGGTGAGCGGGCTGTTGAGCTGCGGCTCCACCAACTTCACGTGGTTGGCAGAAGAGATGCCGTTGTTGTTGAGGTCGGCGATGACCTGGCGCAAAGGCGCCAAGCTGTCGATTATGCGGTAGTTCTCGTAGGCGCCGTGGCCGTGCGAGAGGAGGTTGGGAACGAGCGTTTCGCACTGCTTGTACGGCTTCCAGAGGCCGTTGTTGGACTCGAAGCACAGGGTCACATTGGCATTGACCACCTGGCTGTACTCCAACAGGAGGATCACTAGATGCTGGTCCGGGGTATTCATGAAGGAGAGTGGTGGGGCACAGCCTACAACACGTTGCAGGTGCCCCAGCTTTATATCTGGCCGTTTGGGGAAGTGCAGGCGCAATTAGTCGTTTTCGGTAATTCGGGGTGTTGTTGTTTACTGCATCGATGGGGCTGCATGCCACAATAGGCCATCATTCGGCCTACTACAGTACTGTGTTGGGCTCTGTGCCCAATTAGGAAGGATCTCTGCAGGAAATTTCCTATTTGGGAAATTTCGGAGGCATCATCTCGTTTTTCTGCAGCACCTGGCCCAAATCGGACAAAACCCAGGCCGCGGATGCACTCTAAAACGGCTGGTATTGGGTCACGTGACGCAGGTCACGTTGTGTACGCGCGTGCGCTACTCGACTGAGTAGATCAATACATCCAAGGACTTGAGCAGCGAAGAGCAGAAGACGACCGGCGATCTGCGATCCCGGCGCTTATGCGGGGCGGATTTGGGGTTTAGTGGGGTGGAATAGCGAGGTTGAAATTCGCATCTGAAAATCGGGCTTGGGATAATCCGGATTTTCGGTTAGACACCAATCAAAAAGGCCTTCAGTACAACTCAAATCACGCGCCTTTGAAGCTCGTCATTTCTCCAAAAGCCGTTCAAGATGAGAGTTCTGGTGCAGCTTCGGCTCTTCGATCTACCCCCCAAACCTGTCATGCTTTAGCTTCTCTGTAAGGGGTCCGGCTGTCATGAGCAACGTGAAATCTGACATCATCTCCTGAGCAAGCTTTCACCTTTGGCGCCCTTCAGTAAGATTATTTACGTTCTTCACCGCGCAAGAATTGCTGAAACCGACTTCAATCTCGCAATCTATTCTGTCCTATAAACCCTTCTCCTTGGCATAGTCACTGTCCACAGTATCACCTCCAAGTTGACTTCCCTGTAATTTCCCCTATACTTGCATATCTAGACATCTCACCATGCTCCTCTGTCTCATTAAACTGACCTGCTTCCTATCTTTAAAGCCTCTTGGTATCCCACACATACACCATCTCGTCCCAGCCTGTAGTGGCGGCCCACCCGGGC
Source organism: Wilhelminamyces tanticharoeniae (assembly GCA_030558325.1). Lineage (NCBI taxonomy): Eukaryota > Fungi > Ascomycota > Pichiomycetes > Serinales > Metschnikowiaceae > Wilhelminamyces > Wilhelminamyces tanticharoeniae. Next base: position 287,782 of record JAJMSI010000013.1, on the reverse strand, counting down.
TCTCCCCACAAACTATAGTCGCAGCCTATCACGAACTCCTTGTGTCGGCTCATCACGCCCTTGCACCCCCCATTGGGCGCATTGAAACGCCCCTTTTCGCCCAGCTGGTCGGTCCACACACGAGTGGTCATGTCGTAGGAGGCACTGAGAAGCTCTTGGCTGCTGTGTGGTGACCACAACACCTTTCTCACCGCAAATTCATGCCCCAAAAGCTGGTTGAAAGGCGTGGGACCACGGGTCTGGTATGGACGAGGTCCCCCCAGCTCAACACTCGGTATCATTCGCAAGTCCCAAATCCTCACTGACTTGTCTGTGCCTGCGGAAGCCACCACCGTAGTCCTGTACTTATTCCAGTCACACGACAAGCACTCGAGGCCGCTGTGGGCTACGTAGTCCATCTGCAATGCCCGAGGGGCCCGCATGTCCCAAATTTGCACGTGAGAGGAGCCGTTGCAGCTGATTATTGTGGAGGGAGAATGCGGTGAGAATGACGCATTGTAGAGGCACTCAGCTGTGTTCACACCCTGGTGCTGTTTCTGGTGAGAAAGCGGTGCTTGAGAGGGTCCCGCGTGCACCTTCGCAGAGAGGTCTGTCTCTGGCCTTAGCGTAGCCAACGATTCCTGTCTTTGGGGCGACCACACCTTCATGCAGCCATCCCACGAGGCCGAAACGAAGCTGCTTTTGTCCACTAAGTTCCACTTGACCGAAAACACCTCCCGCGAGTGTTCATGGAAGTTCATCACTGGAAACTGGGGCACCTTCAAATCGAAGATTTTGATGCTTCCATCACCACTGGCCGCCACTAGCTGGTTTTCGTGTACTTCACTCCAGCTCACATCAAAGAGGCCGTCCTGGGTCTCCCACGATACCTCGTTCAGAATAGAGCCGTTAGGCTCGATATTGAGCACGAAAAGCCGCCCATTTCCCACCAATCCGTAGTTCGCAGACGTGGCCACCGCAATCTTGTTGTCGAAAAAGGGCGAGTACTGCACCCCGTAGCCGTTGTAGCCTGCAGTTCTGAACGATAGCATGGGGTGCTTTTTTCTGGATATCTAGGGCTCTTTAATGGTGGTTTTGGGTCCCAGTGATTTTCATGTGTAAGATGCAGGAAGGTGTGGGGAATACGAAAGCATGGCAAAATGGGACGAAATTGGAAGGGAGTTATGTGAAAAGAGGCTGATGGGTGAGAAACCTGTGGCTAATGTGGTTGCATTGTTTTGGCGGTGGTTTAAGAGGTGTATGATTTTAGGGGAGTTACGGTGCATTTTGGGAATTTAATGAGAATTTGCAGTAAATTGCGAAAAGTAGGGAGCGGATAGAGAAGTATTCCTTGAAATTGGTAGGTGTTTTTAGGTTTAACTGCCACGTATTAGCTACTCAAAGGGTGTCATAGAGGTTTTTGTTACCGCATAACGAGTATCTAGGAAACATATATCAAGCAGGAGGAGGAGTTCCTCAAACACCAGAAGTGAGCTTGCATTTAGCGGCAGGGGACCCTTCTAAAAAATGAACGGAACAGCCCATGTTCCATTAAGAGATGATACAGGATACTTTGCTCAGCCCCCACATATCCCAATCCCTTCATAGTCTGTATTTTGCCCATCTCCCGCCATTCATTCTCCTCCCTCTATTCAGTCCTGTTCGCTCGCACACTTGTATTCTGTATTCTCTATAAACCTCACTAAACACTCAGATCTCAAAAAAGCCACAGTCAAGGAACTTGACCGTGGCCATGTGCTCCTCTGGCACTTCCTCCTTCTTGGCCAAGCCGAACTGGATCATGTCGCCCACGAAAACGGCCGCCTTCTGCTGCAGATACTTCAAGTAGTCAAAGTCGTCGTCTGAGGATGTGATGGCGTCTTCCACAATGACGTTCTCGTCATACGTCAAAGTTTCAATGCCGTGTGTGATGCTGTACAAGCCGTCCACACCCTCGACGTTGGACGGTTTGCTGGTGGACGGCGACAACGTCTCTCCCTTGATGGGCCCGTTCTGGATCAAGCCCCAGATGCACCAGAACACCTGAACAGTGGAACGCCACATGATGGTCTCGTTGTACATCTTCTTAATCTCGAACTGGAGAAGCTCCTCGGCGTTAGTTGCCTCCAAAGGAGGCACGGTGGTGGTCTTTAAGTTGGACAGGGGGTGCTCGAAATCGTACTCCACATACGATTTGATCAAGTTGAGCTTCTCCACTTGTGAAGGGTACTTTTCCTCGTGCACGTAGTACGATTTCTCGGGATCGTGGTAGTCCGACATCCATTCGGAGAAGTGGTCGGCGAGGTCGAACGCAGGGAAGTTGGAGCCCGAGTACTCGAAGTCAATCACCACCAAGTTGCTGTCCTTCTTGTTGCTGGTGATGATGAGCACAGTGTCAGAATCGGGGGCCTCCACCGTGTCCACGATCTCTTTGGGGTCGAACGACTCATGCAACAACAAGTTGCCGTACTGGGTGTCGTTGTGGCAGAACTTGTAGTTTTCAGAGAACTTGTCCTCGTCATAGTGGGCGAACAACCACTTCTGGTATGCACCCACCAAAGCCTTAAACTTTGCAAACGGGAAGAATACCACGTCCTCGTCCCGCGCATTGTGGGCAGCAAAACTGGGATACACCGTCTCCTCAAAAATGCCCATCCACTTGTTGATCAATTTCCAGGCCATGGGAACCGCGCGGGCGTAGTCCTTGGGTTCCAACTCCATTTTGTAATGCAAGTCCTTCATTCTGCGGCCAAGCATCTGCGAAATAACCTTGTCGCGGATCTGGTGCTTGTCAAGGGTGACAAAGCCGTCCAAAAACTGCTCAAAGCGGCCGTTGGTGAAGATGCCCAATAGCTTGGGCCCAATCTTGCGGGCCAGCAACTTTATGAGGATCTCCAACTCCAGCTCTCTGTCAATGATAGAGTCCACGTTTTTGCCGTAAACACGTAATAAGAGCGCAGGCAAATACACCTCCTGCTGGTGGTCCTTGTACTCGATTTTGTAGATCAGGTTTGTGAGCGCACCCAGGATTCTGGTCACGAAAAGGTTGGAGGTGGAGAGGGTTTTCTTGTGCCACTTGCTGACACGCAAGGCCTTGGCCAACGCAAGAACGTCCTGCTTGAAGAAGTCCAATGGCAAGCTGTTATCCAAAGTAGCCACCACCGAGGGCACAGGGCGGTCCGCAGCGTCTATGTTAGTGGACGAGATTACAAGTTTATGTCCCGAAGAGGAGGAGAGAGATCTTTTGCCAATAGACGGCCTTCTGGAAGCCGACGTGGACCGTGAGTTGGCAGTGGAGTTTCTGGTCCGCAGCCGCAGCCGCAGACGCGATTGGTTGGACCCGTAGATGTAGTTAGCGTGCGTGATGTCCATGTGAGGCAGATATAGAAAGTATTCTTATCATTTTTTTTTCTCATATGTCTTGTGATCATAACCAGAGGCACGGATGTTTGGAGAGGCGGGGAGAAAAAACCAAAGATAACCTTGCAACATGAACATCACCCAAAGAAAACTTCCAACAAATACGGTTCTATGGTCTAGTGGTATGATTTCTCCTTCACACGGAGAAGGTCCCGAGTTCGATCCTCGGTGGAACCATGTTTTTTGCATCCACAAACTTTACTAAATGCAGGAAATAAAAATTTCACAAAACTTAGCGTCTCTATACGCTTCGAAGCACATGTCTGTGAGCAGCTACATTGCGCTTGGTGGCTGCATCGGCACCGCAATCGCGTACCAGGCGTACCAGGCCAAGGTTGTCGAGTTAGAGGCCCTTTCCTTCGAGCTCAGGGGCCAAATTGGGGTTTTAAACGGCCTGTTGGAACATAAAAACAAGGAACTCGATTCTCTCTCAGAAGAGACATCTGCTTTGAAACTTACGCAGGACGCGTCGCATCGTGATGTCATTAAAAAATTGCAAGCAGAAAGCGTCTCTTTGATGAGGGAAAAGGAGGCGTTATTCTCCAAACTTGCATTGGTAACATCCTCCAAAGAAGAGTTGCAGAAGACTGAAAAAGAGCTCAGAGAAACCGTTTCTAGGCTTGAAAAAGTCCAGAATGTATCCAAAAAGGAGGTACAGGACATAAAGGACGCCTACAAGTTCAAACTCAACAATGAGGTGGAGCGCTTGAACGCTTCCCAAGGCATGAAAGTGACCGAGCTTACAAAAGAGGTGAAACAGTTGAAAGAGCAGGCTGCATCTAAGGATGCTCTTTATTCGCAGTTAGTGGAAAAATCTGCGACTCAGATATTGAATTATGAGAAGGAAAGCGCTTCGCTTAAGCGGGAGGCATCCATTGCAACTAAAGAACTTGCGAATCTCCTACAGACATCTGACGAATTCAGGGTCCTGAGCGTAGAGGAAAAGTCTGTGTTCAAATCTACCATTGAAGAGTTGAGGGAGGAGGTGCAGACGCTTAAAAAAGAATTGACAGATGCCCATACCGAGCTCGAAACCACCAAGAAGAAGCATGCCGAGTCTGAGACGGCCCTTAAAGAGCAGGAGCTGAAAAATGGGGCTTTACTCAAAGAAAACATGAATTTGGAAACCTCAAACGAAGAATTGAAGCTGGATTCTAAAACACACGAGAGGACCATCTCCGACTTGAAAAAGTTCACAAAGAATCTTCAGACCGAAATAGTTGAGGCAACAAGGGCCAAAGAGGGAGACGCCGAACTCAAGGGCCAAGTTGAAGAGTTGAAGAGCTCTAAAAAAGCCCTCGAGGGAGAACACAAGGATCTCGAAAAGGCAAAAATGACGCTTGAGGATGAAATGAAAGAGCAGGCTGCTGTCATCAAAAAGTTGGAGGTTGAAAACTCGGAATTCTGCACCAAAGAAGCTAAGTTGAGAGAAGAATTGGCGAGTTTTGAGGCCTTAAAGGCGTCCAACAAGGCCTTGGTCAATGGAAATGAGGCCTTGGTGAAGAATAACGAGGCCATACTGACGGAAAACGAGTCCACCAAAGCGAAGAACGAGATCTTGTCCAAGAAGGTGGAGGAAATGAAATCCAAGGTTTCTGAGATTAAAGCCGAGTTTAGGGCCTTCAAAGACGCCACCGAAACGGAGGATAGGGCCTTGGGCAAGGACGAAGAGATTTCGAAATTGACTTCGAGTCTTTCTGCTCAGAGAGAGAAGACTTCTTTGGCTGAACAAGCATTGAATGAGAGCGCAGAGAAGATAGAGCAGCTTGAAAAATCCGCTCTTGCCGCAAAGGAGGAGTTCAAAAAGTCCTTGTGGGCAGTTGAGGTGAACTTGAAGGCTGTGGGAGCGCTGCTTCAGGGATTTGAAAACCTACAAAAGTACCCAGGGGATTTTAGGATCGCGACTGACTTCCTCAGGGAGAATCCCGCAAGAAGTGACGAGAGACCCCCGAGACTCACAGAGGAGAGAGAAGCCGATGGCAATAATGAAGAAAATAACTCAGCTTCCATTCAGCAGGAGTTAGCCAGTTTCAGGAAGCAGTTGGTGGAAATCGAGGCCAAAAAAGAGCAGGAGATTACCGAGGCTGTGAACAATAGAGTCAAAGAAAGCTCGAGAAGCCTACAGAAGGAAATTGACGACTTGAACGCAAAGCACAAGGCACAAGCGACGTTGATGACAAAGACATTGGATCGGTTGAAGGAGGAGATTGCCAGAAGGAAGGATCTCGAGGAGAAGTTGAGCGAGGCTAACGGAGGTGATTCTGGCATGGATGATGATTAATCGCATGAGTGAGCGGAGAGGAAAGTAGGGAAGAGGATTTTGCAGCAATAGAGGACGTTTTAGAAACAGCCACGGGGGGTTTGGCAGACTAGTTTCGGGGGGTATCATATGAGGTGGAATAGGGAGATTTCAATGTTCGATAAGCTGTGTAATTTTGGATAGGCCTCAATCGCGACCCAGCAAGCCCTTCTCGGTTTACCGTAGAGTTTGTCCGATGACTCAAAGAGGTCTGAGACACCGAAACAAACAGACCCATTAGATCCGATAAGGTGACAACTATCACCGCTCTGTAAGTGCTGATAACCGCCTAACACTTAACACGCGCCTGGGCATAATAGAGCAGGCCAGGGCTCAAGATAAATGCACACTTCTCAACAGGCTTAAACTCCACAGGCAGGCACGGATAGCTGTAGGCCCAAATGGGCGTATCGGGCCCCTTTGGATTGCTATGGGTCCCAAGTTGGGCAGAGGGAGGAGGAGAGAGTGGGATAAAGAAGGGAGGACGAATGAGGAAGCAAAGAGGAACGAGCTTGGAGTTCTAAAAAGACAGGATACGCAATTGAAGGTTTTCTGGTCTTTATTGCCATGTTTAAGAACACAGGGCCAATGTTATTAGACAATAGAAGCCAGCAGGACAGCTGCACCAGCAAGAGGCAAATGCACACAAGTCCGAGGAGAAAACAGTGCGCCGGCAATCTACCCGAAATTAGTTTCAGGGGGACACCAGTGGTGCTAACCAGAGGTGGGGGTGATAGAAGGAAGGGAAAAAGCGAACAATAGGAGAGAAGAGGCAGAGATACGACGACAGGAGAAAGGGGAAGGAGAAGGAGGAAGGAGAAGGAGGAAGGAGAAGGAGGAAGGAGAAGGAGGAAGGAGAAGGAGGAAGGAGAAGGAGGAAGGGACAGTAGAATAGAAGAGGAAGAATGGAAGAACTGAAGGGGGCAGAAGTGGTGTTTATCTAGGAGACAGAAAATGGCAACAAAAATACCGCAGCGAACTATACATTCCCAACGATCTCCCCCATCTTGACAGTGCCCCTCATTTTGACAGGTTCTTAATCAAACGCAGGGCGCCAAGGCCACTGGATGTCTGCTTGGATGTCTCTTTCTTGCTCCTCGCCCTTCTCTTCTTGTATCCTTTCCCCGTTTCGCTCTTTCCTTGCTATTGTCGCACGCAGCGTTTGCTGGAGCCACGTTTGCGACACAGGGGCCCAACACCCCCAGTAACAGATAAACAAGTACCATTCGAGATCCAGGGGTGTGATCTACGGTATGCCACGCATACTCCACAGAAAGCCCTTATCCCAAGCAGTTTCACCCGAGCATTCCGCCCCACCCCCTTTGGGCACTAACCTAGCATTTTTTTTACCGCCCGTGTAATCGCGCATGCGCTGTTTCACTGTAGATTGGCATTGTTAGGCGGCGTGAGTTTGGAGGCGCCGGTTGCTGTGCACCTTTTCGATCGCTTCTTCTTGCGGAACCCGTGGCCCGACGCTCAGAACGGGCTTTTCTTCGCTCTTTTTCGGTGTTGTGCGCCTAAATATCCGTCCGTCTGCTGCGCAGAGCTACTAATCTGCTAGACTCTAGTGCCAGTGTACTCCTGAGACACAGCCAGTTACAGCGGACTCCAGGGCCTTGGCAGAGCACATTCCAGCTACAAGCGTGGAGAGTATACGACTGTTCGACTGCGCCCCTCGTCTCGCCAGTGAAAGGGAAAGAGCCCCGAGATCTCGAAGCAGAGGATTCCAGACCTTCACAGACCCAAGAGGCTTGCAGGGAGTTTGGAAGAGTTATAGAGCCAAGAGACATCAGGACCATTGAGGGATCATAGAGACCCCAGCTACACTCTGCGAGACCCAAGAGCCTGCCAGACACTTTGGAGACTCGATAGCCTTCCAGGAACCTCACACCACCTCAGACCTCCCAGAGACCATTTCTGGCCTGGCCATACCCCCTCATACCACCCACCAACCTGCCGTTCTTTCGACCCCTTCAGACACATTTTTCCGTCACCCCATGCCATTCTAGCCATGTCTGCGGTTCTCTCCAAAGCAGCTGCCATTTCCCGCAAGGCCAGCGTTCTTAGTGCCCATCTGGGCTCCTCCCAGGGCACCATCACGCCCGAAGACGTGGAGACCGGCCTTTCTGCACCGCCGCTGGTCCCCCAACCACCGGCTTTTTTGCTGCCCCAAGCCCGAAGAAGATCGTTTTCTTCGCCCACCAGGCCCTCCTCGCGAAAGGGACAGGCCCCGGCCCATCTCCACGACAGACTCATCATGTCCCTTCTTAGACAGTATAAGCGGCTCGAGGTGGACTTGGCCAAGTTCTCGCTGAAGAACAACTCCGTCACCAAAACCAACATCTTGCGCAAAACCGTGCTTCCTTTCCTTCGCTCCATCAACAACTTGGAACACAACTTCGCGCCCTCGCTGAAGGTGTACCGAAGCCTCGTTTCCATTAGCTCGGTCTTCCTCATAAAGTGGCTAAACGCCCTCTTGCAGAGCCTCAATTCCAGAGTGCCCAACATGGCAGTCACCTCATCTGACCGGAACGCTTATTTGGAATGCATTTCTCGCATCATATCCCGCCACGAGTGGGAAAATGTCGATCCCGACACCTACTCCCAGTACCAGAAATGTCTCGCTTCCACTATGGACTACTGTGTGAACAAGCTCCATACCATGAAGATCCTCCCTATGTCAATGGCGGCTTTCGTTGGCAAGGTCTTCGCCTACGGCTTTTTCCACTTGCCCAAGGTGTCGTCGGCATTACTTTTTCTCTTGAACGTGAAGCAGTCCGTTTTCGACTCCAGTGCAGGCTCCATGATGCCGCCTGTGCTGCCTGAGACGGCCGCAGAGCTCAGGGCGCTTTTCCCTGAAACCGTGCACTCTCTCATCAACTACCGGGGAATGGGCACCCTTGAAAAGCACCAGAAGAGCTTTCTCAACGCGGTCAGCCCTCCCCAACATCCTGTTACTGGAATCAAGGATCCCAACGGTCCGTGGGTCCGGCGCTGGTGCAGCAGCGATAGCGACGTTTTCAACTCGTTTTTCCGCCACTACGTCTCGATATTAAATCAGAACTTGGCGCCAATGTCATCCTCAAAGGGCGTTTCTGCTGCTGTTCTCTTCAGCTGTCCTGGATTTTCCGTCATATTGAGCCACATCTTCCAGATCTTCAATGTGTCCATATCCAGGATCCTGAAGGCCACGGCCACGAAGCCCAACAGCGGGTCTCCTGATGCGTTCATGTTTCGCCCAGAGGGCGCAAAACAGAGCCTGCTGGGGCCCCTGCCCATACCGTCCAACGTCCCTCTCAAACAGCATGACATGTACTACAACTCCATCATCAAGATCTTTAAAACAGTTCGAGATGTCAACTACTCGGATGTGGCCTTCAGCAGCGATCTCACTCGCCTTATCGACGGTCTCTTCATCCTCATAGCCAAGGACATAAGTGTTTACGACCACACCAAAAACGGTTTGATTTTGAACATCATGTACGAGTTCTCCAACCACACGCTCGACTGCTCAACTATCGACTGGGAGTTCTGGTTGAGCTGCTCTTATTTGATGCTCCACAACTCGGACCACATCCAGATCTTGTTGAAGAACTTCGCATTTTTGTTCAACGTGTGGGACAAGATTCCCGAGTCCTTGACCTCCAAGAAACACATCCACGAAAAGTACCTTTTGCTGTGGATGACAGACGTGCATGAGAGCTACAGACTCAATTTCGTCAATTGGATGATTTCTGACGAGGTCATGTTGAAATTTCTCTGCCATTGGCACCCGATTGTGCGCTCGTACTACCTTCGTCTTTTGGTGTGGAGGATCCTTGGAATTAACAACTACGAGTCGTCCAGCTCCATCCAGATCACAAGAAGAATCGAGTCTAAGTTGACAATTGCGCTTGACGAGTTGACGCGGTATTCCTACAACACCAACTTATCGTTCAGACCGGACTCGCCTTTGGCCAACAGGAGATTCAGCGTCATTCCTATCAGCTCGAAGAATGAGTTTATCATGATTAACGACGACCCAGAGATCTCCCGAACTTCCACTGCTGCCAACATCTCCAAGCCGAGTGAGTTGCGAAAGACCCACCCTTTTGAGATTTTTGACGAGGCCATCTACACCTGTTCATCGTTGCCTCTTTCCTCGGGGAACGATGATAGCGCGGCCTCCTCCAGCGATGAGTCGAGAGGCGAAAAACCCATTAGGAATAGCTCCTTGGTGAATTCGTTGGGGCGCCTTTTTAAGATTTTAACCCCTGACGACCAGGAGTCGCCCAAAAAAGGCGTCCACAACCTCAAGAAGTCGGCGTCCGAGAAGAACGAATCGTTGAGAAAGAGCAAAAACTCTGTCTCTATGACCTCCCTCTCGACGACATATTCCATGAAATCGCGGCTGTCGAGTCCCAGTATCATGTCCTTCAAATCCACCCCTACTGCACTCACCGACCTTTCGACAGCCTCTTCTTTCACTTCTGACTCAGATGCCTCCAGCACGGATACCAGTTTCTCTGACTTGATAAGAAACACCAACAAGGCCAATCCTCCTGAGATTTTCAAGGTGCCGCCTGAGATTGTGCGCCCAAACTACAAGTTTGAAATTATCGTAGACCACGAGTCCATGGGCGAAAAGTTCATGGTCATGCAAAACTCCAATAGCACCACCAACAACCGCTCGCGTTTCTTCTACCACCCAGTTTACACCAACAACCAGCTGATGGCGTTGCCCAGCGAGACCCGAATTCCCTCAGTCTCCATTTTCGTGAACGTTGACCCCTACAATAAGTTTTTCATCAGTTCCGAGAACATCTTGACCGCGGATCATGCCTTTGTCAGCGACAACGAGAAGGAGGAAATGAAGACTTTTGTAGCCGCGTTTCATAGCACCTTGAGTGCAAAAAACCAGGTGATCAACTGGGTCAATTTGGGCAAAAGCTTGAACGAGTGGAACATGGTGGTAGACGAGTTTGAGCGCTATCTTTTTAGCAGGGTGGAGGCAGACCAATTGAGCTATGCACTGAGCTATGCCGAAGCCGATGATGGAAGCACCATCAGAAACGGAAGCTCTGGGATTGAATTTGACGCCAATGTCAATGAGTTGAACTACTTCAAGAGAATCGTTCCGTTTTTGCCTGTGGACGGCTCCAACGAATTCAAGCTATTGAACGCTGGCTAGGAAATTAATAGAACTAATAGACAGATAGAATATGGCGAAGGGCTACCAGCTTATAACAAGCTTTTAGTTGAAAGATGTCGATTAGAATGGTACTTCGTGTTTAGCGGTTTGCATAGGATGAGTTCTTTTTCTGGGAATCTATATCAACTAGGTTCCCAGGAAATATGAACCAAGACCATTTTGGACGAGAATCGATGCTGAAGGAAATGAACTTCCAGAGGACATTTCAGCGTTATAATTGACAGATAAGCAGGGCATTAGATCACCAAAATGCAAAAAAATGCTCAATTTTCAGTGAAGTAATCACCGTATTTTCACCCCAACAGTAGTGGCCATAGAATGCTTTTTCTACTGAACCTTCTTGGTCTCCACACGGGGCTCTGACGCTAGATTCCACACTATGACACTGCTCACAAAGCAGAAGAAGACGCTCACAGCCCAGAAGAAGCTCACACCAAGAACTAAAGAGGTTAAGTAGTAGTGGTAGATGTAGTACCGGATGCCGTCCCATCTGACCAGGAACTCGAAGAAGCTGTTTTCGCTGTCGACGTAAACAGAGGGGCTTTTGATGTTTACTATGACAGCCTGTTTTGCGCCGTTCTTGTGGAGAAGGTCACTTAGTTCCTTTCCGCTGACGTTCTCTTCGAGGGCTATTTTAGTGGTCCTGGTGTCGGTAATGTCCACCACAAAGGGCGGCACGTAGTTGCGCAAATTGTAGGGTATAAGGTGGTTTTTTTCGAAGTAGAGCGTGCGCAGGTTGCAGTTTATGAGAAACACGTCTTCCACGGAAAGGGCGGTGTTTTTTTCGTCCGTTTCATGGTTTCCCGTGAAGGTGTTGTAGCGGACATGTGCGATTTCACTGGTACGCGTGTTGCAGATGGTTTTCAAGTGCAAGCGGACATCGTATTGGAGATCGCTGTGCAACCTGAAATATCTAAGAAGGGAATCCGTGGGGACAGAAACGCTTCGCAAGTCGTTGTGGAAAGGGGTGAACTTTGTGTATAGTGTGGAGCTGGACACCGGTATGAGGATGCGGTAGAAGTTAAGATAGGTGACGAGAGATAGGGGCAAGAGTACAATTAAGGCAGCGCCGGCGTACACACAGAGGTAGAGCCAGTTGCGGGAGATGGCAAGAGGAAGGTGGGTGTCCAATTGCATTGTGTGGAGGAAATGGGGAGTTAATGTGAAGATATCAGTGAGAAAATCGCAGAAGTAAGGTCGCAGATAAGAGGAATCTAGTGAGAAAATAGCGCGCGAGTTGTGGGAAATAGGGAAAGAAATTACTGAGAAACTGGGAAATTTACTGAGAAATTAGGGAAAATTTAGGGAGGGGCTTGTCTCAGTAGTGGAGAGTGCGCTAAAAATTGCTGCCAACGAGGCCACTTGGGGCCAAATCTCACATGCGCCAGTAGCCATACTCAGCATCTTCAGAAGCAACGAAAGTGCAGTAAAATTGGTCGTAGACCAAACTCCGTAGAAGGTCTCCTTCGAGTTTTGATCGGCCCTTTAAGACCACTTCAAGATGAGGTGTGGGGTGTTCTAGGCAGCTGACACCTTTTTTGGGCAGTCTTTTGACATAAATTTGTACCGTGCCGAAGCTGCGAATCTGTGGACAAAACCCAAAGAGGTCCTGGACTCACTTATTTGACTTCAGAAAAGAACCAGGTCCTCAATGAGGGTCTCTCTTCTCGAATGGTTGGTTCGAAAAAGCCAGAAAGCCGCAACCTGGGTCTTCCCCGGATTTTGGCGTGAAAGTATAGAGCATTTCAGCCCCAATAAGCGCTTACAAATAGCTGTCCGTAGAATTTTGCCTCTCACACCTTTTTCAGCCTGAATCTGACCGCTGGCGGCTATGAGGGCATCATAGGAAGTGTCTTATTTGGTGCTTTTCATGTCGTTGAAAGTCAAAAGACAAAGGGCCAGATCGAGTTTGAAGGCCTTCTTGTGACCCAATGAATATACTTGTCACCATTTTTCCTTCTCCGGTGCTTAAGAAGAGTTGAGACTGCCGACTATAAGGCTGGCGAGACAGCGATTTTGAAAGCCTGAGTGCCTGGTACAGATATTGTTCAAAACCTCACTTTTTATGTAATCTAACCATGGCTAGCCAAATCCATGTGCAGCGAGTAAAAGCTAAGTGAAAACTGGTCCAACTCTGTAAATTACGGCCGTTCTGGCCTACCAATAAACACTACAAACAGAAGTTATCAAGCAATATATTGCCCTACTATCTATATCCCATAATGCAACAGAGCGCCGGAACGCCAGGACAGCAGGACACAGAGCAGAGACAGATCGTCCCGTGTAAAGTATTAACAGGAAGATGAAACACCATGGTACAAGAGGAAAAAAGGGTCTACCGTCGCAATAAATAGGTCTTCGGAAGACAAAACAAGCTGCAACTTTTGGGAAAACAAAATGACAGAAGTCATCCAACCGCCTACCCCGAGTAGCGGGATCATAAAATCGTTGAGTAGTGGCATCGGCAGGAGGTGGGAAATGGATGGTTGAACAGAGGCAACCAGCAGGAATGGAGGCTCAGAGGCAAGAATCCCTTGGTGGCTTGGGGGAACAGGCGTGAGGCACGCTTTGGCGCCCGCTTTTTCAGACCATAACAACGTCGTATAAAAGAGGCACTCAAAGAGGAGGCTCAAGAGGCGTTACCCTCTTAACAGAACACTGCACCTGAGTCGCCGCATCTCCTCCTTCATAGTACCCAGTACACCCGCACACCACCACAGCACCGCAAAAATAGTAATAATAACAACCGAAAAGTGAATGCAAGGAAAATGCTCATGAGGACCCGAAGGGCCCTAGTGGGTGGTGTGACCGCGGTGGTATTTCAAACCGTTGAGATTCTTGTATCTCTTACCGCACACCTCACAGCGGTACGGTTTGTCCTTCTCCATTCCAGCGCCGTCCAAGTAAGGCGTGTTGGACTCCGGGTCGATGATGGAAATGGTCCCATCGGGGTTCTCCTTCAAGGTCTGGTTCTGGTGACCATGCAAGCGGTGGTACTTCAAGCCGTTCTGGTTCTTGTACGTCTTCTCGCAGCCGATCACAGGACACTTGAACGGCTTGTACTCGTCGTTTTCCATCACATAGAGGTGCCTGGCCGGGTCGTCTATGTACATGGCGTCTTCCGAGGCGTCCTCCGAGGCCTGGGCGCCGTTCTGGCGACCCTGGCGCTGCTGCTGGCGGGGCTGCTGCTGTTGCTGCTGTTGCTGCTGCTGGAATTGCTGCTGCTGGGGCTGCGGGTCCACCTGCATCTGCTGGGGCTGGGGCAGCGGGCTGGGCTGGTTATGGATCTGCAGCGGGTTACTGATGGTGTTGCCAAAGCCCGTGTTTTGGATAGTTTGTTGCTGGAGATTGAAGTGCGAGTGCGGCAACTGCAAGTTGTTGCCATGCGGATGCAAATGGGGGTTCTGATGCGTGTTCAAGAACACATCGTTGGTGGACACGGTCTCCATGACGTTGTGGATGTTGTTCATGTTGCGGTTACGTGCGGACGCAAGCATGTGGCTGGCGGGGTCCGGCGGTGGCAGCGCCAGAATGTGCGCCTCCTCGTAGTGGCGCAAGAGGTCGTGCAATGTTGGCAACAACTGGCCACAGCACGAGTAGTCCTTGCAGTAATCGGCCTCCAAATCTGGCAAGTACGACGCAGTGGATGCAGGAGGCGACATGGACACCTGCGGAGCCGCCGCGGCCGCATTGTGGCCGGGTCCCATGCGAAACAGGCCCCTCCGCGGGTTTATGAGGTGGCCGGAGGACTGCCCATTGTGGGCGGTGTTGTACATCATCACCTCGTCCTTGAGCCACAGTCCGATGGTGACCGAGCCCCACAGCACGCCGCCCATGCCCTGCAGATGGGCAATGGACTCCCTCCGGAAACGCAGGTTGTTGAAAATGCTCTGCCGCCTCTGGTATGTTATGTCGATTGGCTGGGGGATATTGAGGTGGTCACCGGCGGCAACCTGCAGATTGGGGATGTTCATGGCAGTGGCAGACCCCGACAGCAGGCCCGAGTCAAAAATCTTGGTGTTGAACATGGCCGAACAGGTGATACTAAATGTCGTGTGGAAAGTTGTTGAACAGCACAAATGTCGCAAACAGGTGAAATGTCGCGGTGGCAAGAAGATGTGTATACGGCCTCTAAGCTGGCCGTCTAACTCGCTGGGCTCCCTCTAGGATGTAGGCGTGGACAGGTCGATAACAGCGGCGTTTTTCCAGCAAGATACGGCTCCCACCAGCGCAAGTAACCTGTCGTTCGTTGCACAAATAATCCGTCAGGGGGCGTCCGCTAAAAGCACCAAATTTGAAGTCACAGACTGGGCGGGCTTCTCACACCTATACACACGGACTCGGTGCGGTTTCACACTCCTAAACTAGCGGGCCAGCACTGGGGACTGGAACGAAATTAATAATCGGTGGAATGGGAGGGACGGAACCGGGGGCTTTTGTGTCCAGGAGGATATTAGCGGGGGGCTTTGTGGAATGTCGCGGGCTTTTGTGTGAGCCCGCCGTGTGCAGGCCAACGGTGCGACATTTGTCTGTTGGAGGTGGCGGGACCTGAAACGGAGCGCGGAAAAAGAAACGACGCCCGGGGAGACAATCCGCGACATTGTCTGCGGCACGTGACCACCATCGGATCTGACGAGAGTTTCTGGAGTGCGCGCACCGTTTCCGGCACGTGATGCCTTTTTACCCCGGCAGGCAGATCCGATCTGATAATTTTCGATATCCGAATACGGACACTTGCAGCCATCTTATTCGCGGCCCACGAAAACGCGAGGATGCACAAATTTCGCGTCACTATATATGTGTGCCCACAATTTATACCCAGCTGTTTTCCTTACTTCTGATGCCTTTTTCTTCCGAGCTGCTTGTCTCTGCATTTCCATCCCTTTGAGCTCCTCTTTTACCCCGTGTTTCGGCCATGATTGTGTTTTTGCCCCCAGAAATCATTTCCCATATTGCCAACGATCTCCACCAGATAGATGCCGTTAGCCTTGCCTGTACATGTACCCTGATCTATTCCGTGGTCCAGCCTAGACTATACTCCTGTGTTTCCATAGATGCCTCCAAATACCACTACCATGAGGAGTCCGAATTTGAAAAGGAAAATAATGAAAAGTCCAAAATTTGCATCCCCAACGTGTTAAACGACAAAAATGACGCCCACACCCGCATAATTCCCGTTACTATCAAGTCGCTTTACTCCCTCAAGTTATTCCTTAAGAACCTCATTGCACACCCAGAATACTGTTCATTTATCCAGGTCCTCAGCATTTGCAATAAAATTCCGGATATCTGCGAATACGACTTCTTAGACCGTCTAAAAAGGATTTTTCCACACTCAACAAGTCTAAAGGTGTTAGATTGGTTCAGCATCGAAATATACCTCCCTATTTCCCTAGTTCAGTTATTGCCAAGAAAGCAAAATTTGGTGCATCTTAATGGAAACTTTAAAAACTTCACAGCAGACTTCCTAGGTGTTTCTGTCCAATTGCGGGAGCTCAACTTATCGGCTTTCAACCAGGCTGAAAATTTAAAGACTGTGAACCTCGAAAACTGTCCATATTTGAGAAAGCTCGTTCTTTCTAAACGAACCTCAGCCAATAACCGCTTGATCAAAAACGAGACAACTCCTGAGCTTAAAACGTGTTTGATTTCCAATTTGATAGAGTCCAATCCTGTTGATGACTTATGTGAAATAAATTCTTCCTACTTGGCACCGATCCTTCTTTCTAAAAAGGGGGTTCTCAATTTGAGAGTCTTGGGGCTCAGTGGAATTTCAATATCCTCAGAGGAAGCCTCCTTACTTGTGAGAAAACTCAACTTGAACGCATTAGAGGAGTTATCCATAGATGACTGCAAAGAGACACTCCTTGATAATAGCGGATACAGCCGCATAACAACGCACTCGACTTCATTTCTCGACATTTTGGCACCAAAATTGACCAGTTTGAAAGTGGTCAATTTGGGGGTCCACAACGATGTTTTGCACAATGAGAACGTATATCAGTTTTTCAAGGAGATAACCTCATCATTGATTCAAATACGAGTGCTTTTGAAAGTCAATATACACGACGATCTCACTCACCAGTTGGCTTCCTTGGTGGCCATCTTAAGCCTCCACTCGCGAAGTTTGAAGTATCTCAACCTCGACTACGAATTAATGGGTAATGGTTCTACACCAATAAAACCAGCATCTTACTCCATGCACGCCCTCTCTGGATTGATGAAAATGGTAAATTTGCAGTACTTAAAGCTTCCTATGAATGTGGAGCACATTTACGAGGGGTGCCTGTTGTTGCAGCCACTAAAAAAGCTACAGTTTTTGCAGCTTCTCCTTACCGATGGCTATAAAACGTCCGAGAGGCAGTCTCCGGGCCTCATTTCGAGCTCCCTTATCAGCCAGGACTACTTCTGTTACCCAAATGAGCTTATATGTGGTTTACAAAATCAGCAGACTGTGCGTTTTCGGCTGTATTGCAGTCAAATTAGGGCTATTTTGAGCAATTTGCACTATGTTTCATTTCAGTCGAAGGGGGACAGAAATGTTATGAACGAGTTCAACTTTGTTTTTAGCTGCAAAAACAGCGGGAACATTATTTTACAGGACAACAACCTCCTTAATGCAATGGATGGCCTTGTGGAGGCATGTATACGGCAGGATTGTTAGGCGATATGGCGATGGGGAACTTGAGGTTATTTTCATGGAAAGAAGAAACGGGTTGAATAGGAAAGACATACCGGGTCAATGTCGCGGGTTTTATATCGGCGATGTCGTGGACCTAATAATATGTCAAATGCAGGGTGTGCATATAGATATATATAGATAACGTATTTTCTGGGCGTGCATAAAACCACCTAAATGTCGCACCTCCTAATTCTTTGGGCTTAGTTTCATCCATATGTGGATTTCTTAAGTCCGGAAGCGGGCGACCCGCCTGAGTAATGGCAGGTGCCTCGTAAATGTAGAGGCTGAGGCTTCTTGCGAGTCCCAAACAGGCCCACAGCGCCAAGAAAAAGTGATTGTGGGACAATACAGGGTCTCTTCAAAGCTGTGAAATAAGGCCCAAGGGGAAACCTGAAGCGATAAGGGTACCGTCACATCGGGAAACGTGTGGCCTACGGAGGATGAATGGGCAAGGAAGGAGGAGAGAAGCCCCTGAAAGCACTGCGCCGAGGAGAGGCTTGAGGAAGTGCAAAAGTATCCCAAATATGGGAGAATCACGTGCGGGAGGAGTTTCCGATAAGGGAAGCACGGAAAAAGAAACAGCCCGATGACCAGACAAGAGTGCAGCACGAGAGAGCCCTAGCGCAGGGTGGCGTGGCTAGCGCGGGCATAGCCTAACGAAAGACGTCTGCAGATACAGGGATCAAATAAAGGGGTGTCCAGGGCAGCAGGCAGAGAGGGGTATTGAACCAAACAATGATAAAGGCACTTATCAGTGCAACTGGGAACAATAGACACCCAACCCCTCAGGCTCCCGGGGTATTTTGAAACACCCGTGCACCACTACCCCGAACAAGGTCCTTTGCTCAGAAACCAAAAACCCGTGCACCGCTGGCAAGCTGCCCCGCAGCCGCACGAGGCGGCCCCTGATGCTACTGCCGCACTGCTGCTTTCGGAAACGCCTTTTGTTGTGTGCGGCTTCTCCTGCCGGCTTTAACCGCCTGTTACCCAAGCCGGTGCCGTGAGGCGCTGGTGTACGGGTTTTCCACCGGGACTCCCACCTTGGACCTCAAGTGGCGAACAGGAAAGCAGAGTGCGGCGGAAACGGCGGCCGTTAGCTGTCAGAAGCGCCAAGACAGTGGATCGGCAGCCATGGCAACGGCTGTCAAAAAGCGGGCGCCCCTGGCGCAACGGTCACACGAGGCTTGCACGGGCATCGCGAAAATTTGGTAATCTTTTTGCAACGAGTGAAAACGCCTTTCGTGCCGCTCCATTATATATACCCCGGGTTCCCCATAGTCTGGAACGTAGTCCTGGAACCCAGCCATCGCGACGACATGTCTTCGATCGAAGAGAAATGCCCCAAGCTTGACGAGGAAAACCAGTTGGAGACCTCCTCTACCGAAGAGAAGGTGGTGGTGGCGACCAACGCCTACAGCACCGAGGGCGGCCCCTCCAACTTCCTTGACAAGATTGGCTTGCGCTTCAACGCCGAGATCCGCGGTGTGGAGCGTGTTCCTGAAGACAAGAGAGTGGACTTGTCGCCCTGGGGCCCGTTGACGTTGTTCTTGTCGCCCAACTTGGCCATTTCCGCCCTCAGTACCGGGTGCTTGGGCCCCATGGCGTTCGGGTTGGACTTCAGAACGTCGCTTTTGGTGATCGTGTTCTGGTCCATTATTGGCGCGCTCCCCGTGGGCTTCTACTCGGTTTTCGGCATGACCTTCGGCCTCAGACAGCAGATCTTGTCGCGTTTCTTCACCGGCAACATCATGGGCCGGTGCTTTGCGCTTTTCAACGTCATCTCGTGCATCGGCTGGAACGCCATCAACATCTTGCCCTCGGTGCAGATCTTGGCGTCGTTGGGGCCCTTGCCGCCATGGGCCGGTTGCTTGATTTTGGTTGTCATCACCTGCGTGTTGGCCCTCTTCGGCTACAAGACCATCCACTTGTACGAGCGCTACTCGTGGATCCCCAACTTCATCATCTACTTGATTATGATCGCGCGCTTGACCAAGTCCGGCAACTTCACCTGGGGAACCATGGAGACCGGAAAGGCCGAGGCTGGTAACGTGTTGAGCTACATCACTGCTGTCTTCGGCTTCGTGGCCGGCTGGTCGCCCTCGGCCGCCGACTACTTCGTCTACATGCCGTCCAACACCCCCAAGTGGAAGGTTTTCCTGTTGATGGTCATCGGCTTGAGCGTGCCCTCCATCTTCACCTTGACGTTGGGAGCTGCCTGTGCCATGGGCACCTTCACCAACCAGGAGTGGAGCGACGCCTACTCGTCGGACTCCGTGGGTGGCTTGGTCAACCAGATCTTGGTCACCAACAACTTGCACGGCTTCGGAAAGTTCTGCTCCGTCTTGTTGGCGTTGTCGGCCATCTCCAACAACTTGCCAGGCTCCTACTCGTTGGCGTTGGCCACGCAGGCCATCTGGTCGCCCTTGGCCAAGTTCCCCCGCTTGGGCTGGTGCTTGATCGGCAACTTCGTGTCCTTGGCCTTGTCCATCCCCGCTTACTACAAGTTTGCAGCCACCATGTCCAACTTCTTGAGCATCATCAGTTACAACGTCTCCATCTACATCGGTATCTCCTTCGCCGAGCACTTCATCTACAGAAAGGGCTTCAAGGGCTACGACGTGTCCAACTTCAACGACCGCCTGACCATCCCTGTGGGCTACGCTGGAATCGTGGGCTTCCTCTTTGGCGTGGCCTCCACCGTTTTGTCCATGAACCAGACCTGGTACCAGGGCGTGGTTGCGCGCACTTTCGGCCATTACGGAGGTGACATTTCGTTCGAGTTGAACATAATCTTTGCCTTCGTGGGCTACAACCTCGTGCGTCCCTTCGAGTTGAAATACTTGCATCGCTAATGATATACGAATAATACAGACTTAGAAAGTAACTTTTGCAACCGTGGAACATCACCAGCAATTTGCGCGCGCAGCGTATTTCTGGGTCTTGCCTTATAGGGGGGTTGAAAGGGGCCAAAATCCGAAGCCACAAGCACGAGAATCGATATTGTGCAACTGTACACGCTATGGGTGTCCTAGCCGCTCTGTAGCTGAAAAACGGGCCCGGGGAAAAGAAACGGGTGGAGATACCACGGTCTCATTCTGAGACTTACGCGCAGCGTAAATTTGAGACCTGTTTGGGGACACTGGGGTCCGCTGAAAAGCACCGTTGCAGCATGTAATGAGCTCAGAGAAGGTGTGTGCAGTCAGTGAACTGCCCCTGTATCTGTCACCAGTTTCGGGCGTTTACAGCAGCGCCACGCGTCGGAAGCTACATGTTCGTAAACGGTGAAAAACCCACAAAGGCGTAGTTTTTCCGATCTGCAGATCATAATTTCTCACCCCCTTCTTCCCCGATGTACGGGTGCAATTAACGTTTTACCCTCGTTTGAGGCACCACGGCGGCGCGGGCCACTCTCGCCCATTGTAGAAGTGAAACAGGCGGGGGCGATTTTGCCCAAAGTCTGCGTCTTTTTCGTTGGCCCCCAGCGGGCATGAAATTTTGGGGCAATTGAAAAATCCCGAAAAATCCCGTAACTCCCCCACCAGAAGTGCTCTTCTCGCCAGAACAAGCCAGCTGTGAAGATTTCTCGGCCCCGGGCACCGGCATTTTTCGGCGGTTCTCGGCCCTTCTGCTGCCGCCCTTTTGGGCACCTTTTCGGGCCATTTCGGCCAAACTGGCGCTAGGGCAGCAATCCAGGGCCCGGTGCGCACACGCCGCAGTTTGTTCCTTCCAATTTCCCACTATAAAGCGCCCGAAATCCCCGTTCCATCGGCCATTGCGTGTGCAAAAACAGACTTTTTGAGCAGGCAGTGCCATGGAGGAGCTCACGTACGATCTCACAGCCGAGGAGCAGCGGCTCCACGAAAACAAGCGTCGTGATAAGTACCACAAGCGCTGGGGTTCTTATCTCTCGGAGCGCCAATGGGCCACCGTGAGGGAGGACTACTCCGCGTCCGGAAGCGCGTGGGACGACTTCTCGTTCGACCACTCCAAGTCCAGAACGTACCGCTGGGGCGAGGACGGCTTGGCGGGCTGCTGCGACACCCACCAGTTGGTCAACTTGTCGGTGGCGTTGTGGAACGGGAAGGACGACATTTTGAAGGAGAAGCTCTTCGGAGTCACCAATTCGCAGGGCAACCACGGTGAGGACGTCAAGGAGTTGTACTACTACCTCGACAACACCCCCACGCACTCGTACATGAAGTACTTGTACAAGTACCCGCACGCCAAGTTCCCGTACCAGCAGTTGGTGGAGGAGAGCGGCAAGAAGAGCCGGTTGGAGCGCGAGTACGAGATCACCGACACGGGCATCTTCGACGACAACCGCTACTTCGACGTGGTGTACGAGATGGCCAAGAGCGACGACGACCCCGAGGAGTTGTACTTCCGCATCACCGCCTACAACCGGGGCCCGGAGCCTGCGCCGTTGCACATCTTGCCGCACTTGGTGTTGCGGAACACCTGGGCCTGGGGCACGGAGGAGAGCCACAAGGAGAAGCCCCGGTTGTCGCAGAAGAACGCCTACACTGTGGAGGTGGACCACCCCAAGTTCGGGCTCCGCAACTTGATTTTTGCGCCGGCTCCAGGTGTGGACGAATCTCTGCCGGATGTGGAGCCTCGCTTGGTGTTCACGGAAAACGAGACCAACAGCAAGCGCTTGTACGGCCAGGAAAACAAGCACAAGTACGTCAAAGACGCCTTCCACGACTACGTGGTGGACGGCGTCGAAGAGGCCGTCAATCCGGAAAACGTGGGCACCAAGACGGCTGCATGGTTCCTGTTTGACCAGAACGGTGGTGTCCCAGCTGGTGACTACGTGACGCTTCGCTACAGACTCTCCAAGGGCAGCGAGGAGATCGACGAGGTGGAGTTCGACAACGTCTTTGCGCGCCGCCAGGACGAGGCCGACGCCTTCTACTGGCGCGTGTCGCCGTTGCCCATCAGCGACGAGTTGCGCCAGGTTCAGAGACAGGCGTTTGCGGGCCTCTTGTGGACCAAGCAGTTCTACCATTTTGTGCACAGCTACTGGCTGCGAGGCGACCCCAACACACCGCCACCGCCGGAAAACAGGGCCAACGGCAGAAACAAGGACTGGAAGCACTTGTACGTCGACGACATCTTATCGTTGCCTGACAAGTGGGAGTACCCGTTTTTCGCAGCCTGGGACACGGCCTTCCACTGCATTCCCTTCGCGATGATCGACCCCGAGTTTGCGAAGCATCAGCTCGACTTGTTGACCCGTGAGTGGTACATGCATCCCAACGGCCAGTTGCCTGCTTACGAGTGGAACTTCTCGGACGTGAATCCGCCTGTTCACGCGTGGGCCACCTACCGTGTATTCAAGATCGAGAGAAAGATGTACGGCACTGAAGACCTCGACTTCTTGGAGCGCGTGTTCCAGAAATTGCTTCTCAACTTCACGTGGTGGGTCAACAGAAAGGACCTGGACGGCAACAATCTTTTCGCGGGCGGGTTCCTTGGTCTTGACAACATCGGAATCTTCAACCGTTCCGAGCCATTGCCCACTGGAGGCACTTTGGAGCAGGCAGACTCCACGGGCTGGATGGCCTTTTTCTCGTTGCAGATGTTGAACATCGCGTTGGAGTTGGCGAAGACTAGACCCGTCTACGAGAACATCGCGTCTAAATTCTTTGAGCATTTCCTTCTTATTGCCGACGCTATGTCTTACCGAGGCGCTAGCAAAGATGACAAGGAGGAGACTGAGCAGTCGTTGTGGGACGAAAACGACAAATTCTACTACGACGCCATCAGCTACGGCGCCCACTCGCAGTCTTTGCCTGTGCGTTCGTTGGTGGGCTTGATTCCGTTGTATGCCACCTTGACGTTGGAGCCCGAGCTTTTGGACAAGTTTCCGTCATTCCGCAAGCGCTTGAACTGGTTCATTGAAAACAAGCAGCTGGTTGCCGAGAGAAACATCGCCTCCATGGAAACCAGAGGTGTGGGCGAGCGCTTATTGTTATCTTTGGTCAACAAGGAGCGTCTCATTGCCATTCTCGAGCGCATGTTGGACGAGGACGAGTTTTTGCTGGCGTACGGCATCCGGTCCATGTCGAAGTTCCACGAGAAAAACCCATTTGAGATGGACGTTCATGGCGAGAAGTACCTTGTTCAGTACCTCCCTGGCGAGTCTGACTCAGGCATGTTTGGAGGTAACTCCAACTGGAGAGGTCCTATCTGGTTCCCTGTCAACTTCTTGTTGGTGGAGGCGTTGCAGAGGTTCTACTTGTACTATGGACCTGACTTGAAAGTGGAGTGTCCCAAAGGTCTGGGCGACTACTTGAACTTGGCCCAGTGTGCGGAAGAAATTCAGCACCGTTTGCTCCACCTTTTCATTCCCGACATCGAGGGCAACAGAGCCTGCAATGGTGAAAACGACTTGGTCAACAAGGACCCCCTTTTCAAGGACTACGTTCCCTTCTATGAGTACTTTGATGGCGACACAGGCCGTGGTCTTGGAGCCTCGCACCAGTGCGGCTGGACGGCTTTGGCCGCCAAATGGATCCACGACAACGGTGCTTCTTGCCGCACTCCTAAAACCCCCAGAACACCGAAAAGATCGTCCGTCTTGTTGCAGAGCAATGACGACCGTAGTGACGTGGAGAATGGGCTCGACGAGGAAATCATTAAGCAGTATTTCCCCAGATCCGGTCCGTTCCCGGGCAGGTTGAGTCGCAGAAGGTCCGGAAAGTCGTTGTTGAATTTGACCATCAACTCCTTGGACTTGGGAGAGGACGATGACGAGACCCAGCAGGCGTCCCAGCGCATGGCCAACATAAACGCGAGAGGCACCAATGTGACTCACGAGATGTTGAAGGAGGACCTCTCGTCGTTGCTGCCCACGTTATCGAGGAACTCGCAGGATTCGAGTTACGTGGACGAGAACTTACTTGGGCAGATCAAGGCTGCTTTCCAGAAGTACAAGTTGAAGGAGGACGACGGCGAGGTAGGCGACGAGTTTGAGGCGCGGAAGTAGAGGGGGCCAGTGGAAGTGCCCGTAGCGCCACCAAATAGAAACAATGCAAACGCGAAGGAAAGTAGCACCCAAAGTAGACTTCGTCCGCAACGACTGCAAAATGTACTTCGTATGGGTCACGTGACATATGCGTCACGTGACGTTTACACGTGACCGCTATGTAAAGCCACGAAAAGGGGTTTGCCAGCACGACATGACCGATCTTTTTGCCTCGTACGAAAGCGACTTGCTGTTGCTGTTGCAAGAGGCGCTGGCCAAGTTGGCGCTGATTGCGTCTGCTGATCCCGGTACGTGAAAAGCGCTCCGAAATTGGAGCAATAACCACCGATCAGGACCCATCCCAGAACCCCTACTAACCCCCAGACCAACGCAAACAGGCACTCAAAGCCGTGGAGGCAGCCTCGGACGAGGCGCTCGAGGTTCTTGACCAGATGTCCATAGAGGTGCAAAACCTCCCGTCCAGCCAGCGGCTGTCGTTCAACAGCAAAATCCGTAACTACAAGGTGCAAGTGGACGAACACAAGACTAAGTTGAAGCAGCTTTTGGACAACCAGGACAGGCACGACTTGTTCGGGAGCCGGTACCGGGACGACCTTGATTCCGGCGACAGCTTACACGATCAGCAGCGCAAGACGTTGTTGAACAATGCGTCTTCTCTTGAGCGGTCGTCTGACCGTTTGCGGGAGAGCCAGCGGGTGGCTTTGGAGACGGAATCCATAGGCGGCAACATCCTCAACGACCTCCGGGCGCAAAGGGAGCAGATCACCAACTCCAGAAACACGTTGCTGGCGGCGGACAACTACGTGGACAAGTCTATTCAGACGCTCAAGTCCATGAGCCGGAGAATCACCGCCAACAAGTTCATCAGCTACGCGATCATCGCGGTGTTGATCTTGTTGATCTTCTTGGTTCTCGCCAGCAAGTTCTGGTGAAAGTGAAGCTAGGGTGCGGTTCAGCGGCCGCTAGAAGGTAAGTAATATGAAATATTTAGGGGGAGGTGTAGGCGAGTTCAGGAGGGCCATTTCGGGCAAGTCGCTCCCGTTTAGGCGAGCTACTTCGGTTCCCGGCGAGTTCGCCTGCGCTTTAGATGTTTGGATGTTCACACCTGTTTTCTTCCCGGTCCCATCCAATTCCCCCTTCCCATGTCGTCTTCCATGGGTGCAACTCTCCAATTCCAAAAAAGACAATATCCTCCCGAGCTGGCCGAAACTCGCCGATGCCGCCAGGAACATCTCCCCGATACGGCAAGTTCCGCAAGCAAGTCCCGTTCACCCTCCTTCCACCCAAAACTGTAGTTCCCCCGGCCCTTAATAATAGCAGGCTGTGATTCGCGACTTGAAAAAATCCATCTCTTCACGGACTTCCCCAAAACCCATGTTCAAAGCCGCCAGTCGCCGTCTTGCGGCCCATGTGGCCCCCCTTCCCAGAACAGGGTTTCTCCGGCCGGCCCGTCCATCTTTTTTCCGGGCCTTTCACGCCTCCTCCGCCGTTTTTCACGGCCACATTCACAAGCCCAAACCGGGTGAAGAACTCCACATTACCTTCATAACCAAGGACGGGGCCTCCTCCACCATCGAAGTTGCTGAGGGCGACAACCTCTTAGACATTGCCCAGGCCCACGATTTCGACATGGAGGGCGCCTGTGGCGGTCTGTGTGCGTGCTCCACCTGCCACATTATCGTGGACCCAGAATTCTACGACGAGATCCCCGAACCGTCCGACGACGAAAACGACATGTTGGACTTGGCGTTCGGGTTGACAGAGACTTCCCGTTTGGGGTGCCAGGTTGTGATGACCAAGGAGTTGGACGGCTTGCGCATCGCGTTGCCTGCCATGACCCGCAATTTGCAGTCTCGCGACTTCAACAATTGAGAAAGGCCAGCTTACCTCAATGACGTTGAGTACACGCAACCTTCGGTCTTTTCCGAGGCTCTGGGGCCGCTCTGGAGCCCTCTGCTCCCCTAAAATGGGGTTTTTCACCGTGAGCGCTTTTTGCCGCTTTTTACACGCCCAGAAGCTGCTATCGAGCCATAGAACAGCATGGGGTCTCCTCGTCACCGCCTCTTTCTCCCCCTGTATATAATATGACCTTTTCTGCAACTTTCGGCCCCTTTCAAAGCCTCCCAAAATGGCCTATATCGTAGCCTGCATATACGCCTTTCTGTTTACATTCTCACCTCGCTTGTTAGAAATGTGTTTCAACCCTAGCAAGAGGCAGCTTGCGCCAGAACCGTTTTCCGACCGTTTCAGCTAGCGTGGTGCCATGTCCAAGATCCCACTACCGACCTTTGCGGTTCCTGGGTCTCCTGGCAAAAAACGGCGTGTTTTCAGCGATGTTCAAAACATCGACCCCAGACCCTCGCAAAGGCGCAAATCGCTCGGGTTTGAGATGGCAAGAATCAGCCACAGCAAGGATCTTGTTCCTTCCGATGCTAGAGAACAGCTCCACAGGGGAGAATCGCAAATCCCGGGCCCAAAAAGCGTGGAAAATGGGCCCTATTCACAACGCATCAGCAGGCTTATAAGCATCCACCAGAACCTCGCCCGCAAGTCTGAGACGCCTGTGTTGGATGCACATGCCACTTTGAGCCTGCGTGTGACGAAGATCGAGCAGTCGCTCGCTACTACCGTCCTGAAGCAGATGGAGGAGGACCGGGCCTTGGGCCTGCGGCTCCACAAACTCCAGGAAGAGCGCAACAGCTTGGAGGAGGAAATTGTGGAACTCAAAAGGGAACACAAGCGCTTTGTGAACCAAATTGGGACTCTCCGGACCCACATCCAGACGCTGGGTAAGAAGTTCGACTTCACAGAAGAGGCCGTAATGAAGAACGTTTCACACAAGGAGCAGTTGATAAACCTTCAGCTCAAAGACCTAGCCAACCAGCTCCAGAAAGAATACAGTGAGATCCAGTTCCAGCTCTCGGATGAGCTCGAAAAGGCCAGGTTATACAAGGATGACGACCTCCTTCGCGAGATTGCAGAGCTCACTTCCAGAAAGAAAGATCTTCTCGCAGAGCAGGACAGCGCCCGAGCGAGGAAATCAGAGGCGCTCGAAGCAGAGGCCGCCACCATTCAAAGCGAGCTCGACCTTCTCCGTTTGCAAATGGAAGAGACCGTGAACTCCGCCAGCACAGAGTATAAGGAACACCAGGCACGCTATAACGCTGTTTCTCAGGAACTAGAGGCTGCCCAATTGAAGGTTTCCTCCAAAAACGACGACAACCACAAGCTTAAGGAGGCCATAAGGCAGATGGAGCACGAAATCGAAAATTTCTCCCTGATAGCATCCGCGCTCGATACTGAGCTCCAGGAGGTGTCTTCGGACTTGACCTCGGTTTCCAAGGAAGAGGCGGAGTGGGGTACGAAAGTGCACCATTCTGAGGCCAAGTTCAAGGCTGCTGCTCTGAAAATGGAGCAGCACAACCGACTGAGACAGATTCTCGAAAACTCCATAATGGACTACGAATCGTGTCTTAGGGTCTACGTCAAGGCCCCGGAGTTGTCCAAGACAGACGGCCGGGATACTGTCGTCTTTGACAATCGCCAATTCGCATACAACAAAGTCTTCCGCAAGGATACACCCAATTTTGAGGTGATAAAGGAGTTCTTGTGTTTGACCAACAGCGCCCTTTTTCTGCCCAACGTTTCTGTGGTTTTTTCGGGAGCCAGAGCTGTCTCCTTGATGAAGCAGTCTATCATGTCCAGTTTTGAGAGCCTAATCTCCAAGTTAAAGAACTCCAAGTCACGGTCGAACTGGGACTTTAAATTCGCATTGCAAGCCATCAGAGTCTCAAAAGAAAGCACATACGACTTGCTCAACTCGTCCGTCACTGTCAACATATCAAATTTTTGCAACAGCTTGGGCCAGATCCTCAGCCAAAAGATGCTCGTTGACGATACTGATGCCTTGGGCCGCATTATTGAGGAGTTGCCGGATGTGGATGATGTGGTGGTTGTTCTCAACATAAGTGCCTCTGACTCCGTGGGTTTGAAGAGCTTCGAAAGCAACATTATGTTCTTGAGTGTATGGAACAACCCCTTATCAGAGCAGTGCTCGATATTGAACGGCACTGGTGCCTCTTCGGTATTGAACAAACTCACGGCCTACGCCTATACGCGGAGTAAGTGCTTGCATTTGTCGACTTTGGAGGAGTACAATGAGTCCCTCCTTCTCCAGCTCGAGAAGTTGAAGGCGACAAAGGTCCAAATGAGACTGTAAAAGGCGCGTGTATTATATGTTACGGTTCTTGGTGTTAAGTTAAATAAGTACGAAGTTTTATACCGACTAAGTATACTCTTCATGATTGCCCGGTGCTATGTGTTATATTGTTACAGTCTGTACTTGGTCTATATAGTGGTACAGATAGGTGCAGGTCCATTCTTGTCAAAAGAACAGTACAGGTCAATCTCCTCTAGATGGTGGATATGAGATCGTGCAACACCCACTTCAACTCGTCGTGGGTTCCAATGTGAGAGGTAGCAGAGGCACTGGCCCCATTCTGGTCCGCTGCTGTTTTCTGGGGATCTGCCAAGCTCCCCTCCTTTTTGACGTCATTCTTGAGGCCATTTTTGGGGTCACTGTCTGGGGCTTTTTCGGCCTCCTCTGCGGTATCTTTCTTTAACAACGAAGTAGTTCCGGTGTTAGAGGCCAAAAGCTCCACCTTGGGTTCTTTCACTGGCGGTGGTGGTCTTGGCGGTAAATTGTAATCAAGTTCGTGCGAGACCATGTCATCGTTTTGAAGCATGACGTTGGCGAGTCTCAACCGCGGCCCACAGGGCTCTATCAAGTGCGGAAACATCTCAAACGTGTCGTACATGTCCTCTATGCTAAGGGTCATCTTTTTTTTCTCCGAGTTCAAGTCGTCATCGTCGGCTTTTCTTTTGCGGGGCCTCTTCTCGTCGTTTTCGCCCTCATCTGTCTTTGACTCGCCTGAGAGAGCAGATGCGAGGAAGTCGTTTTTGCAGTACTTGTTGACCCTGTACCTGGCCACGTCTATAGCGCTCTCTATGATGTTCTTGAGGTGTGCCTCGAGCCCGAGAAGAACCACCTCCAACACCTGGTCGTGGAGAACTCCTGTGAGCCCGTGCTCGCGCATGGTCATAAGCATGTGACGCGACAAGTTGTCAGAGTCTGGCAACTCATAATTCTCCGTCGAAAGAGAGCTGTTGATACCGTTGACAACGTCCTGCTGCCACTGCACCAAATTGTTCACCTGGAGCTGCTGTTGCTCCTTGTCCTGAATCATGGGTATCTTAGGCAATAGGGAGTGTCTGGTGAGCGTGATGGAGGCGCTGAGCTTGCCCTTTTTTCCGCTGTCTTTGGTGATGTTCTTGATTCGACGGCGCTCTCTTATGGGCAAGCCCATAATGTTCTGCTTGAATTTCTCGTACTGAGACGACTTGACGTTCTTCGCCTTAGACGACTTTTTGTTCCAGAAGGTGGCAAACTCGTTCTGGAAATCAAGTGGTCCGTCCTTGAGCGAATTAGCAAAGTTCAAGAGAAGAAGCTTGTTATGGTACTTGACAAGGCCATTTTTCAATATGGGGTTGATGGCACGCACCATTTCAACACGGGAAAGGCGTCCCACGAGAAACAAGCTCAACGCCTCGTGGTATTTGTCCCAATTGTTGCCGAGCTTGGCCTGAAACTCACGAATCAAAGTCTCCAATTCCAGTCTTTTTGAAGGCTCGTTGACGACATTGGGGCCGGAATTGGCTCCCGATGGCACGCTAAGTGGCTGCGCCGTGGGAGCCGCGGCTATGGACGAAACAGACATGCTGTGGATTTTGCAGCCGCCGTTGAATTCTTCACCTGAAACACAAAAGTTGGCAGTGCAATTTTCCAGTGGGGAAGTCCTAAGCGAGCGAAAGGCTCAAATGGAAGGCGCTATCACCTGCACCAGGGCGTCTCCGAAACCGGCTCAAAAGGGCCTCGGTGCAATAGGGAGCTGTATAGACGCGTTAGTGCGTTTTTCAGCGCCGAAAAAGGGCGGCTGGGTGATTGATTGCCGTGTAAAAGGCCCTGGCAGTGCCCTTGTTGTATTTGAAAAGTGGATAAAAACCGAGTTGTTTGTGCTAGGCACGACCATATACCAGCACCAATTTTTGCGGAAGCTGCAAAAACGCATTTACGGGCTTTGGGAGGCACACTACGGGATCTCAATTAGGCCATGGTGCCGTGTGTATGCTGGTTCTATATGCTAGGGTCAGACTGTGTCTGGGGTGGTTTTTTTGTCGTCTTCCGGGGTCACCTTTTCGATTTCGGGGCTTTCACTCCCGCTAGAAGCGTACTCGTCAAAAGTGCCTATTTTGTCGTTTGTCACGTGTTGTGTGGTGATGAAGACGATGGATACCAATACGGCGAGGGCTCCAACGCCGATTCCGAAGTATTCGGCTGCTCTATAGCTCTTCAACACATCATTAGTCTTATTGAAAACCTCTATCTCCACTGTGGATGAAACACCCAAAAAGAAGGAGACTGAGTAGTTTATCACGGTAGAAACGAGTGATGCAGCCATACCCTGGTCTGCCCGTGGCAAGAAGTCAGACAAGATCAACGAGGCCGCTGGAAAGCTTAAATCCATCCCCCAGCCCAAAATGAGCATTTGCCCAAGGGACATTCTGAAGTATGTCTGGTCGATAGGAGTGACTGAGAGCATTATCATGCCACACATAAAAGCTATGGACGCAAAGAAGATGATGTAGGACGGTCTTGTTCGCGAAATGATGACAGACACACTCATCGCCGCAATGATTCCCACCACGAAGAAGGGAATATACGTCGAGCCACCCTCCACAGCCGTGTAGTGACGCAAATTAAGGATAGTATTCCAGTAAAAGTACTGCCACACGCCAAAGGAGCCCCAGCCCAAGCTGACGGCAAGCAAAACGAGACCTATTTTGTAGTTGAGGATGGAGCGTGGAAGAAGCGGTCTTTTGGCCCAGTTAAATTCGTAGTAGAAGAACGTTACCATCAAGAGGACCGATACCACGAGGAGAACGATGATATAGGCCGTGTTCCAGCCCACTATGGGACCCTGGTTCCATACGAAGTTGAAGAGGATGAGGCTCGAGACGCCGAGAGAGGCGCCAACAAAGTCGAAACTGCACCAGTTGGAAACGCAGGGTGTCTCCAGTGCGAGAACAGCGTCCTCTCTTTCCTCCTGAGTGATTTCTGGCACGTAAACGACCGCCAAACAGCCGAGAAGAAAAGTGAAGATGGACATCAACCAGAACTCCCAAGGCCACCACCAGAGCTGGCCCACTACGGCAGCCATCAAGGCCACTAGGGTCGCTCCCGATGGCGCGAAAGCCCCCACAAGCCCAAACGCGAAGTTCTTTCTGTTGGAGCCACTGGCGTAGACGTTTCCCAAGATGCCCATTCCGCAAGGAAGCAACAACGCGAAGCCCACGCCCTGGAAGGCGCGGCACACAATGTAGAAGATGATACTCTTGGAGTAGTGCGACAATCCGGTGACAAGCGACCAGAACGAGACCCAGAACCAGCCTAACACGAACACTCGTTTGAGGCCAAAAATGTCCCCCAAGGAGCCCGCTATCAAGATAAACGTGCCCACGGTGAGCGCAAACGAGCCCATAAACCACACCTTTTCTGCCAGCTGGACGGGTGCCTTGGACTGCGATGCAAATGACTCAAGAACTATGTTCATGGTAGATAGAGACATGGTGATGCTGCCCTGGCAGAGAAATTGGGCCAAACACACCAAGAGCACCACCACAGCCTCGTGGACAAATGACCCGAAATGGGCAGGCCTGCCGCTGTTGGCCACGGACATGTTGAGCAAATATGAGCGTGGCCGCTAAAGGCCGCGTGTGGGGGCCCTTTATATACCTACAGAGCGCATCGAAAACTTTCGCATTTCGGCCCGAAAGAGACATCAGTGCACCATTTGCGGCAATCTGCGAGGTTGAGAACTACACCCGTACACCACGTTGGTCTGTATGCCGGAGATGCGCCGCCGAATCCCACACCTGTGCCTCAGAAGCGAGAGTGCCACGCAAAGGGTGGGTGGGGTGTTTCAGGGATGTGGAGAGCTTGAAACGGGCCTACAGGATGTTCAAAGATGCGCTTACAGTCCTCGGAGGAAGACATCCGGGACTGCGGAACCTGGATGCATGATTGAATGTGTCACCTAATGTGTCACCCTGTCTAAAAAGCGATTGAAAATTGGCTGCGGCAGGCGGTTGACTCGGAAAACATTGTATGCAGGTGCCAACTTGCAAGACTTTGGCGCTCCTCTTTTTGACAGAGCCTTATTTGCAGGACGCCTTCTATGGGCATATCTTTCTGAGGGGGCGCCAGCCGGCGTATTTTGTGAAATGCACTAGTGTGGTTACAAATGCTGAGTGCAATAAATGCAAGGAATGCAACATACGCGTGTATGGGTTGAGGGGGTCGAATTGGCCTCGGGATGGGTTTGTTGCGTGAAAGGCACCATCTTTGGTCGGGAGGCCTTGGGTTGCTGCGTAAATGTAAATTTGAAACAGAACCTCATATTAGGTGATTTGGCACGGCCTGCAATTGGGTGATGGCACAACTCCTGAATTGGCACCCCTGCCATTCAGTGATTTGCCCAGAACATTGCCTTGGTGAGGCACAATCTGGTTTTCTCTTGAAGGAAGCGCCTGCCTTCCACAAAATTCTAGACCTCGGTCGACAACTTTGCGGAAGTTCCAGGCCTTCTCTCGGGCTTGCAAATTTTCATACCCAAACAGATTTGTTGGTTCTCAATTCTAAGTATTGACGTCTGGTGAACGCTTGAAATGCCCTTATTGTGGAAGCCCAGACCACTGGTGGCTTATGGCGTGAGGCCTAGAACCCGCTGGGCAGTTCAGTAAAGCCGTACTATATTGTTCCAACGAGTCTCCTCAACAAAATACCCTCATCTACTGGAACACAGGCAACGACCTCAAGAAGGCGTCAGTCTCAGTAATGAAGCTACTGTTGCTGACACGCTCACCCTCCTTGAAGTCCACGGGACTCAAGAAGTTCATCGACACGTTATTGAGATAATAGTTGGCGTAAAGCTCATGCAAGACCGTCTGCAAACTATCGATGGTAGTATCACTGATCAAAATGAACTTCAAATTGGTCAACGACTCGTAGTAATGGATGCGGAAGTTTGCGGTAGAGAACGAACGAAGAAAATTGGCCGAGTCCGCAGGAGACATGTTGAGCTTAGAGGAGATGTTCTTGAGCGAGTAGAGAAGCCCAAAAAGAAGCTTGGACGAGTCGGAGTCGTTGTTTTTGTTGATCTGTCCAGCGTCTGTAGCAGAAGCGTGGGAATACTCGCGCGAGTAGACACAATTGCAGTGGCGGTCGAAGATGAAGAAGGAGTGGATCGTCATGGTGTGGCGGAAAACAACCGTGGTGGAAAACAACCGTGGTGGGGAAAGAACCGTGGTGAAACAGTGTGGTGGTGGAGGTAGTGTGGATTCTGAAGGTGGAGCGCGAATGGCAATTCTGAAATTTACGCACCCGGTAATTATGGGACCTGTTTGTAGGGAAGTTTAGGAGGCTGTAGATATCCCAATTTTGCATTTCGAGAAGTAAAACTTATCTTTCAAATCTGTATCAACCATAAAAATCTGCTGTCCCGTTTTCAGCCCAGAAAGTTACTTGGTCCTCCCAGAGAACACACCCCCATATAAGTTGGTGTACGGGTTTTTCTTCTGCTAAAAGTTCTTGTTCTCAGACGGAAATATACGCAACACGTAATTCTGGGTCCGCCTTCTGCAAAGCCGCCTCTTCAGCCACGAATGACCCCAAAGCACGCTCCTGCCCGTTGTGGCTCTTCCAACGACCCTGTTCCGCGTTGTAAGGGCAAAAACGCTAACGGGTACCGTTTTTCAGCCCAGATCACGTGCGCTCACGCCAGCCACAGCGCACTGTGCATTTCCGTTTTCGGCGGTGGCGCTACTGTGGTGGTTGTGCCTGCACACAGCAGCTGTGGTGGGTCTGCCTGGTGTGACTAACCGATGTTGCAAAACTTGTGCGATCCGGAAAAGCCTATATATAGGGAGACCCTTCCTGTTTCAAATGCATCATCCAATATTTCAGACTTTTCAAAAAGCCTTCAAAGCACTTGATTCAGAAATAGCCAAGTCTAGTCAGACTCTTACCTCGTACTGGCAGACTCCACACACCACACTTATCACACATATCACACATTTCCATGTTTCAGGATTACTGTGTTGCACACGGTAGACCGTGTGTTCCAGGCTCACTCTACTGCTCGGACGCATGCCGAGACCAGGACATTCAGGCCTGCAATCATAACAACTCCATAGTGCTGTCGTCTGTGCAGCTGCCGCTAGGTCTGCCAGTGGCCCACCACAGTGAGTTGGTTTACTCAGAATCCCCAGTTGCTGACCACTTTTTGTATGAGTGTTGTTTCTGCAACGAGGCCCACAATCCCCAGGAGGCCTGCGACGAGTCCAAAACGTCTCACTACACATATGGGACGTTCCACTACGACGCAGACTCCGCCTATTCCAGCCCCCAGCTACAGCCCCAGGCCGAGCCGTTCCAGTTTTCGGCCTCGGCAGTCGATGACTCCATCCGCATCAGCCAGCAGTTGATCCAAGAAAACTACAGGAAGTGGTTGGTCAATGTGTCATACTGAGAATGCATTGGATAAGCACGGAAGTGCCGGAGCCGGGTGGCAGGAAGGATTTGGGTATGTTAGTTTGCCTTTTTATAGACAAATGGGTTAATTTTAGTTCTAGAGAATGTAGCAAGGTGTAGGCAAGGCGTTGGCGCTGTTTGTGGGGCCTTTTTGGTGATTTCATTTGCAACTGAAAAACCTTTAGCCAGTGGTGCGGAGATACAAGTCCGGTCCTGTAATTGTGTCTGCTTTCGGGGCTGCCTTCCGATAGGTTGAAAGTAGATTGGGGTTCTACGTCTGAACCGGGCCCTTTTCAGCCCAAGAGTGAAGTTCTCAGGAATGATTTGGAGATCACAAGCGGACCATCCATTTCGAAGAGCAGATGTTGAGAAAACCTTCTGGGCCGAAAATCATGAGAACTTGATTTCCGGGGCCAATTCCTACGACCCCATCTCTAAATATCACCCCATACACGTTCCTATCATCGAAGTTATTGTTTCGGCACTGCCGTGAGAACTGAAGAAGAAAGAAGCTATGAGCGTCGAATACAATATGTGCGGTCCGTCTGCACGAAAGACATTATGGTGAAAAGAGAAGAAATGTCTAGGATGGCACCTCCCTCGACTTAGCAAAAAAACCGGTACACGGCGTAGTACCACGGCTTTTCGCGCCTCATGGCACGCTCCTCTGCGATCTCCTGCTTGATCATCTCCAAGTCAATTTCTCTTCTTCCGGCGTCGACGTTTATCTCCTTGTTTGTAAGATAGAACTTGGTGAGGGGGATGTTCAAGAACCACCACGCGTAGAGCTTGTGGCCCACGTAGAACACAATTATGACGGTCGCTGCCACGTAAATTTTGAAGAAGTTGACCAAATCCACCTTATTTTTGTTTCCAGGTGGGTACAAGGCCGCCCAGAACTGCAAGCACAACGTCGTCACAATAGCGCCCATTCCGTACCAGGAGCCGTAAACGCTGGCGCAGTAGACCAACTCATCCTTCGGGTTCCTGGCTCGGGAGGCAAGCGCGCTCCTGAAGCGAATGTGGCACAAGCAGATGGAGAAGTACGTGAGCAAGGACCCAAAGCCCGAGATACTCAACATCCACTGGAAAACGTCAATGGTCTGGCTCTTTTTGGGCAAACCGATAAGGAAGCACAAGAGGCCCACCGTGAACTGCACCAACAACGCTACCAACGGCCTGCCGTTCTTGTCGATGTAGCCCAAAATTTGGGGGCCCTGCCTCAAGGCGCCTATGGCAGCCATGGTGCGCGAGGACCCGTACACGGACGAGTTTCCCACAGAAATGGTGGTGATCAAAATGACCACGTTCATGATGGAGGGAAGGACGGGGATTTTTGCAGCCTTGATGGCGATAACAAACGGCGAGATGTTGATGTCAACGCCTGCCGAGGCTTCTCCACCCGAGCCGATGAGCCCCGGGTTTTTGTAGGAGACCAACAAGCCAACCGCCACCACCGTCAAGATGTAGAACACCAACACGTTGTAGTAGACGCGTTTTTTGGCCCTGACAATAGACCGGTTGGGGTTGGCGGTCTCACAGCTGGCCAAGCCGATCAACTCCACGCCGGCAAACGCAAAAGCGGCCGTGAAGAAGGTCGCACACACGTTTTTGAACGGTTCTGACTCATTGAACATGCCACCCTGGGGCTTTCTCCAGTTGCTTCCGCCGATAAAGCGATGGTCGGGAGCAGCACCACCGGCCACCAATACCACGCTCAAGATCAAGAAGCCCACCACGGCGGCCACCTTGATCAAGCTGAACGCGTACTCCACCTCGCCGTAGCCCTTGACGCCAAACAAGTTCATGATCACGATGACCACCCAGAAAATGGCTGCGAAAAGCACCGGCGACACGTTGGGGTTCCAGTAGTCGATGGTGATGGCCGCAGCCACTATCTCGAGAGGAAGCGTCACCAACCACTGGAGCGCGTAGTTCCAGATCATGGCAAAGCCCCACGACAGATCGAGAAAGAGAAGATTGAACGTGGAAAACGACCCGCTGACGGGGAAACTAGACGCCAACTCCACGAGACTGGACATGGTCACAAACACGATGGACGAGATGAACAAGTACGAGATGAGGAGCCCGAACGGGCCCGCCTGCAAGGCCGAGCCCATTCCCACGAAAATACCCACGCCTATGGATGCGCTGACCGAAATTCCTTTCAAATGGCGCGATGTGAGGGACCGTAGGAGGGGCGTATGGGAAGTGACGATTGCGGCCCTCTCGAGGTCGGTGAGTCTGCTGTAGTCGAATTGCGGGTGGTACGGGTGGTCCCTAGGGTCGCGGAGACGGCGCATGACGGTCTCGGACCCGGTTGCTGTGCTCTCGAGGTGGTCTGCATCTGACCCACGGCTTATCACATTGCGCACCCGCGGATGGAGGTAGTCGGGAAGAATGGAGTAGTCGAAGGGCCGGAAAGAGTCAATGAATCGCGATACATACAGGCCCTGTGGCTTGTCCACGTACCCCTCGTCAAAGTAGGAGTACGCATCGCTGCGGAGCGTTTCCTGGTGCGTCTCGAGGGGGAGAAACTCCGACGCTGTGGTCATCTTTTCCGACGACATCAGAGAGGGTGTTTCGTAGGTCAGAGAGGGTGTTTCGTCGGTTAGTGAGGTCGTCCAAAGGGGTGGAAACTGACGGATGCGGACGCGCGATAGGTGCGGTTGCGTCCGCCTTGCGTGGGTGGATGCAATGAGTGAAGGAGACTGGGGTCTGTGGGGGTGTCAATGGAAGTGTCGCTTGAATGCCACTTGAACGTCGCTTAAGTGCCACTTGAATGCCACAAGGTTGCCCCTTCAGTGCAACTGTAGCGCCGTGTGAATGAGAGAACCTGCGAAAGCGTCCTTTGATGTGGGATCTCGTTCCACTCGAGATCTTTCGAGATCCAGACCGTAGCAATCGGATCTGATGTCTGTGAACTCGGATCTGGCAGCCCCCGTAGCCAAAAGGAGTTGGAGGTGGACTTCTTGAATGTAGGGCCCCTTCTTGCTCTCGGATTTGCAGAAAACCCCCTTTTGGAGCACGTTGCTGCTATCTCAAAACCTAGGCTCTGTAATAATGCCCGGTGCCTACTCTTAGCACAGCTAGGCCAATGAATGCTCAGATTTCTTGCTTGCGTGAACGGCTTCTAGCCTGCCTTATTGCTCTGCAGGGTAGGCTATTTCAACAAGGACACTTTCGTGGGGTACAAGATCTCGTAACGCAGGTGGCTTCTCCGCACTTGCCTCTATCCAACAAACTGATCTATACAGCAACAGCTCTCTATGCGCCAATTTCTCGATACAGGGCCTCGAAACGGTAATGAAAGTCCTCGAGGGAGCCGATTTGTCCCTATATAGGTGCCTTCGGCCCCACCGCCACATGCAGGCTTATCGGACTGAGCCGTATCTGGAGAACGTGGAGGAATTTTTCACACAATAGTTGCATGGCAGGATGCCCGCCTTGTGCGCTGCAAGGAGCCGATGCAGGACCAGGGCCAGTTGGGACCCAAGGCTTACAATAGCATTCGCCAGGCAGGTATTGGGGCCCGTAGCCCGAAAAGCTGCCGATGAAATTGGCGAGCGAAGAAGATGTGCCTTCAAGGCTTATTGGCTATCGATGATGGAAGATGCTGAATAGGCAGCGAAGGTCGACAGGGGATTGCGAAAAGCGACACTATGTGGCATGGCGCACGCTCCATCAGACCAATCGGTGATTAGCATGCCCATCGTCTATTTCGGGTGAAATTGCCTAGTGCCCGTGAAGTGGATCCGCACCAAGGTGAATATAAACCTCTAAGGGTCTGCCGAATTCACGCCTGTGTAAGTCGTCGCCTCTAAGAATACTATAATGCGTCCCTTGGGACGTGGCTGCACGCCCGGACGGACCCTGTTGGTCTTAAAAACGCATGCCAACGCCGCTGCTGTGGGGTGCCCTCAGCATGTGTGGTACACACGTGATCAGGCGGATGTTCTTTCGGCAAACGCTATTGGGCTCTACAGCTGCTTGAAATTTGCTTTATCAGTATACAACGCGTCTAACTTGCCATGAATAGGGGCATTTGTCATGCCTCTCCCTTAGTCCTGCTTCTCCAAGTCGATGAACTTGCCTCCAGCGGCAAATCTGGGGTGTCTGGGGTCGTTGATGAACTCGTTGGAGTTGGCGGAGGCCACGGAAGCCTGGTACACCAAGTAGTAGGTCACAGTGGCTGCTTGTTAGTAATTGCAAAGCGTAGATAGTGTGTACCTGAGAGCTGCTACAGTATGGCGTTCGCTGGCCCTTCAATAACCATCGCGCAGTGTGGGGAAAACACCCAAAAGAGCCACATATGCTCTGGTCTGTCAAAGGACCACAATTGGGGTGTGGTTTTCCTTGGCATGCCGTGGAGAGGAAGTGAGGCCACCTTTTGATCCAAAACTTCAGTGCGTTCCCTGAGATAAACGCTGGAAGGTGCCCATTTGTTATAAGCTCGTGAAATGATGCTCCACTGTAGTTCGTCGACCTCTAGTATCCCTTCCAGTGCTTTAAAGGCACCCTCTCTATGCAAACGCCGTTTCCGATCCCTTATTTGCCGTAGCTTATTCTCAGCATTCTCAGCTCGATTCTCTCCTCTGTTGATCCATCTCAGGCCGTTTCTCAACGAAAATACATACCACCTGCGGCGAAGGGCCAGTAGTACTTGAACACAGGGGTGGGAAACTTGGGAAGAGCCATTGTGTCTATTTGTGTGGTAGCAGTAGAAGACTGTAGCAGCGCTCGGTTTTCTTCAATTTTTCGAGTGCGGTCAGAAACCCGAAGGGCCAATGAGAGCTTGGATGGGATCTCGGTGCGGGCACGCCTTAGTGTGTGCAGGACGGATGGTCCTTTCAGGTGGCTGCAATAACCTGTTCGCTTCAGTGGCAGACCAATGGTACGTGGGTGGCGTTGTGTGGGTACTTCTTTGGGAAATCCTCTTGAGGCTCGTTTTTTGGGGGGAAATTCCGTGAGTTGTGCCGTTTTCCTTTGAAACTTCTTCATAATCCATATGCTCTATTCGCTTGGAAAGACTCTAGCATTGCCTGGTATCATTATCGATACTCTTTCACGCGTGATGGTAGTTTGGAGTTCTTTTTTGGTGTTTTCGATTTTTTGGAATAGATGTAACATTTGACCTTTTGCAACTCTTTTCGAAAATTTGACAGTGTATGCGAAATTTTGTATTCCGTTCAAAAGCAACTACCACATACGGTAGGAGTGGTAAAATAGTAAAAATGAAGGATGCTTTTAGTGCGGAGACGAATACTAGTACAAGGACTTTTTTACGAAAACCAGCCAGGTGTAAAAACCTGTACTTACAAAATTCTGCAGTACATTGTTTTCGTCCCATAAGTCCTATCTGAGGAAGCAACCTAAGTAGCAATCTAAGCAGCAAGCTCACTCTACAACACTTGACCAGCAGTGGTGAATTCAACAAGATCATTGCAGAGTCCACTCAGCCAGGGTATGGGACTAAAGAAGTACTTTTCACCGGAGTTAAGCTTAATGCCAGACGAAGGATCTAGCGTCGTAGATGATATATACGTAGTTTGAGAATAGTGCGTCTGCCTAAAGAGAGGACGAGAGAGCGGACAGAGGATAACTAGGAGTTTCAGCGTTGTGCAACTACTGAGTCGATGCAGAAGCGTGTGCATTCCTGCAATCAACCCGTCTTTTACAGGATTTTGCAGACTACGCCAGGCTTCGGAGATTAGCTTCAACAGAGAGACCGCAGCTGGCAGAAATGGCAAAGGGCTCGTTTTGGAACCATACACCTGCATAATGGTGACTCTATCGCTTCGACAGGAAGCACTTGCAAAATGCATATTCCTGAGAAAGTCTGCAAAAGTAGCTGCAGGAAATGAACACGGAAGAGCTCCATCAAGGGTCCTCAAATTATTGGTACCCAATTGAGCCTTTTTGCTGTTTCACAGGATATGTCTTGACGAAGAATGCATCTACGTACTTTATTTCTCCATTCACGGTGGTTTTGCCCATTTCCTGCTCTATTCTTTCTGCTCTTTGTCTCGTCTCCGTTTTGCAATACCCCACACCAATCCTGCACAAGAAGGACCCCTTATCAGATTGCACCCACCAAAGCCCGGTGGCCCCGCAAAGGTTCAAAAAAACCTGGAAATGGACTGGATACCGATGTATATGGGCGATGTGTGGCAAAGGGGGATGTGTTCTGGATAGGGTCGTGTTGTATGCTATTATGCATACCATGAGCGCCCACCCCTAGTGGGGCCAGTACATCTAGACCCAATGGCGCCCATATTGAGATCTTCCACTTTCATACAGGACGACTTCCCGATAGACTGCCGCTTCCAGCGTCGGCCCGCAAGCCGCCCCGCCCGGAGTAGATTGGGTCTCCCGCTGAAGTCCGAAAAGCGGAGTACGGAAAAACTGGCCCACGTTTTCCGGCCCTTCAAACACACGTCAGCAAACGCGGGGGTCACGCGTGAGAGCCCATTGAACAGGTAGCAAGGGCAACTGCCGACCGGGCCGATGAGCACCAAAATGGCGGTGCAGAGGTGTCGGAACGGTAAGTCGGGCCGGTTCGGAGTAGCGTCGCGGAGAAGTAAGTCCGAAAGCCTAACCCCACGTAGTTCCCCTCCGAACGACGAGCCAATAAAGAGGGGGGGCCCTTATCGCCACGGGCTTCTAAAACAGGCAACAAGTGGGGCCACGGGGTGTAGAGTATATAAGGCCGTGTCTTGCTGTTTTTCGCCAACAACCATGTCTCCTTTCTACGGTATGTATGCAAGCAGAGTGGAAGAAGAAGTGAAGCGAAGAGGACAGTAAGTGACTCAGAAGTGGAATGAGGACGAGGTGTGCAATGAGAACAGAGCGAGTGCTCCTTGGGGTACCAGCGAGCACAGCCGGGCGCTGGCCTCGCCAAGTGGTGGGCTATTGTGCCCGTAGTGGCCCTAGAGAGGCTCGAACTGCGCAGAGATGCAGAAGATCACAGATTGTGTGATAACCCGAACCAGGAGCAATATCGCTGTCATGCCTATGAAACTCAAGCATGCTTCATTTCGCTTACTTCCGCCCCCCGTTCCCGTACTAACCCCAGCCGACGACAAGTTCCCCGTCGACATTGCCCTCCCCTGCTACTCGGCCTCTGGCCCTGCCACTGTGGATCTCGCCAAGGAGTTCCACGGCAAGACGGTGATGGTCACGTCGTCCATGGCCGTTTTGGACAACGTGGAGAAGTTCCAGGCCAAGGGCGTGGACAAAATCATAGTCGTTTCTGGCAACGACCCATCAGAGAACAGCGCCTACGCCAACGCCCACGGCTACTCGGGCGCCCACTCCGACTACGTGATCTTCGCGCAGGACCCCAACGGGTCACTTTCCGCGGAATTGGGCGAGAACTACGTGTCAGGACGCCGGCCCAGTCTCTACTCGGCGTTGGTGGACGACGGTCATGTGACCTATATGGGCGCCGAGGAGAAGGGCGCCTCCACGGACATCTCCAGCGGCGAGAGCATTTTGAGCCGCTTGGGCGACAAGGTGGGCCCCGAAATCTGGCAGTTGCGGTGAGCGGGTGGCCGGATCCGGTGTGGTCCCGCCAGTAATGGAATAATGAATTGCACTAATGTAGGCCAACAGCGTAGCTGGAGAGCGGAATTTGCAGCAAGCACGAAATGCACTAGCGCCCTCAAACGAGCAGCTACCAGTCACACGAGCACCCACGCTGCTGCCACCGCTCTGCTCTCTAGCTTGTTGTCACCCCGGCTTTTTGCACTCCTGGCAAACGCACCCGTGCACCAACCGGCCTCCTGCACACTGCTCGCCGGGTGACCCTCCCCTAAGCTGGGGAGCGAAAACAACACGGTTTCTTTTCCACCACCACCAACACCCCTTTTCCCAAATTCCACTATGGTATGTGCCATTGGTGCGGGTAGCGGCACGTCGCTTTGCAGAGACCCGCGCGGCGATTCGGGGGCTTTTGGGGCGCCCAAACAGCGTGGCGCCCCCTTTTTCCCCAGTTCTTTTCACCTACTAACCTCCCAGTCCATATCCGGGTATGTCGCAGCATAGACCGCAGTAATTGCGCCCGAAACGCCCGCCCATACTAACCGCAGTGTTGCCGTTGCCGACGAGTCCTTGAAGACCTTCAACGAGTTGAAACTCGGCAAGAAGCTCAAGTACGTCATTTTCAAGTTGAACGACAAGAAGACGGAGATTGTGGTTGACAAGACTTCCACCGAGGCTGACTACGACAACTTCCTCGAGCAGTTGCCTGAGAACGACTGCAAGTACGCCGTGTACGACTTCGAGTACGAGATTGGTGGCGGCGAGGGCGTCAGAAACAAAATTGTGTTCTACACCTGGTCGCCCGACACTGCGCCCGTGCGCTCCAAGATGGTGTACGCGTCGTCCAAGGACGCGTTGAGAAGAGCGTTGAACGGTGTTTCCACCGACATCCAGGGCACGGACTTCTCGGAGGTGGCGTACGACACCGTCCTCGAGAAAGTGCTGAAGAGCGCTGGCTCGCACTAGGCGGGCACACGGCGTTGCGTCGTCGGCGTCCAATGACGGCCTCCTCCGGCGCTCTTTGAGCACCAGAAGCCGTTTTTCCAATATACGAAAGAACCCCTTCACAGGCCCCAGCTGCCCTCTGGCGCCGCAATTGCGCCACTAAGCTGTAGACACACCCAGTAGCCCGTTCCGTAGCCACGCCATTACGCGACGCCTGTTTTGGCCGGCCTTGTGGGCCATCGACTATATTTGTGCGCAACCTGACTTCGCACAGGAGCGGATTTTTTTACTCCTCCAGGCCCTCTTGGAGACTACACCACACGGCCCTTTCCGCCCCAAACACGCCGGCCACACCCCCGGCCTGCCCTGCACACAGCTATGCCGCCGGTAAAGCTTCCCCGGGCCACGCTCGAGCAGAAAATCCAGATTTTGGACTTCTACCACCAGTCCAATCGGCCACAGCTGGAGACGGTGGACCGGTACAAGAACGACATTCTGATTCTGACGTCGTCGTTCAGCGAGTGGCTCAAAAACGAGGACGATCTCCGCGGACGGCTCTCACAGGCCGGAGCACTGCTGTTTCTGAAGAACCTGCGAAGAAAGGTCAAGTTCAAGTACGAGAAGATCAACCAGGCCATGGACGACTTGGTGGTGCAGCGGCTACAGCGCCACGAGCCCATCAACGAGCCGGTTTTGCGCGAGTACTGGTCCATCTACGCGCACCAGTTTGGCGTGGAGGACCCCAAGCGGCTCGCGAGCTTCTCACACGGCTGGTTGAGCCAGTTCAAAAAGCGACACGGCTTGAACAAAAAACGCCCTGGCTTGTCCAAGCTGCCGGAGGACCCCGAGAACATGGCCAGCGGGCTCTACGCGCGCAAAAACAGCGACACCGACCTCTCCAGCCTGCAAGAGTCGCCCATAGTGTACAACGGCACCTTTGGCAGTTCTGGCGCCCGGCCGTCGCAGCAGGCGCCCGACGAGCTCACCAGCGCGGCGTCCGCGGAGCCCCTTCCCATCGCACACGACTTGGAGAACGCCAGCGGCTCATACGACCTTATGAACCCGCGCGCGGCGCCGCAGGCCAACCAGTTCCG
The DNA here is from genome assembly GCA_030558325.1 of Wilhelminamyces tanticharoeniae. Classification (NCBI taxonomy): domain Eukaryota; kingdom Fungi; phylum Ascomycota; class Pichiomycetes; order Serinales; family Metschnikowiaceae; genus Wilhelminamyces; species Wilhelminamyces tanticharoeniae. The sequence goes on along the minus strand of JAJMSI010000013.1, from coordinate 242,991 downwards.
GCCGCAGCAGGGCCTTAGCTTCCTGACCGCGGCCCCGGGCCTCGCCTTCAACAACTACGGCATGTACCAGCAGGACCAGTACGCAGGGCTGCTGAAGGACGCCGCCAAGGGTCCGCAGTACGTGCAGCAACAGGGCCAGCTAGGGGCCTACGAGAAGCACAAACACCACTACGACGCACAGCACCAGCAAAAACACCAGAGCCACAAGCGCCAGAACCATGCCCACGCCTTGGAGCAGGCCCACGTGCTCGAGCAGGCGCAGCTGAAGCAGCAGCGGCTCACACGCGCCAGCACGCGCTCCAGAACCACCCTGGGCCCGAGCCAGACGGCCGCAGTGGCCCCGGAAATGCCCTCGGACCTGAGCGTGGGTGCCTCCGACATCGAGCGCTTCTTCTACATGTTTGCCGACCGCTTCTTCCGCGAGCACGAGTACGAGTACCCCCAGACCATGAAGATCTTCCAGGAGTTCAAAAACTCGTTTATGAACGAGCGCATCATCAACTTGCGGCAGATGCCCCCGCTGATGGTCCCTGGGCCCCCTTCTGAGAGCACAGCCCCTCCACAGCAACAACAGCAACAACAGCAGCAACAGCAGCAGCAACAGCAGCAGCAGCAGCAGCAACTACAGCCTCTCGTGGTGCAGCAGCCTGTCCCCCAGGCCCAGGTGCTGCCGGTACGGCTCCAGCAGCAGCATATCCAGCGGCAGATACAGCAATCCAGGCAGCTTGTGCAGCCTAACCCGCCATCATTCTCAGGCATGGACGAGTTTTTCTTGAGAACAGGCTCCGTGGCCTCTCACGAGGCGGATATGGGCACTTCTGCCGACACCCTCGAGGACTCGTCCAGATCGCGAAACCCGGGGGTCAACGGCGTGACACCCCTGGGGACCCAGGGAACAAAGAAACGCTGGGCCGAGAAGAACGGCATGTCGTGAGCACTACAGCCTGCTTCCTTGCTAAGTGAAGCACTCTTGTGCTATGTCTGTGTGCCAGGATAAATTGCGGTGTTGCCTTCGATAAGGTAACTGTTTTGCTACGAAGACATCTGTTATGCGCCGTTTCTCGCTTTGCTGCTTGCAGGCGCTTCACTCGCTACCCCGAGCCTGCTTTCCTGGCTCTCCCTTGGTGGTCACCAGGCCGCTTCAGCCCAAAAGAGACCTAGGTGATACCAGGAATCACTTCTCTTCGTCTAGACGGGCTCTCGCCCCCACCAAAGTGGCTACACCTGCACTATACACGCCGCTCTCAAAATTGCGGGCCACCAGTCCACTCACAGCTGCGCCATGCGGCCCCAATGGTTTTTTTAATGTCCTTCAGTTCGTTGCGTCTCATTTCCTATAGGTATTTATGTAAATATATGTACTATATAAGCGCGCAGGGCCGGATCGGGCAAATTAGGCGCGCACCACCAGCGCCACGGAAGTCTATAAGTATGACCGATTAGCCACCCTACACCCCCCATATGACCCGCGTTCTTTGCATTGGCCTTGGAGGCCTCGGCGTAATTGCAGCCTACACGTTGCACCGCAACAACGGCAGCCAAATTGAGCTCACCGCAGTCATTCGCTCCGACTACGATGTGGTGACTACCAAGGGCTACACCATCTCGTCCATTGACTATGGTGGGCGGCGCGAAAACAACGACCCCAACGAGAAGGACAACCAAATCACGGGCTTCCGGCCCGACCACGTTGTGAAAACGCTTGCCGAGGCCGCCCAGCACGGCCCCTTCGACTATATAGTTGTGGCCACCAAGGTGGTCCCCCTGCCCTCCAACAACATCTGGGACGAGGTGATAGGCGCCGAGGGTCTTTTGCATCCCAACCGACAAACAGCCATCGTGTTGTGCCAGAATGGAATAGGCATCGAGAGGTACTGGGACCCTTTGCGGGAGCGGGTGTTCCTCATCTCGGGTGTTTCGTACATCCTGTCCACCAATGTCCGGGGCGTAGTGACGCAGTACGGCACCGACAACGTGCGGTTCGGCTACTTCGACCAGCACGAGACGGACCTCGGCCCGTTGCAGACGTTTCAGAAGTTGTATTCCAACGAGTGCAACTCCGCTGCCATCGACACCAACACCCAGTATATCCGCTGGCGCAAGTTGTTGTACAACTCGTCCATCAACACGGTGTGCTGTCTCACCAACTCGGACGTTGGCAAGCTCTACAGTCTCGACGCGCCGGGCCTGCTGGTGATTGAGAACGTGGTTCTCCCGTTGATGCGCGAGATCCAGCATATCGCCAACGACGACATCGCCAAAAACAGCGACCACAAGGACACCATCATCACCGACGAGCACGTGGCCACCATGAACAGACTCACGCGCGAGAGCGATGCGCCCGCAAATTACCAGCCGTCGATGTTGGTGGACTTGCGTCACAGCCGCATGATCGAGTTGGACATCATCTTGGGCAACGTGTTGGCCATCTACGAGCGCAACAACCCGGGAGTGGATACCAAGAAGGCGGTTCCGCACTTGAATATGATGTATTTCTTGTTGATGTTGGTGCAGGAGCGCCTCCGGGGGTGATGTCCTGAGAAAGACGAGGTTGTCAAACGTACAAGGATAAGAGGAATATACACATAGCATGAGTTAGAGGCGGTGGCTTGGCTAGGTGTGGCCGTACAAGACGGCAATGGCGGAAATTGATGAGAGAGTAGTATTGTGGTATGGAATGGGCGCGTACTAGGATGAGACGGGAAGCAGGAGGTGGAAAGGAAAATACCCATCCAACATTTGCACCCAGACCACAAATTCGAGATGCATGGACGACTCCGGAATAGCCAGTATTGATGATTGTTGGCGCACACATTTAGAGTCCGACCCAAGCTGACTGCCTCCTAATTGTGTCGGCTCCCTTCGCACAATGACATATACACAGCTGCATTTACTTGGCGATGACACTGCCCTCGTGACAACTGCAAGCAACTTCCTTACTGGCAAGACCATGCATGCAAGCAGTAGAACCAATGCGGTCTTCCCACGTCCCTCCTACGCTCTTTCTCATAACCCGTTGATTTTGATTTCTATACACGAACTGAATGCCATGCAAATGCCATGCAAAAGCTATAAAATGCCATGATGCCATGAAAATGCCACGAACCACTAGTATGCGTGCGCGAGGCTACCTGGAGCCTGCCCCGACGCAAGATGTAATTGACCCAATTGGGCGTTGATGTCGTTTTCCGCAAATTCGCCCGCGATTGCTACCGTGAGCTTGGGCCGGGTCGGCTCTGAGGCCTTTTTTGGGCAGTCAGCGCAGTTGGCGCACTCCTTGTTTCCGTTCTCGAGAAGAACCTCGCGCCCGCTTCCGCAAGCAATATCAGCGTCAGGGTGCTTTGTGCTGTGTGTAGGTGTCAAACGGACCTTTTTGATGCGCCTGAGGGGGACCGTGGGGTTGGCATCGGGGGCCTTGTTTATAAGGGAGGACACACGTTCGTCTGCGTTGTGCTTGGCATAGAGGTAGTTTCTCAATGCCATGGTGCAAGAGATAGTAGCAGTTCAATTGTGTAGACCCCTACTATTGCTACTATTATATATAGGCGCAGCTGCGAAAACACCACACCCCACAAAAACGTACGATCGAAAAAAGTGGCCCGATTTTGCAGCTGCTGGGGCAGCAGTCCTGCATACGCCACGGAGGCGTGATTTTTGGTCACAAGGCCTAGACCCGCACATGCCTGGTGGAAAGCTTATTGGGAGGCTGTGGGAGTCCACCAAGCGGAATTTGGAGGCTTTTCTGGGGCACAGGGTCTCTTAGGTGCTGCCTGTCGTTGCGACGTTTTTTTTCACTCGGGGCCCTCGCCTGATCTGGAGCTTGGGTGCATTTCGGAATTCTGCGCGAATTTCCGAATTTCTGAGAGTCACCACTTGGCTGCCAAAAACAATGCGGTCTGCAAGACCGGATGATCCGAGGTGACGCAAACGCAGAACCGTATCTGCTGCTCATTCTGGGAGAAGATGGCTGTGGTCATTTGTGAGATGTGTGGTGTTTGTGGTGCCTACCGTATCAGGTTAGTGTATGCGCTTACAAATGCGAGGTGCGCACCTCCTGCTACCAGAGGGTCCAACGAGCGCTGACTTTTGTGAAAAGGAGCGTATCACCGGGAAAAACAACAAAAAACACAAGGATTCGTTTTTTGTGGTAACGCGGATCATTGGGCCCACCGCAACTGTGCAACAGCCCATAAATAGCTCCTGGCCCAATTCCAGAGCGGCCCAAAAAAAGGCCCTATACGAGGTGCCCTTGCAGATGGCGGCACACGACACGTCCTCCCCCACCCTACACCTTATTGCCCTAGAATGTCCCAAGCCATTACCGAAATTCTACTTTTTTCACTTTTAATTGCAAAACACTTTCTCACTGGTGCCAGGACCCCCAAAAGCCCAAAAGCGCCCGCCACAGCACAACTACTGCGAGTCCCACTTCCTGAAACTCTCTGAAGCTCTCTCTACACGCGTTTGTCTAATCGTTCATTGTTCAGTTCGTAGCGCTCGCATGGTGCTGGTAGGTGGTGCACCGGATACCGATAATCATGATGCCGATGGCAATAGTGAGAAACTTGTACTTTAATCCATCGTCCGTAAGCGGCCGGCTCTTTTCTGACTTCTTGATCATGTTCTCGGCCAGATTGAACCCGAAAAGGAGGTGTTTCATTTGGTTGAATACGCTGTACTGAGGCACATCTGGCACCATGTACGAAACGTCCTCCCAGTCATCGCCATACTCACTGTCTTCGTCTTCCGACGATACGTACTTCTTGTTCATGCGAAAGGTCTGCGACTGGTACTTCTTAAGCCCCCTGGATTGGGTGCGCTTGTGTTCTGTTTCGAAGTCAGAGTCGTTCTCGGCATCAAGCTCGTCGTAGTTAAGGTAGTTGCTAATACCACTGGAAAAAATTCGTTGACCGAACCTATCGTTGTTCTGCAAGAAACCGTAGTCGTCTTCGTCGTTCTCCTGTTCGAGCTGCTGGAAGAAATCGCTGTTGAACGGCACGCGCTCTTCGTTGGCGAGCTCCAGAAGAAGCACCTCGTTGGTGTAAGGCAAGAGACCATTCGTCAAAATGCCTAATCCCAAAGACCGGCCACTAGTATTAAAAAGGGCCAGCTGGTGTTCTCTGCCGCTGCTGCCATACTTCTTCGATAGTATGGGGTTGATCGAGACTGACCGTAATACCCGTTTTTTGTTGATAAGCATATCTCTCGATTTCTGGATCAACTTGGCGTCCGAGTACTCGATTCTCTTGCTGTTCTTGTTGAGGCTGTTCAAAGACTGTTTGTGGGAGAGCTTTTTAATGTTCTTGCTCTGCTTTTGTAACTCAAACCCGATGTACGACAAAAGCTTCTCGTTATGAAGCTTCAACGATTGTAGTTCAAACTTCAATTTCATGAGTTCCTGCTTGGTCACGTCGTTTGCATTCACACCATTAATGTGGCTGCTGTCGGCGGCCAAACTGGATCTTTTCGATGAGGTGTTGGTGTTTGAATACATCACCGAGTTTCTATTGGAGGGCGGGTTGCTGTGGCCGTTCAAGGCAAGAAAAGCAGAGTTTCTGACAGACTTGCGGCTGTGAGGCTGTTCTTCTTCGTTGATGATATCGAATTTCTGGTGCTCCTTTTCGGGTACCGAGGTGCTCCGCATCGCCAGATCCTGGGGTTCGAATTCGACCCTAATGGGCACAATATCGTGGGAATTGTAGCGTGAGTGTGTGGGCTTCGAGTTGGAATAACGCTTCTTGGTCTTTGTAATGGAGGTTTCTGCGTCAAAGTAGGAGCTGTTTGGATTACCGCTTGTTAGCTTCAAGGGAGACAAAACGAACTCCTCTTGTTCTAGCGCTGGCGAAGCCTTCAATATCAGCGGTAGCGACATGCGTTTCTGGGCCTTAGTCGCCGGGTCAGGAGACGGGGGGAACTGATATGTGCTGGCCGGAGGCGGGAACTGGAAGTTGCGCGAAACATCGATGGATTCGTCAGAGGTCTCTCGCAAGCCCTTTATGGGGGAAGAGCTCTCCAACTTGTTCTCGTCTACCAAGTAGCTGAGCAACCGGGTGTCATTAATACTGGAGTCTGCGTCGGAGTCCTCCTCGCTCAAGTCGTTCATGGTGTGGATATAGGGGTTGGAAATGTTGTTGATTATGCCCTGGTCGTAGTACTCGAGGTCGACGTTCTCGTCACTGTTGTTGCTCAGGTTGCGGATGTCTGTGGGGGAGGTCTCTGCAGTTCGCAGCTCCATCTCTTTGGTTAAGTACTCGACCTGGTCAATAAGAACAAGTTTGGAATTCTGCTCGAGCTCGAAATTGCTCTGCAAGATCCTGTAGTCTTTGAGCAACTTGTTGTACTTTTCCTGGTCTTCTGCGGAGACGGAACTGTCAGGGGAGTCGTGAAGGAAAGTATTGTTTGTCATGTCGGCGTTAGTTCGGTCGAGCCGCGTTTGCAAGTCTTCCGCCAACTCCTTGTAGAAATACACCTCTTTCTCGAGCAAGTCCTTATTTTGGAGGTACTCTTTCTCGGCCAGTCTTATGGACAGCTCGTAATGGGAGAGTTTTTGCGCCTGGTCTGCGAGGGATTTGGCCTTGGACTTGATTTCGAGCAGGAGGTGGCTGTGGTCGGTGGCGAGGGCGCTGTTTTTGACAAGGAGCTCCGCATACTGGGCCTCGAGCGCAGCATAGTCTTCCTGAAGGCCGGAGAGGGCCAGCTTGGGGGCTGTGCTGGCAGCCAGCGACGCCATCATTCGTTTTCTGGGCGAACCGGACGTCTTTTTGGAGGGCGAAACAGAAGGAGACTTGGCAGTGTTGAGCGAGTTCATCGAATTCTTAGCAGTCAATGGATGCGGCAGAGAAGGTAGGTCCTGGCTGGTGGGCGCTATGAAGGTTGTTCCATTCTCGGTGACAAGCAAGGTGTCCATAGTAGAGTGGAGTCAGGGAGTCAGTGAGTCAGGGAATAAGGAGCGTGTTGTTTTGTTTGAAGAGGGAATGACGGGTTCAGCCAAGGGAGTGGTGAACAGCACGAAAGACGGCCGTGGAGAAGGGCAGCCAGCAGCCTAAAACCAAATCAGGCACAGGTGTGTGCACAATAAAGAGACGGAATCCAAAAATGCCAGGCATCGATGTTTGTTTTGGTTGGCACGTTCCGCATTGGGCGCCGCGTTGCGCAGAAGTGCGTGCGCGCACTCATTACCGTATCAGGCAGTCGGCGCTTATCGGCGACTATGTGCAGGTCACGGACATCTCCGGGGCCTGAGCCAGTGGAGGTATATAAGGGTAGGGTGCCCCGTACGGGCCATTTTCAGCATTGGCATGGTTCGCGTTGTTTCCGAGACAGAGTTCCACGACGGCGTCGTGGCCAAGTACACTGACGTCATAGGCGAGAAGTTGGGCGGCCGCATCTTGCAGGTTTCCGACGAGTGGTTTGCAGCAGCAGAGAACCTCATCAAGCCCAAGCCGGCAATCCGGGACGCCACCCGGTTCACGCACGCCGGAGCCTGGTACGACGGATGGGAGACCCGTCGCCACAACGTGGAGGAGGCGGATTGGGTGATTTTCAAGACCGGGGTGTCTTCTGCGAGGGTGATTGGGGCTGAGATCGACACGGCCTTTTTCAACGGCAACCACGCGCCGCACATTTCCGTGGAGGGCGCCTCTTTGGGCGATGACGGCAACGTTTCCGCGGCCCAATGGGAGCCCATCATCGAGAAGGTGGAGTGCGGGCCCTCGCAAAGGCACTTTTTCGTGCGGGACGCCCTCACGGAGGCCAGCTACACGCACATTCGGTTGCGGATGTATCCCGATGGCGGCATTGCGCGGTTCCGGCTCTACGGAACGGTGGTGGCCATCCGGCCTGCCGATTTGAGCACGGTTTTGGATACGGCGGCTGCTGTCAACGGCGGAGTGGCCATTGCACGTTCCGACCAGCACTTCGGCTCCGCCGACAACCTCTTATTGCCGGGCCGCGGCCACGACATGTCCGACGGCTGGGAGACCAAAAGATCGCGCGAGAAGGGCCATGTGGACTGGGTGGCCATCCGCTTGGGCGCCCTCACCAGGGTGCAGCAGGCGGTGGTGGACACCGCGCACTTCCGCGGCAACTTTCCGCAGAAGATCAACGTCAAGGGCGTGCGTGTTTCTGGCGACTCCGAAGTGCCGGCCTTCGACTCGGCGCGCTGGGAGACCTTGGTGGGCGACTCCAAAACGGGGCCCGACAAGGAGCACACCTACGAGGTGCAGAGCCTGGGGCCCTACACGCACGTGTTGTTGACCATCATCCCCGACGGCGGCGTAAAACGCGTGCGCGTGTTGGGCACCATCGCGCTGGAGTAGCCGCGCACTGGCATGAGAGCGTATATCGTTAAAAAAAGCATGGGTGTGGTGTGTGGTGGTGATGTGTAGCTGCAAAAGGTGGTGCCCTGTGCAGGACGAGAGTTCTCAGAGAGTTGAGGGCAGAAAAACGAGTGCACTGGTGCCCGGTGCAGGAACAAGACTTCCACCTTTTCATTTGCAACTGGAAACCTCAAATCCCGTGCAGAACAACCACTTCTCGCCAGACCCCCTTTCCATGAAAGAAGTCTCGCTAGCGGTGCTCCGCGCGTGCATAAACCAGCGGGTGCGCATCGGCGACTTCTTGGACCCCCAGTGTGTGTGTGTGGTGCCCGATGTGCTCTCCTACGAGGTACAAATTGCCCTTCTCCCGCTCCTTGAGAGCACCGCAAGGGAAAACCCCTACTACACGAAGCTATTCCTTAAGAAGTACATCCTGCTCATCGAGGAGGACCCCCAGAGCGAGGTTTCGGATGAGGTCTACGACTTGTACTGTACGCGGGCCATCCTTGGGTCCCGCGAAAAGGGCCCCACCGAGGCAGACACATTGGTGTACTGGACCGGCGGATTTGGGGAGTACGCTGAAGAAAACGAGGCTTCCTATGTGCAAATGACTGAGACCCCCAAGATCATATCCGGAAACGGTACCACGGGCCTCCGCACGTGGCAGGCTGCCCTCTACTTGGCCAACTACTTGAACAGCGGAGACTGCGACGTCAGTCTCGCAGGAAAGACGGTTTGTGAGCTAGGCGCAGGAACAGGCCTTGTTTCTCTCGCGCTCCTCAAGGCCCACCCCGAAATTGGGCACGTTTACGTGACGGACGGAGATGCTATGTTGGTGGAAAAAGTGCTGGGCTCCCTCAAGCTTAACGCCATCACTGAAGGGACCCGGGTGACAGCCTCGCAGCTTCTATGGGGCACCACGGACCCCGAGGACCACGAAACCTTCGAGCGGATGTGCCCGGATGCGGACGTGGTGGTGGCAGCAGATGTCACATATGACTCCCGCATCGTCCCGCAGTTGGCGTCCACCATAAGCGATTTTTTCAAAAAGGGGGCCCAGTTGGTGCTTATATGTGCTACAGTGCGGAACCCCGAAACGATCGCCGCATGGGAGGCCGAGTTGGGGCGCACTTTCGCGGGAAGGTGGAGTGTTCTCGATGGGTGTCTTGAGCCGGGTCTTCTAGACGAAAGATGCTGGTTTTCCGCAGGAACACCACCCATAAACATATACAGGATAGCTCCGGGCGATTTATAGAACATACGAGCGCTAATAGAACTGACTGGACGATTTTGAAGAAATAGTTGCAAGCGTGGGTAGTAATTTTTGGCCTCAAAGTCGCAAAAAAAAAATGGCGTCACAGACAGGGATCGAACCTGCGAGAGTAAAACTCAACCGGATATCCTAGGAAGTTCGGAAGAACGGGACCTGGACCGATCGCCATAACCACTCGGCCACTGTGACAGACGGTGGTGTCTTTGAAAAATTAGATGGTTGGTACATGTAAGAAGGTCTGAAGTGGCTAGTTTTGGTAGTTTTGGCGGCAGAATGGGGAAGAGCTAGAAGGCGAAAGCTTGCTGCTGTCTGGGCCGGAACATATACTTATCGGGCGGGAAAGGGCATTTTTGTGTGGGCTTTATTCAAGTATGTGTTTTCCCAGGCCAGTCACCATTCCATACTAGATGCGCCGAAAAACGCAGAAATGGGGCATTAGAGCTGCAAGGCTGCATCTGGAGGTAACACTAGAGGCCACGACGCAGTTTCCGCCCAGTTTCTCACAATTCGCAGCCATATTACTGGGGTCGCCAACCTGGTCACTTTTATTCAGGACAGTAACAGCACACAAGGCTGGGGCCTATCATTTCGGCAGCACAGGAGGATATCTGTAACCACAGCACTCTGTTAGTACCATTACCAAACCTCTTTCCTCTTTTTCCAATCCCGCCAGGTTGGATACGTAGTCATCTCAAGTATTCTCAGCGAGAACAAAAAAGGCTCTTCTCCACAGAATGGCCACCGATCTCTACGAAATTCTCCAGGTGGACTCACTGGCGTCCTCGTCGGATATCAAGCGGGCGTATAGAAAGCTAGCCTTGAAGTACCACCCCGACAAGGTTTCTGAGGACGACAGGGGCCACGCAGAAATCAAATTTAAAGAGGTTTCACAGGCCTACGAGGTGTTGATAGACGACGATAAAAGAGCCGAGTACGACACATATGGCACCACAGACGGCCGTGGAGCCAACATGGGCGGTTTCGGGGGCCATCCGTTCGAGGATTTCTACGAGGAGCAGCACTTCGGGGCCAACGACTTCCACAATTTCTTCAACAACATGAACGGCGGCCCGCCCGGCGGTGACAGAAGAAGGGCAGCGCGGACCGAGGATGCCGAGTTGGAGGTGAAGGTGCTGCTTGAGGACTTGTTTAACGGAAAGACCGTCAAAATCACCTCCACCAGGAACATCATCTGTGGGCACTGCAGCGGAACAGGCACCAAAAAGAAGGCGGTCTCCCGGCCCTGTGGCATTTGCGAGGGCGAGGGAACGGTGCGGAAGATCAGGAGGGTTGGTCCCGGTCTCGTGACCCAGGACTACGTGGACTGTGAGACCTGTGGGGCCTCCGGAAAGGTGTACCGTTCCAAAGACAAGTGCAAGCGCTGTGATGGAAGCAGGACAACGGAGGAGACCAAAATCCTCGAGTTTGAGATCGCGAGAGGCGCCAAAAGTGGCGAGTCCATAGTGTTGGCCCAGGAGTCCGACCAGTACCCAGGAAAGGAGACCGGTGACGTGGTGATGACGTTCCACGCCAGCGAACACCCGGTTTTCACCCGAAAAGGCGACGACTTGTACGCGCGCTACAAGATCTCGTTGGTGGACGCGCTCTGCGGCTTCTCCAGGGTGTTGCTCAAGCACTTGGATGGTCGCGGCCTCAAGGTGGCCATCCCCAGGGGAAAGGTGGTCAGACCAGGTGACTACATCAAGATCAAGGGCGAGGGCATGCCTGTCAAACAGGAGAAAAAATCGTGGTTTGGTGGAGCGCCGGCCCGTGGTGACTTGTACATCGAGATGGACATCGAATTTCCCCTGGATAACTGGTACTTGGAGAAAAACGACCTCACCAAGCTCAAGAACTTGTTACCCAACGACCTCCAGAAAAAGAGCGATATCCAGAAACAGAGCGTCAGCGATGAGTCGTTGCCGGAGGCTAACGTGCACGTGGTCACGGACTTCACGTTTGCACGCGAGGCTGCATTGCCAGACTACGCCGAGGACCTGCCACCTGCCGAGGCTAACGACGAGCACTACGAGCAGTACGCCCAGCCCGAGTGCACCCAACAGTGATGTACATAGGCAAATAAATGTAAATAGATAGCATTGGTATACAACGGGGAACAACCGTGACGTGAAGGGGTCGCGGTGATACAACCGCATGGCAGAATCGTGGTGTACGAAGAGGCACCCGAGATATAGGCTTAGCACTACGGGAAGCCTCTTGACGTGGTTGCAGTGAATATGGAGAGCCACCACAGAGTGACGAGAGGATCGCCGTCAGAGAAACACACATGCCACCCTATGACACAGATCACGCAGAAGCCGACTGGAGGATGCAGAGGGGTCTCGCAGCCAGCAAGTAGAAGACAAAAAATGCGGGACGAGTAGAACAAAGAGCTACTCTCAGATGAGCAAAGGCAGAAGCGGTGAAAACAGCATCTCAGAAGTCCAACAACGCGTTCAACTCGTCCTGGTTCAAACCCACATGCGAGGAATCAACGTCCATGTCGTCGTTCCCTTCCTCTTCGAAGTCCAAGAGGCTGTCAGGGTCGATCTCGCGAAACCGCAACTTGACTTCGTTTTGGTGGATCTCGGGGAACTCGTACTCGTTTTCCTGCGTTACCGTGAACTTGTGCGGGTGCGAGAACAACTCGAGGTCGCTCGCAGTGGACGGTTCCATGTCCACCGGATGGTATGGCAGCGGCAGCGGCACCTCTGGCACCAGCTCTACGCTTTCTGGGTCGTCGATCAACGCCTGCGGGATCTCGAGCACCGGCTTGCGGCGCACTGCCGCGTGCGCCTTCTTCACGGGGTCCACGTTGCCTGCGTTTATGTCGCGCGAGATGCGGTTTCTCGAGTGCAAAGAATCCACATTGCGCGAAAACGTGGATTGAAGCGTGGGTACCTCGGCCGGCGAGTACGTTTTGGTGTGGTCTATGACCCGCACCAACGAGTCCGTGGACGTCCGGGGCTCGTTCTTCTTGTGCAACAAAGAGTTGTTGAAAGGGCTCACTTTGGGCCTCAAAACAGGCGTCCACCGGTCCACCAGCGGCTGGGGCTGCACCAGGGACCGCTGGTGAACGATTCCAAGCGACGAGTTGGCCTTGGTGAGCGACGGCGCCCGTGGAAGGAGCACCTTTTTGCGCTGCACAGGAAAAGAGAGCCCCGAACCGAGAGTCTGGGCCGTCTGGGACCGCTGAAGCGTTGGAAAAGCGGCATTCTGGTCCTTTCCACCAAGTGGAACGCGCTGGCGCAGTTTGAGGGGTGCCTGAGCACTTTTTTGGGGCCCCCTGGTCTGCTTGAGGGGCTGTCTGTAGTTCTCGTCTGTGTTGGCTCGTAAAAGCGTGGTTTTTGGGTTGGAGCGCACGGCGTTTTCCTGGTCCACTATACGCAGCACACCAGAGACATCTGCAGCGCGCTGGTTCACAGACATGGTGCAAAAATGATAAATGTGCGTGTTTGGAAGGGTGTTGTGATTGTTATTATCTGTTGCGTAAGTGTAGCCACAAAGCCTGCAGATAGAGAAGACAGTATCCTGCAGATAACACAGACTTATATGCCGTACTGCTTATTGGGCTCTTTTAGGGGCTATCGAACGGGACTAAATTTGGGAAGAGTATGGAAAGAAGAGCGGAGAAGGAATCATACAGACCTCGACACTCCCTTACCAAGTTTTTCGCCCCCCTCTCTCTCTCTCTGAGTCTTTATTTTTGGTGCCGTTTTGCATCCAAGTCCTGCATATATCACCTTCGACTTCCTGCACACACCAAACCTATACGCTACCCTTTGAGGCCCCAACCACGACCAAAAAACGCCAGCTTTCCCCTCACTCCTCGGGATGTTCCTCTCCACCTTCATCGAGGTGGCGGGAAATGCCGCCGCCCACAACCTGTCGTGGGTGTACTTGGTAGACTGGATTTTGGCACTCATATTGGGCCTAGCATTTGTGTTTTACTTCAACAGGCTAATAGCCGTCACATTGGCTGCTGTGGTCAACCTGGTGCTCTGGAAAATGTACCATGTTCGCATTGACATCGAGGCACTACGGTTTTCGCCCTTGGGAGGCCGCGTTTCTGCCAGAAATGTGTCTGTTATAACCACAGACTACACAGTTTCCATTCTACGGTTGAATTTCACGTGGCGGTACTGGATTTTTGGCATGGTACGCTTCCTGGACATGTTCTTTGCAAAGAGGCCAGAATCGGGTGTTCTGAAGCCCGCTAATGATGCGCTTCCGTGTCGTTTTGTACTTATGATGGATGGCTTGGAGATGTTCATGTATAATCGGACTGTGGCGTACGACCAGATGCTCGAAACGCTTCAAAAAAAGAGCTACGTGCTGCTGGAGACCTCGAGCACACCACTGAAAACATCAGAGGCACCCACAGCACCGACTAGTGCTGAAACTTCGTCTCTCGGGCGCCTTTTGCGGGTTCTTCCGCTCCAGGTGAGGATTCGAAAGGGTGCTATCATTATGGGCAACCAGACAACCCCGTCCATCTTAGTGGCCTCTTATAAGGCTGCAACGGGCATTGTGGATGTGTCCCCGGCGGCGCTGGATCTCGATATCTACCGTGTTGTGTTCGACTATCAGATGGAGAAGTTTCAGGTTCTGCTCAAACCCAACCTTTCCTACAAAAAACACGCTTTTCTGGATGAGCCACCGGTGGCTAACTTTGGGCAGAAGGACACTTTGGCGCACCGAAGACGCTACAAGACCTTTTATCGCTTCCAGAACGCCACCACCCGCATTTCCAACGCTTTCAAAAAGCGTTTCGGGAACCGCAGTTCAGAGCAGGATGAGGCCCAGGCCCAGTGGCGTGGTCTTCAGCGGTACATGAACAACGCTCCTGCGGTCCACGAAGGCCATTCTGAGTACGCCAAGTACAGTTTGGTGTTGGACCTGGCCCTGACACGTATGGTGTACTATTACGACATCCCCGGGCCCAATTTGGCCGAAAAAGACAGCCCCACATATCCCGAATTTGGTGTGGACATCGACCTCAGCATGGCAACCGTTCATTACGGCCCTTGGGCAGACAAACAGCGGGTTCCGTTACATAACATGTTTTTTCCTACTCTTTCACGGGACCTGGAGCCCACAAAACCGTCAACAACACGCCAATATAGCGGTTTTCGTGTCTCTGTCTCGGTAAGGGACGAGGTGGTCTTTCGTGTTCCCACTAGGGAGTCTAGCAAGGACCAGGAGTTCCTGCAGAGTGCCGATCCCAGCATGGGACAGGCCCTTATAAGGCCTTTTGGCTGGGTGGAGTTGAAGGCTGATAAGGGCTCACAGGTGGGTATTTTCAGCTCCTTTATAGCCACAGAGGAAGGTTGGGCCAACACCCTCACGTGTGACCTTGTTCTTCCTGAAATTCGCACCTCGGTCAACCACGACATTTTCTTCACGGCAGACAGTCATTGTGTGGACGGTGATATTGGCTTTCCTCTTGAATGGAACGGTAAGTGCCGCTGGACCTTCAAAAACTGCAGTACTAACGCCAAGATCTTCTTCTTGCGCGAGCACACAATGCTTATTTCTGACATGTTCAGCGACTTCTCTTCCGGCGAGCTGCAGCCATACGAGTATTTCCGGCCCTTTGTGTACGCTCTCGATTGGGAATTTGATGGCTACAAGATGTTTCTCAATGTGAACGACCTTAATATTGTGGACAACCCGCTTGACTTCAGCAGCAACAAGTTTCTTCTGGCCCAGGGCGAGCAGTTATCGTGTCAGGTGGAGATTCCCGTGAACGGACATTTTTCTAGCTCCTCCACTGTCAGCTATTCGATTTTCACGTCTTATTTCGATTTGGTGCTCGACACGCCCCCCTGGCATACAGCCAACTCGTTCATGGAGACCAATCTCATGGGAAGAGCCAACGCCTTTTCTATTGACGGCTCCTATACCTACTTTCACTCCGTTGAGATCAACACTTCCAACACTGTGATTATCCACTGCACCGGTGATTTTGTCACCTTGAAGTTCCACGGTGTGGTGATCAAGTATCTTTTCACGCTCAAGGAGAACTACTTTGGTGACCACACTAAATTCCATACCTTCGAAGAATACCAGGGAATGCAGAACGAGCCTCTGCTGGCGTCCGTGCAGGAGCCAGATGTGGACTACTGGCGAATGGAAAAGAGGGAAAACGACATGGACGTATTTTTCCTGTTTGCTGTGCGCCTGGGGCTCATAGTGGTCCCATACAAGCTATACGACTGTTCCACACACATAGGCCTCAGTTTCGACCATTTGGATGTGGATATCCGCGTGTGCAACTTCTATATGGACCTCCAAGCAGACTTTGGGCCGGCCCAGGGCGTTTTGGTGCGTTCTGAGGAGCAGGAATTTGACGAGATGAACACCATTTTCGACATTCCTAGCTACAGGGCTAGGTATTTGGAGGATAAGCCGGACATTTTCTTCGACGGGTTCACGGTCCATACCCACAGAGTTTTAGGCCTTCCACCAGATGAGATCATCTACTATTGCAAATGGGACTTTGCATCTGGTGACATTGTCATCGATAGCGAGGGGGCGTTTTTGACAGCTTTGACTACGGCTGGGGCCAATTTCGGCCTAGGTTTCAGCGACTTGGAAAACACCCTTTCCTTCGTAGAACCGACCATATATGATGCTGCAAATTTCTCCTTTCGGTGTCCCAAAGTGCAAATCACGTTGCGTGACGAGGAAACCATCTTGGAGGCTGTCTTGGACCTGCTTCTTGTCAATTTCACCGACATGAACAACCAAAGGTACTCCAATAAGGTGTCCGTTCTGGCGCCTTTGGTAACGTGCAAGATATACGACTCCAACAAGGTGCACGGCTACGTGAAAACTGCATTGGATTTCAACAATATTTGCCAGAAAGAGCGCATGGAGGAACACAGACGCCACCAACAGGACCATGTAAGGAAAAACGATGCACCCACACACAGAGCGCCATTTGTTCTTCCTCCTGAGTTCAAGGACAGCATCTATAACGATGCCTATGGCAGTTTACCGACGTTGATCACACTCCCTGATGCGTCTTACCCGCTTAACGAGGAGTCATACGACTACTATAGTCGGAAAAACGGGCTGAAAAGCGAGGATTTCACCCATAACGACGACAAATTTCATTTTCGCCGGCCGCCACCTACCGCCAGCTACAATGATGCCGATTTCACGCCCAAGTATTTCACAGACCCCGGCTACACTTATGAGAGTTTTATATGTGATGTGGGTGAAATCCAGGCATTTTTGACGCCTCAGGGCATATCTTCTTTGGCGAAAATGGTGGTTTCTAGCTCAGATTACAGTTTGGAGGCGCTCATGGATGCCCTTCATCGCGAAACGGTGGCCAAAATTAAGGCTCTTGTGGGCCCCAAAAACGGCGTTGACAACGTGCGTTTTGTGAGCTCAGAGATTGACCTCCGTTTGAGCGACTACGCCGTAAAAGATCTAGAAGATGTCTTTGCGCAGTGCACGGAGATTCCCTTCGTGAATGTGTGCGTTTTGGAACCATCAGTGGCGTTGTCACACAAGGTTACTCGCACACGAGATGTGTTCACTCTAGATGAAAATACCGAGATTTCTGCTGCTTTTCATCTTAGCGAGGTGCTCATCTCTGTCTCCAGGGCGAGAGAGCCCTCCCTACCAGTTTCTCTCACAATTAAGGACGTGGAGGGCTGGCTCACCAACACTGATTCCGAGGGACTTGTGGGGTCGCTTACTGTGGAAAATGTGGAACTCGACAGCATCGATTTGCAGGTGCCCTGGGTGGTGGACTACGTTTCCAATATGGCCAGCTACTTTGCAAAAGCTATAACCAACTTCAACACCCTCTCGCTGATCAATAAACACTGGAAGGCACACCTAGTGTACAAACTTGCCACTCTTTCCGCCAACGACCGCGTGGAACACGACCCCAACACACTTACAAAGCCATCATCGGTGATAAGGTCTTCCCAAGACCACGTGCGGTCGTTTGACGACTGGAAAATCGTCATGCGGTTGCGCCACTCTCTCGAAAACATGCTGCTGGAATGGTTCGACGAACACGACCGCATTCTGGAGAATAGCGAGCTTCCAATGACCGCATTTGATGAGGTATTGGACATTTTCGCTCGCTGGAGAAATTGGGAAGCCAACGAGGTGCAAAGAAGACAGTTTTTCAGCCACATATTTGGTCTTTCTGCGAAGAAAACAAGTAACGATTTCGAGGTTTTCTTGAGTATTTCCAGCTTAATTGCGAAGGTTCTTGGAGAAAACAACGATATTGACTTTTTCAATCTTCAGGAGATGACCTTGTCTGCTGCGATGATGAATGAGAACTATATGGATTTGATAGCCCAGAATCTCGGGGTGATAAGCCAGATCAAAAATGTCAGCTTGATTTTCGGTTTGGGCTCCTATGAGAGCAAGATATCCACTTTGACAATGGATTTGGCGGAGGCAGTTTTCAACCTATTGGCATCTAAAAATGGTGAAAGTGCTTCTGAAAGTGGCGAGAATACCGTAAAAGATACCAGAACCGATGTGAATTCTCCTCAAGAAATCCCGAAATCGACTGCAAATTGGCATTTTTCATATTGCTTCAACTTGGGGTCCTTCCAGCAACACATTTTCCTCCCGTTTTCGTGTGTGGAGCTTGTGGCTAAAGAGGCGGTTCACTCAGGAAAAGTGATAGTGCTAGAGGAAAACAGGAACGCTTTTTTTGGCTCTCTCTCTTCCGTGGCCCAGCTCTACGACTTTTCTCTATACGACCAGAACAACAAGCTTTTTGGAAGCCATGTCGAGGGCTTCAATATCACTCTAGCCAATTTTGGAGACATCATTTTGGGCTCCAAGGTAGTGGATATCGGCGCCACCAAAAGCAGTGTCAAAATTATGGATAGTGACGGAAAATTGGTGCATGCGGTAGGGGTTATTTTGGACCAGGATGTTGAGTATATGAAGGCCATATTTGGTCAAATGCAGGGTCTGACTTCACCAAAATTATCGGCTCCTTCTGCGAAAGATCGGTCTTCCAATAGCTGGGACTCGCAATGGGATTTGCTTGAGCAGGTCTCTGGAATCAGCTTCAATTTGCACGTGGCCGAGTTCACCTGGTTTTTTGAGCTTTTCAGCCCATTGCGGATATCAGGAGGCATTTATGAGAACACACTCTGTGTGAATTTCAGCCAGGGAATTGCCCATGTGGAGTCTTTCATTCTGAAGGTGGAGCTCAATTTTCTTCTCTCAAAGGATCTTATTGTGCGGTTGGAAAACTCCAAGGTGATTTCACACGCCAAAATTAGCCATGATGGACATAAGGTGTTAGCGGTGGTGAACAGTGGCCTCGGCTATACCAAGTTGTCAAACCCTCAAATCACACGAACTCTTGATACCGTGATGCTGAATATGAGTTCTGTGCGAGTACGTCTTCAAGAAATAAGCTTGCTTGCGAAAAGATTTGGCCACAATGAAGAAAATGGCCCCAGAGAGTCCAAAAAAGACGACAATAGTCCACATGTGGGCCCCATGGACCTTATTGCATTTCAATTCAATTTATCCAACGACTACATTGGTTTTTCTACCTTCTGCGACCACACTCGTTGCTCTTTCGAGGTAGAGGGTCTTTCCGTCGGCGCATGTAATGTCACCAAGGTATCCCTGGGCGATAACGTGGTTTCGCAACAGAGTGTTCCTTTACATGGGCATTTGTCTGTGCCCACAATCCGCATTTCCGTCATCGACAGGAGTATTCCCGTGGGCTTGTCGAAGCTTTTGGATGTCAATCTTTCCATCAAGGCGTTGGCCGACTTGGAGAGGGCCCCCTATAACCAAAAAAGCCAGTCGCTCCAGATCGAATCTCAGTACTGCCGCATCTGTCTTAGTCCTCCATTATTGTGCAGAGTTGTGTCTTTGATAGACGAATTTGCGAACATCTTCAGCAAACACCTTGATGAGGTGGAGGAGATGGAGGAATGGATTCAAGGCCAAAACAAGCCCTCTTCAGGCGCACAAGGCGTCCCGTTGTTCAGTTTTGCTTCTGTGCATGTTCTTTCCTATAACTTTTGCATCGGATGGCTCTTTGGTGGGTCCCAAAAAGACTATCCTGGTATCATTCTCGGCGCTGAGCGTTTCTTCGCAGTGGCTCTGTCGGAAATGTCAAAGTTATCACTTATGGAGGGCTATCTCTCGGTGGCCAACGGTCAGACGTCGTCCAACTTCTTCAGTACTCTGTCTGAGAACAATAACCTCAACAGGGCCTTCTTGCCGACCATGCAAATGGCCTATGTAGTGGATGAGGCCCAGCACAAGCTGGTGAAGATTTACGGAGATGAATTGGACGTGAAGTTCTTGTCTAATTCCATCGATATTCTCGAGCACGCTGTGAACTCCGTGAATGAGGTCCAAAGACAGTTCAGCAAACGTACCAGGGTGGCTCCGAGAAGCCTGAGACGCCGTAAGAGGTCCGACCTGCCCAGAAATGGCTCTGTGGGAACAGCAGAAGACTATGCACTTGAAATTGGCGCAACTTTTGCAGGTTCTAATGTGCTATTCTACCGCCTAAACGATGACGAAAATCAGGAACCTCCCTCACTCTTTTTGCACTCGCCCGCAGTCCAAATTGCCGCCATGTACCGCCACCAGAAAGGCAGCGTGAAAAAGCACGTGATCAAGATGGAGGTGTGCACGTCACTGTCCGATAACACGCTCTACTCGTCGTGTGTTCCGGTCATCTCCGACATTGTGGATGGTGTTAAGCGGATGATGCGCAAGACTAACCTGGTGTCCGGAGATAATGGTCCTGGCACGCCTAATTGGGGTGCTTTCTCGGTCCAGAGTAGTCCCGAAATGATGCAAAAGGGGCATTTTTCGTCCCAACATAACCCTGTTACCCCCCAAAACAGTATATCCCAAAATGGGCATCTCACGCCCGGAAATGACCCTAATACGCCTGAAAATGGGCCAGACCAAACCGAAAACAAGGACTTCAACTTCGGCAATATTCTCCGCGAAACAGATGTCCACATTGGCCTCAAAATTGAAAAACAGCGTCTTTCACTCAGTTGCGAGCCCACTGCGAAAGTGGAGGCCATTGTGGGCCTTGATAGCATTTACATTCAGGTTAACTCAGGAATAGGTGAAGTGCCCTCTTTGGTGACTGCGGTTCAATTTGATGCTATTTCCGCCTCTCTCCAGCACATCTACCTGCGGCAGATCAGCGGAAGTGCGCGTATCAACCGAGTGGTGATGATGAGCTCTGTTTTCTTTGATAAAGTGACCAACGTGCTTTCTTCAGGAGCTTTTTCTGACGTTGCAGGCTACATCAACGTCAAGCAATACCAGGACTTGGACCTTTTCAAGGATATCTGGTTTCCCAAGCGTGATTTTGAGACCGCGGAAGAGAGCCCGAAAGGCCTTTTGGACGGCGAGAAACTGGCCTTGGCAGCCAATAAGAACATCTCGTCGCGGTTCAAGGAGGTCTCCACAACCTACGCACTTCCATGGGTTTTGACGTTCATGATTCTTGATGCAACGTTGCAGGTGGATTTCGGGTCCTCGCTTGGGAACTTTCTGCTCCAAATGGATCGTTTTTGGGCTGTTTCCAAGAAATCTACTGATTGGGCCCAGGACTTGAAATTGGGCATTAATAAGGTGTCTTTGCGTGCCGAAGGGCGTTTAGGAGGCCTGCTTTTGGTGACAAATGCATATCTCCACACCGCCATCAGCTGGAAAATCGACCTGGAAAGAACGCTCGATGTTCCATTGATCCTTGTCTCCCTTGGTGTAGACAAGTTGCAGCTCAAAAGTTCTTTCGATGGTCATGTTTTCGCAATAGCCAACATCGAGGGCTGCTCTGCAGATATCTACAACCGCAAAAGCGATACTTCTTTTTCCAAAGACCATCTTTTCGTGTCTGTTAACATGGACACGTCTGAGATATTTGTCACCTCCTTAACGGCATCCAATGTGTTGGATATCTACAATACCGTGGACAGAATGATACAGGAAAACCGGAAGTCGTACAAGCAAACATTGAGAGACTCCAGCCGAGGCAGAGGGTCACGTTCCGGTCCCAGTCCCGGTCGCACTGCCAATAATGACATTCTTGAAACCGTCAAGAAACTCGAGACCAAAATCGAGCTTATTCTCGGTCGTTTTGTGGTGCACGTATACCCCTCTTCCTTTGATGATTCGAAGGTTTTGGTGGTAAAATTAGACGAGCTGCGGGCCAACTTCCAGCAAAACGAGTACTTCAATGGCATTTCTAACGAGCTCGAGCTCCAGTTCAACGACCTAAAAGTGCTGTTATCAGTGGCCCAGGGCGTCCTGGCAGACTTCATTACGGAGTGTACGGTGGACGAATTTGTGGAGCATGCCAGAAAGGCCCATGGAGGCACCATTTTCGTATTCCCGCGGTTTATGATCTCCATGCGGACTTTCCAGCGCTACCATCTGAATGAGATTGAGTACTTATACCAGCTGCTGTTTGGCGGAACTGTGGATGTACGGTGGAACTTGGGGCTGGTAAACTTCATTAGGGAGATGTTCTCCATCCACAAGCGCTCGCTTGCTTCCCGTACGGAGTACCGCAAGAAGTCCATACACGAGGTGCCTGCTGAAGAGAAAAGCCAAAAAGTGCTCAAAGAGGACGTGTTCGGGCCCCACAAGGCCGAGCCCACGCCCTTATTGAAGCAGCAGTTGACCCTGGAGAGCTCAAATGACGATATTGACAAAGCAATCAGCAGCACCATGGAGAAGGTGACGGGAGATCTGAAGTACAAGTACGTTCCCTTGGCTGTGCCCATTATCGAGGCACCACAATTGAAAGAGCTTGGAAATGCCACCCCTCCCCTTGAGTGGTTTGGGTTGTACAGAAACAAGCTTCCCAACGCGACCCACCAGATGGGAATCGTGACGTTGCAGAAGTTGATCCACGAGGTGGAGCTGCAGTATCTGCGGATGCTAGGAAAGGCATAGTCAAGAAGAAGAAAAGAGGAGAAAAGAATATCTCTTTTTAGAACCAACTGAGGCACTAAGTCAAGCTCTAGGGAAACAAAGGACCCCCCTAGACGAGATATACTGTGCATTCAATAGTTTTCAACAGGCCAGCAAGGTTCGTGCTGGCATTGCATGCGCTTAGGCGTGATTTAGTTCTAAGGTTAAGGATGAAATTACCGAGGATTTATTGTCTTTTACCGCGAGTTTCGTGAGAGATCGCGCTATTTCAGTGCAATTTTTTGAGCATTTACTGAGGATTTACCGAGGATTTTTGAGTTTTACCGCCAGGTAATTTAGGATTTACTGTGAATTTACTGAGGATTTATCAAGGATTTATCGCGGCTTCCTGTGCTTTGGATGTTTTTAGCGACCTTCGTCTTCTCCACCAACAGTGACACACTAAGGTCATCTCTCCACGGCCTCCCATTTACACCGTCTTGCGAAACTGAACAAGTCCATTTTCAGCACTTCAGCACGGGTCCTACTGCATAATACAAATCGTTCTATTATAACTCAGCTCTGCTGATATGTACAGGATGTAGACCGGTCCAAGTCCGAGACCAAGGGGGTGAATGAAACATTAGGTGCTGATAAAAATACCAGAACCGGTGGAACCAGGCGGAAGGTGGGCGTTATATAAGAAGACAATTTCAGTCTTGAAATGCGCCCACTGGAGCGTTTAAGCGCTCAAAGACCTGGAACTGGCTCTAAACACACATCTTCATCATACTTTTGTCTCATTTTTCACCCTGCATTCGTTCCCAACCACCTAATGGGTCAAGTACCACCGGCCCTTGTGTTTTCTTCTGGACAAGATCTTGCGGCCGTTTTTGCTGCGCAAACGGGCCAAAAACCCGAAAGTTCTCTTTCTCTTGAGTGTAGAAGGCTGGTAAGTGTTACCACGCGATTTGAAACGGCGCTGGAGGAGCCCCACAAGCCCCATTAGGGGACTGGCGGTGGCCTGTGGAATGAACATGTTGGGACGGAGAAGTCCACCATTGAAAGCACCTGCGGGACGAGACAAACTGGAGAAAGACCGCATCGACAGCACGGGACGCACGCTGGAAGCGCGTATGGCGGCCCACATGGCGTCTGGATGTTTTTGGGTATGGGAAGTAGGGCCCTCTGAAGGTGGAGGAGTAGATTTTTCAAATTCTCACTCGCTTTTGGGGTGAAAAAAAATGTGATGAGACTATAACCTACTACTCCAAATGTCCACTTTTCGTCCCAAAAGAGGCGCCCCTTCGGCCGTCAACACTCCCACAGTGGTGCATGTTACCAAAAAGGTGGCCATTACCAAAGACGATGCAGCGCGCCTTTTGAGCGACTTCATAACCGCCAGTGAGAACACTGCAGCGGGAGCACCTGATGCTGTTTTCGCCAAAACGGGTCTTTCGGACGATTTAGGCTCCGGAGCCATCTTGGGCCAGCTCAAAAGAGTGCAGCGTGACTTGCGTGGCTTGCCCCCTCTTCTGGCTGAGCTCCTGATGGAGCCTGTGTCAGAGCCGAAGGAAAACACCAAAATCAAGTTTGACGACGATGGAGAGGAGAAAGCAGAGTGAGAAATTCTCTTGGAGATGAAAGGCGTAATAAGCTATGTCGCTGGAGACTTTCAGCTGCTGAATGATGCTGTGGGACAGACTGAGGACACATTCCGTGAACCATGCAAATAGAGGAATGTGCGCTTAGAAAACCTCAGGAGCATTCAGATTCTCCAGAACCCAAAGTCACAGATAGAGGATCGCGGAGTCCCCTTTTGGAGCCAAATCGCTCTTTTTGGGCGTGTTATTACGCCTTCTTCTGTCCGACGTTTCCACCCAAAACACCCAAAACACCCCCAAATTACCTGTACTATATCACATACGAAGACACACGCATCAGAGCCCGTGGAACCGGATTTCCCTTTGTAATCATCTTGTAACACCTCCTTTGATTGCAATCATCATAAACCTTCGATGCGGTCGTGTTCCACCCAATCCCACCTTTGTTTACAAGTGCGTCTCAGATCCCACGCCATTATATATACCATCCATAAACACACTCAGACCCCCTTTCAGGCTCTATGCTGCGTCTGACGTCCCGTAAAGGGCCTATTAAGGGCCCCGTTATTTCTTCGGATGAGGAGGACACCTTTATCAACAACAGTGATTACATAACACCGGAGAACAAGGGCCCCGATAATGATGTCTCCGACAGCCTCAGCGGCCTCTCTGATGGCCTGCAACTCATGCAGGATGCCGATGACAGCCATGTGGTGCCTTCTTCTCCCAAATTGACTTCAAAAAATGCCGTTTCGAGCCCGCTAGCTGCCCCTGGGCCTTCCACATCGCCCTTTTCTAGCCCCCAAGGTGCCAAATCTCCTGTTCCTGGGGCCGATCCTTCGTCAGAATTTAAGCTTCCGTCTTCTCCCAGAGCCTCACAACCACGGGGCCTGCTCAAGCTGCCCAGTCAGCCCAAGTTGCCGGTTTTGAGCGAGGTCACAAACCTTCCGCCGCCCTCAGCCGATAAGGGTCTCAGCTATTCTCAGCAGCAGGCTTCTGTGACACTTCAGTCGCCATCCAAACGCAGGGAGACGTTGTCGCAACCGGTTCCGAAGGAAAATACACCCCGATTAGTCATTCAGAAGCTTGTTCTTACCAACTTCAAGTCCTATGCGGGCGTGCAGGAGATAGGGCCTTTTAACGCGTCGTTTTCGGCCGTCGTGGGTCCCAATGGCAGTGGAAAGTCGAATGTAATCGACTCCATGTTGTTTGTGTTCGGATTCCGCGCGCTGAAGATGCGTCAGAGTAAGCTCTCCGAGTTGATCCACAACTCGGCAGGCGGCGCTAAATTGGACTTTTGCCAGGTCGATATCCATTTCGTGCACGTGATAGATAATCATGAAGACGACAACAAGTCAGAGGTTGTTCCCCAGTCAGAGTTGGTGATCAGCCGAAAGGCCACCAGAAGCAACCAGTCGCAATATTACATCAACGGTAGGACAAGTAACTACACAGAAGTGACAGATTACTTGCGTGGCCAGGGAATCGATTTGGACCACAAGAGATTTTTGATCTTGCAGGGTGAGGTGGAGTCCATTGCCCAAATGAAGGCTAAAGCTGAACGCGAAAATGACGACGGCTTGTTGGAGTACTTGGAGGATATAATCGGTACCACAGGCTACAAGCTGATGATCGAGCAGAATTCCGCAAAAGCTGACGAGTTGAACGAAGTCTGCGCAGAGAAGGAAAACAGATTTGAGTTAGTCGAAAAGGACAAGATTTTGCTTGAGGAGAAGAAGGGCGAAGCATTAAAGTTTCTTGAGATGGAAAAGCGTCTCACCAGCAAGCGCTCCATTCAGTTTCAGGTCAGCATCCACGAAAACAAGCGCACTCTTGCCCAAACCGAGTCAGTGGTCGAGGACTTGAGTGCACAGCTTCAGAATGAGAAGGAGAAAAACAAGGTCCTCAACGATGGTATTAAGGAATTTACAGCTAAAAAGAACAAAGTTGCATCGCTCATAGCTGATTTGGACAAGCAACATGCTGCTTTGCTGCAAAAGCAAAAGGCAGTGAAGAAGTCTACCGTTTCGACCGAAGAAAAGATCAAGAACCTTTCCAATAAGGTCAAAAAGATTGAGAAGACGAAACTGCTGCTGGAACAGACACTTTCGTCTTCCACCCTGAAACTCGAGAGCAGCAACGCTGCCAATCTCCATTACAAGAACGAGCTCACCGAGTTAAGCGGCTCTTTGGAGATAGAGAAGAGGAAATTGGATGACATTAGGCGAACGTTGACAGATAAGACTGCAGGTTTCAGCAAGGAAATCGAGAAATTGAAAACCAAGCTAGAGCCGTGGAATGACAAGCTTAAAGACAAGGAGGGTGCCATCCAATTGGTTGACTCGCACATTGAAATGATCGAGAACCAGAAGGCCAGCATAGAAAAGCAGCTCACGGACGCCAGACAAAGACTCATAGATATCAAGCTGGAGGGTAAGGAGAAGGAGGCCGAGTTTGTTTCGTCTGAAAACAAGTTAAAGCACATTATAGGACAGATTGGGCTTGGTGAACAGCAGGTAAATGAGGAAAAACTGCAACATGAAGTCAGAAAAGCCCAGTTATCGTCTATGCGGCAGAAAACGCAAGATGCTGTCAGCGCTCACTCCAAAGTTCAAAATCAAAACCAAGTCTTGGCCAGCTTGATGAGGCTTGCCAAATCTGGCCGTATCAATGGCTTTTACGGCCGTCTCGGTGACTTGGGCCAAATTGACGATAAGTACGATGTGGCCATCTCAACTGCTGCTCCAGGTTTGGATTCTATGGTGGTGGAAACGGTGGAAACTGCCCAAGCGTGCATTGAATACTTGCGGAAAAATCGCTTGGGCTACGCTAATTTTGTGTGTCTCGATAAGTTGAGGTCTTTCGATTTGCGGCCTATTTCCACTCCTGGAAGCCCTGCTACTGTGAAGAGATTGTTCGACTTGATCACTGCTCAGGACCCCAAATTTTTGCCAGCCTTTTACAGCAAGCTCTACAACACTTTGGTGGCGTCTAATTTGCAGGAAGCAAAGAGCGTGGCTTATGGAGCTAAACGCTGGAAGGTTGTAACATTGGACGGTAAAGTGGTTGATACCTCCGGTACGATGTCGGGAGGAGGAAACTATGCTGCTCGTGGTGGAATGAAGCTTGCATCCAACGCAAAATCGGACACCTCTGATTATACTGATGAGGATATTAAGCGAATGCAAGACGAATTGAACAAATTGGAGTCCAAATTTGATCTTTCCAGCCGCGAATTTCAAGAAAAGGAGCACAATTTGCGTAAATTGCAGGACTTGAAGCCTGACTTGGAGTTCAAAATATCGCGACTCAAGTTGGACATCGAGGCGTTGTCATCTGAAAAAAAGGAGATTCTGAAGAGGTGCAAAGTGCTTATTGCTGATAATGAGAACTCCAACGCGGAGGCAAAGTTCGAATCGGAAATCAAGGCCAAGCAGAAGGAGAGGGCAGCGTTGGTTGAGGAGAAAGATGCACTCAAAGAGCAAATGAGTGATTCTGAGTCTCGAATTCAGGCCTTGGAAGAGAAGATCTTGGAAGCCGGTGGTGTCGAGTTGCGTATCCAGAACTCGAAGGTTGATTCCATCAAGCAGCAGATTGAGATTATTCACGACAAGACTTCAGGCGACGTTATGGCCATCAAGAAGCTTGAGAACGATATCAAAAGGCACACTAAGATCATAGGCGACTCTGAGACTGAATTAAAGGTAGCTGACGAGGAGTTGTCCCGTGTTCAGGAGCAGCTTAGAGTCAAAAGGGCCGAGTTGGAGGACTTTGACAAGCAGCTCAACGAAATCCAGAACGCAAAAGAGGAGAAAGATGAGGAAATAGAGACTATCAAGTCCGAATTGGAAGAAAGGTCCAAGCAAATCAACGAGCTCAAGTCCACTGAAATTGAGATTGAGAATAAGCTTGAGCAACACATTGCAGTGGTTAAGAGGTGCAAAAAGCACATCGAAGCTGACCAGCAGAGTTTGGAGGACTTGGTGGTACGAGATGCAACTGCATATATTGACTGGCTTGAGGAAGAGGAGCAGGCCAGATACAATGGAGCTCTCATCGAGCAGCTCACGGACGAGGAAATCGCTGCCGTCAGAATTGAGTCCGTGGAGGATGAAATCACCACCCTCGAAGAATACATGAACACGGTCAAAGTGGATATCGAGGTCTTGAAGGAATATGGAGAGAAAATTCGTGAGTTTGAGTCCAGACGCACCGACTTAAACGAAGCTGTTGATAAACGAGACGAGATCAAGAATTACTGCGAGGACTTGAAGCGCAAGCGCCTAGAAGAGTTCATGGAGGGCTTCAACACCATCTCCATGTCTTTAAAGGAAATGTACCAGATGATCACCATGGGAGGAAACGCCGAGCTCGAGCTCGTGGACAGTTTGGACCCGTTCTCAGAAGGCATTTTGTTCAGTGTGATGCCACCAAAGAAGTCTTGGAAGAACATTTCGAACTTGTCTGGTGGCGAGAAGACGTTGAGCTCTTTGGCGTTAGTATTTGCGCTCCATAAGTACAAACCTACGCCCCTTTATGTGATGGACGAGATTGACGCCGCCTTGGATTTCAGAAACGTGTCTATCGTGGCCAACTACATCAAGGAACGGACTAAGAACGGCCAATTTATTGTCATTTCGTTGCGGAACAACATGTTTGAATTGGCTCAGCAGTTGGTGGGCATCTACAAGGTGAACAACATGACTCGGAGTATCTCCTTGCAGAACAAGGACTTTTTCGTGGCGGACAAGCCCAACAGCCAGAAGGGTTTGGTGAAATAAAGCTAGTAGTATCATTGGCTACGGAACGGATAGAGAATACATTCAGGGTCTACAATCAATCAAACATCTTAGAAATGCGTGGATATTCATGCAATGGCCACTCTATATGGGGGATCTATGGCCGTGGCGAAGCCCTCTTCGCCGTTTCTTTTGAGAATGAAGGTGGCATCAAACCAGTCCACCAAATCCACCAAGTTGGTCAACTCATTCATCTCCTTGAGGGTCTTTCTGGGAATGGCCTTCTCGAGCATTTGCGAGAGATGGTGTTGGGTGATGCGGAAGGGAAGCCCATAGCTGGTAGCTAAGTCCCAGAAGCGCTCCACTGCCATCCACGGGGTCACTGAAAAGCCAGCAAAAAGGCCCGGGTTGGCCAAGATTCCTCTTGCGGACATAACCCCGTCCACCCCTGTGTACTCAGCTATTCTAAGGGCGTCTTCGAGAGAAAAGCAGTCGCCGTTGGCTACTACAGGAACGCTGATCTCCGCACGAAGGGTCTTGATCGCATCGAAATTGGCGGGAACGGACGACCGCGTGGTTTTAGTGCGCCCGTGGATGGTGATGTAGTCCACTCCGCTGGCCTCCACCATTTTGACAAAACGCACTGTTTCGCCTATGTCCTTGTGGATGCGAATTTTGGTCTCTATGCAAACGCTGGCGCCGTATTTGGCCTTAACAGCCCCTACCATGGCCGATACGAGCTCTGGCTCCGACATAAGGGCTGCTCCTATGCCCTCCCGGACCTGCTCTTTGATAGGACAGCCGCAATTAAGGCCTATACCATCCACATAGGGGTGGATCATATCCACGAATTTGAGCAAGTCCTCCACGTTGTTGGCGCCCACTTGCACTACCACACACCTGTCAGCAGCATTGGTGGAAAAATCGGCGACTCTGGCAATGTCGTTGCGCACAAACTCCCGTGCTAGCATCATGGGCGTATACACAATATCGGTGTTGAAGTTTCTGACGAGAGCCCGAAAAGGAAGCTTCGAATACCGCACCATAGGGCCCGCCACAAATGCAGGACGGCCTTTCTCGGAGAGGGTGGTTCGTAGAATGTGAAGGGGGCTGTTTTGTGGGTCTCTTAAGGGCAAAGTAGAGAGGTTGGGTTGGGGCTCTTCGCCCACAGTGAGGCTGGCAAAACCCTCCGTTAGAGATGGCATCACGTCAGGGTGTACTTTTGGGTGCAAAAAGGTGGTGCTGTGGCTTTCAAGGTCGTTTCTGCTGGTTTGACCCGATTTGGTTGAAATAGTGTCTTTTACTCGATAAGATAAGCGTATAAATTTTTCTCGCAGACCTGATGTACAGAATGGGTATATGCAGGATTTACATTAACCAGTGTATCATTTCTCTGTGGCCTTCTCCTACGACCTTCCCTCATTCTACATCTTTCCGGGCATGTAATATACAGATTATGAGACAAAAGAACCGAAGCCAGTCGCAGCTATTCCTCCTCCGAGCTTTCGGAGCTGACGTCGTCGGAAGACTCCTGGTCGTTCCCGATGCCGAGGTTGAAGCTGGCCGGGAACGCCCCCAGGGCATCGGTTTCAAACAACTGCAACTGCGACTTCAACTGCTCTAACTGGTCCAAGCCGCCGAGCGGAGCGAGCTTCTTCTTGCTCTTTATTGCGGACGACGCCGCCTTTTTACCAAACAAGAAGTTGTACAACTTCAAGACGGTGCGGTCCTCCAACTGGTCCATGTCCAACTCAACCTCCTCTTCGTTGCTCAAGTCGACGTCATCTTTAATGATCTTGATCAACTGCTGTAACTTCTTGTCGGTCAAGTTGGGCACCACCTCGCTGACTTGCTTCTTCATCTCGTAGGTCACCACCGGCTGGCCAGCGTCGAAGGAACGACGGGCCTTGGTGGACTTCTTGGCACGCTTCTTCTTGCGCCTGGCGTCGCGCTGCTCTCTTAATTCGTCCAAGTGTCTCTTCTTCAACTCTGCCAACTCTTGCGTCATGCGGATCAACTGGTGTTCTAAAAACTGAATCGCTGGCACGTTGGACAACATGGACTCGGAGATCTCGCCTTCATCGTCGTCATCGCTGGAGTAGTCACCGTCCGAGTGCGGGGGCGTGGGTGCAGGCACGGGCCTATTGACCCACTTCTTGTCAAAAACGGCCTCGAGCCTGTGGCCCATCATATTTACATCGCTGCCCTCGGGGTTAAAAAGGTAGCAGTTTTTGAACACCAACCGCACGTCATGTTCGAACGCGTCACCGTTCTCATACTTGTTGTTCGCCAACTTGGTCTGAATGGTACTGAAGTCCATCGGCTCCTTTACCACCTCATTGTAGTTGGGAATGTTGAGCGCCACCGTGTCCACAGGGGACAAGAAGGGGAAGTTGTAGGCAAAATGCTTCTTAGACACCAACTCCTTGATGGTCTGGTTACAGTAGCGCAACTCGGCCGCATACTTCTTCTTTCTGGGACGCACGTCGTATGGCAACTCCTTCAGTTTGGGTGGGTGGATGGTTCTCTTGGGCCTGTGCGCCGCAACAGACTCTTTCTTGGTCTCCAGATCCGCCACAACAACGCGTCTGCGCAGGTTCAACGGCAGCGCAGCGCTGATATTGTCCGGCAACACCTTCGGCGGCATGTTCAACATGTGCTTTTCAAAGTGGGCCTGGATGTTCTTGGCCATCTTGGAGATGCCCGCAGCCTCACCGTTGAACTTGGTGCAGTTGGCCACCATAAGGTTGAAGTCGTCAACAATCTGGCTAGGGTCGTCGTAGGCACCGGCCTGCAACTTACGGTCAATCGTGGACAAGTCCATGGGCCGTGGGATGTAGTTGTAGTAGAAGGGGATGTTCAACTTGACAGTATCAACCGGGTGGATAAAGGGGTTGGCATCGCGGAGGCGCTTTATGGCCTTTATTGTGTTAACGGCAAACTTATTCTGGTGCTTGGGAATGGGATGAGCCGGCAAGTTGTTCATGTCGGGTTCAGCAGGCGGCTTCGGGGCTGGCTCTGTGAACTTTGGTAGCTGAGGAGCCTGCTGCTGGGGCATTTCCACTTCCTCGACATCGGCCTTCTGCTTCTTGGAGTCACCGCCCTCCGCCTCGTCCTCCAAGCGGTGCTTTTCAGGGCTAGGCGACGGGTTGGGCGGAGATAACGGCTTCTCAGGCTCGGTCATGTGCTTCTCAGAGGCCTGCGGGTCGTCGTGGACCAGCGCCTTGTCATGCGCCAGGAAAAAGCCGTCCAGCGAGGGCGTCTGTACCGGTGTGTTGGTCTCGGGCACCGGCGGGCCAGAGACGGCGGGAGTGCCGTCAGCCATGGCAAGGTTGCCGTCGTTCACCTATAGACACTGATGTCCTGCACAAAAACGACCAAGGAGGAAATCGGTCGTGTGAGGCACAATATGGTACTAGGAGCCCGGTGTGTGCACAAAGTCCCTATGCGAACAGCGCAGCGTTTGATTGGCCAGCGGGGGACAGCAGCCGCGAAAATAATAACAAAAAAAAACTGGTGGATGGGGGCGGAAATGCCGGATTATTTATATAGTCGCGCCTGATTTTGCCGTTTTGCCCATTGCGGTGGCAGCGTCATTTTGGAGCTTTGGGCCCGCGCACGACTTCTCTGGTATATACGACTACAAAACTGGAAACCAAGAGAATGTGTGTGTGGCACTAACGATATCGACTAGTACTAGGAGAGGGCCATTTGGCTCCTAAAGCGGGTCCGGAAGCGTTATCGTAGCACTCCTTGCTGCTGAGGAATAGGGGAGGACGAAAAATTTGCTGGCGCATTTTTGACGCACACCGTTGGTGGCTGGATGGCAAATAGGGGTTACCCGCCCGTGAACCCTGGCCGGGTAACGGCTAGCCCGGAAGTGATATTTGTAAGGCGCACGCCCTTCAATGCGCATGCGGCGCATTGTTTTTTCGGGCCATATGCAGAATAGTCATGCGTCTCTGCATAGTGGCTGGATTTTTGCCGTTTTGGGTCCGCCACCGATACGTGTTCATTAGCGCGTGCAGGCGGGCGCGTCTGTATGGTAGAATACCTTGTTACAGGTTGGCTGGTGGTTATGCAGATTAGGATGTCTGACTTGTCAATAGAGATAGGAGATGGGGGTTTGGTGGAGAAGGCTAATGGAGAAGTGAGGTCTTGTGAAAAAGACTGGGTGGGAGAACAGTGTTCGGACTTTTGGCTTTGCGGCTGTATAAGCATTGAGAGTGGTTTTA
This sequence comes from Wilhelminamyces tanticharoeniae, assembly GCA_030558325.1. NCBI lineage: Eukaryota > Fungi > Ascomycota > Pichiomycetes > Serinales > Metschnikowiaceae > Wilhelminamyces > Wilhelminamyces tanticharoeniae. The sequence goes on along the minus strand of JAJMSI010000013.1, from coordinate 209,910 downwards.
GGGAGTATCTCTGGGGGCACTTTTGAAGGTAGCTTTGCCAGCGTAGGGTTGTGAGATACCCTGTTTTCCGATAAGACAGCTACCAGGAAAGAGGCGTGGCTGTGTAAGCACAGTTGAGAGAAACTTCTGTTGGAGAGATATGTGTGCGCTCTTTGTATGGCGAGTGGTTGGGTGCCAGGTGGTATGGTATTAATTTGCAGCATTTTTAGGGTGAGCCTGTAAAAGGCACAGAAGGCACAGAAAGCAGAGAAATACTGAGCTTTCAATGAGTACCTCTTGTTATTGTGGTGCTTGTGACGAGTGCTTTGCTACTTATCGTATTTTTTAGCTACTCGAAGACGTATATGATACTCGTTTTTGCAGCCATCGCGGACCGAAGTATACATATGCGGATTTCGCAGCACAGTTTCGAAGTATCAGAAGTTCTGACATGAGGGAAGGAACCCTCTGTGGATATGTGCTCTTACACAACCTCTACAGCCGTTGGCTTGCTTCCGAGAGATATCTAATTTTTTACTGCTGATTTAGTTTCGCACCATTTTGCTGTTCTCGAGAGAAATCTACCAAAAACAGTGTTTTTATAAAGATCTAACAAGAAAGAACCATAAAATGGTATAACAAGATCGAGAAAAACAAAATAGTAAAATACAAACCTCGATCGAATATCCACGGTGACATCCCTAAATCATATGCCCCTTCACGACTTCTTTATCACATCGTTGACTTCCCATATATTTACACTCCACCTATAATACATTTATACTATACAACTCTACAAATGGATAGAGAGAAGGTCATTAGCAGAAAAACCCTTGTTGCACGAGGGGCACCTCCGAAGACGCGCCGCTAATCTTTCTTGCGTGCACCCGTTGCAGAACACATGTCCGCAGACAGTGATGGCGGTATCTTTCCAGTTTTTGGAGCACACCGAGCACTTGGCAATTGACCGAAGGGCCTCTAGCTGCTTCTCGTCTTCCTGCAAAAGCGACGAGGTGTTATTGGCACGGTACTTTTTCAAGAGCGAGTCGGTGTTCTTTATACGGCTCTCCAATTTGGACACGTTCACCTGGGCCTGCCGGAGCTCTGTGTCTGAGTCGCCAGATGCCTTGGTGAGACGCGCCACTTCAGACATCAACCGCGCCACCTCCTTCTCCAAACCGGCTCTTTTGGCTGCAAGAGCTTTGTTCAGCTCCTGGAGCCGCGTGTTTTCCTGGAGAGAAGACTCACCAATGGTCTTGTATTCCGCCACAGACGTAGAGAGAAGCTCGATTTTAGACGTGTATGTTTTCTCCAACTCACCAAGTTTCGTGTTCAACTCCTGTGACTTAGCCACCTGCGTTTTCAAAATCTTATTCTCCGCCGTGAGGGCGTCCTTGAGGCGCATCGACGCGAAGTATTTTTGATCGGCCTTGGTTTTCTCAATTGTGAGCTTTTTGACCATTCCCTCCAGGTCCACCGTTTTGTCCAACTTCTTGATGGCGAGAGTGCGCGTTTCCTGAAACGCCAGCTCTACTTCCGTGAGCTCGCTGGTTAAAACTTGCACTCTTTTGAGGAGCTCTTCATGTGAAAGAGAGTCGTATTTGGAGTCATCCACAGCACTCTTCTCCAGCATTTGCTTTATACGGTCGCTTAGGACCTTATTCATAGCGTTTACCTCTTCACTGGATTGTTTGCTGGCGAGCTCCAGCTTCAAAATTGTCTGTTTTGATAAAAGTTCGTCTCTGGCGGTGCGAATACGTACCAAATCGCTCTCGGATTTAGCCAATTGCGCCCGAAGAGATTCGTTCTCCTCAATGACAGTCTTCTCAAGCAGATTCTTGTCGACAGCTTGCTGCTGTTCAATTGCTTTTAACCTTTCCACAAGCTGCTCCCGAGATTTGGTCGTCTGAAAAACCTCATCTTCAAGGTGCTTGTTAGTATCGGAAAGGGCCTGGAAGACTGCGGACTGCTTCAAATCAGACTCAGAAAGGTCGGAAAGACGCGCCTTTAAGCGGCTGTTGTCCTCCAAAAGAACCAGGTGTTTTTTGGAAACCTCCTCGAGCTGCCCCTGCAAAACCGTGCTGGCACTCTTAAGTTCGTCCAACTCGATGTTGAGACGCTCTAGGGCTTCTTTGTCCTCGGGGAGAGATTCTTTAGCTGGGGAGGTCGACCCGTTGGCATCCTTGGGATCAGCACTGGATTCCTTTTTGATATCGGTCTTTTCATCCTCCTCTTTCGTAGTGCTGTTGGCATCATTAATGCGTTTCAAGGTCCTAGAAACGAGCCTATCTCTTTCCTTGTGGAGCTGGAACAACTCGTCCTGCAAGGCCTCAAGGCGCGACTGCAAATCCGCCTTCGTGTTGGTAATGACGCTGTTCTCTGACTGTGCTTGGGCTAACTGCAGATTGAGCACCTCGTATTTTTGCAAGAGCTTTTCCGCGTCGATATCGACGAGCTTGGAGTTGGCCATGATGGGCTTCAACACCGCCAAAAGGTGCTCCCTTCTCTTCTCTAGCAACTGATCGATCGCCAGTGGGGACAGACTTGAGAGTTTGGCGAGGACTAGGCCCTCGGGATCAGCTTCAACGCTGGTTTTACCGTCCAAAGCTAGCAAATTGATCATCTGCGCATACCATGCGTCCACGATGGCTAGCCTGGCCTCGTTGGCCTCAAAGTTGGTCTTGAAATGGCCCACTTCGCGGGCCAAAGACGCCGCCTGCCGCTTGTAGTGGCTCATCTGGCGCCAGATGGCCTCTTTTTTAAAGTAGACCACATCCTGCTGCGTCAAGGGCCCGTCTTCGCTGAGCTCCTCGAGCGGTTTGTGGTGTTTCTTATGGGGGTTAGACGCCTCGTCCGAGTCTTCTAGAGCCCGTTTTTTCTCGGGCTCTGCGCTCATCGTGGGAATAAACAGGTCAAGAACTCACCTATATGGTGTCCTTGTGCGTGTGTGCCGTTGTAAGTGCCGATGGGCCGAAATTCCGGAGGTATGGGCCCGGTGGATGTGGAGGTGTTTGTTAGTTAAACGCGAAAATTTTTATGGCCGTCTCCCGTACACGACCTAAAGTATGGGGTAGACGGCGGTGCCATGCAGCGAAAGGGCCCAAATCGGGGTGGCCGGCATGCTGTCCTAGTGGTGGGTTGTTGAAGGTCATTTTGGCGAAAAGACGGCCCGTTTGCGTCACTTTTGGCTCTTTTGGAGGGCCCTATAAAAAGTAGGGCAAAGTAGAGGGATGTCCAAATGCACCCAGCGAGTCCCAAACAGGGGGATATGCGCCCAATATGGCCATTGCAGCTGGAAGAGCGTGAGCGATTCCCGTTCGAGCCAATTTCGGTCCTTGTGTGGAAACATGTTTCCCAGCATTTCCCCACATATCCCCAAACTCATACTAAGGCTCACCTGAAGACCCAGAGCCCCGCCATTTGGCAAGGAACTCTGGATCCCACCTGCTTTTTGACATTTCTTCTCTCTCTAGTATGCCTTGCTCTATCCTCTTTCTCATTTCTTATTTCCCTTTGCTCTATACATACTCTCCTCTTCACTCAGCCTGCACACTCAGTGAATTATTCGCATTAGACGTTAAAACACCCACTACTCCGTTGCTACTACAATGAGAGGCCCAATCAGCGTGGTGGCGCTTGTGGCCCTCCTCTGCCACGTGAGCCAAATTCTAGCAGTCAAATCTTTTCTCTTCAAGACGTGTGAAAACTCAGGTTTCTGCCACAGAAACAGGGCATTTGCATCCAACATCCAGCATGCTGGGTCCGATTACCAGCCGAAATACGCCATTGACGCATCCTCGGTCGCTTTGGAAGGTACTGGCGACAAGGTGGCCGTCACGGGAACCATTTTGAAGCAATTACCAAGCGGCTTAAGCCCCAGACGGTTCCCGTTTCGGTTGTCCTTATTGGAAGGAAATAACGTTCGTCTCCAGGTGGACGAGCAGAGAAAAGACGCCAATTTGCCCGAAAATGCCTTGGTGAACCGCAAGCGGTACAATGAGACGCCCAAATGGGCGTTTGCGGCCAAGGAGGTGCCAATTGATCCCAAAGAGGGCGCCGACTTCGTCCTCAATAAAGAGCTCTTGCTGTTCTCGTACGGCGAAAACAGCGAGTACAGAGCGGAGCTAAGCTTCTTTCCGTTGAAATTGGCGATTTTTCATCTCGAAACTGAGCAATTTGTGTTGAACGACAGGCAGTTTCTCAACATCGAGCACCACAGGAATAGAAACGAGAACAGCCAGCACTTGGCGCCCGAGGAATCCGATTTCGATATGTTTGAGGACTCTTTCAAGGACTCACTGTCCGATACGCTTCCCTTGGGCCCGGAGTCCGTCGCCTTGGACTTCTCGTTCAGGGAATTCCAGCACGTTTACGGTATCCCCGAGCACGCAGACAGTCTCAGTTTACGGGACACCACTAAAGAAGCCCTTCCTTACCGGCTCTACAACGTGGATATTTTCGAGTACGAGATCGAGTCCAGAATGCCGATGTACGGGTCTATTCCGCTTCTTTTGGCCCTGAAGCCCGGCGTTTCGATGGGTGTTTTCTGGGTTAACAGCGCGGACACCTACATTGACATCGATAAGTCTTCCATGGACACCAAAACGCACTGGATCTCCGAAAACGGCGTCTTGGACGTGATGGTTTTCATCGGAAAAACTCCCCAGGACATCAACAGAAGTTACGGTCGCGTCACGGGCTACTCCCTGCTTCCACAGCTCTTCTCGTTGGGCTACCACCAGTGCAGATGGAACTACAACGACGAGAAGGACGTCTTGGAGATCAACGATCTTTTTGACCAGCACAACATTCCTTACGACACCATCTGGTTGGACATCGAGTACGCGGAGCTGAAAAAGTACTTCACTTGGCAGAAGGACAATTTTCCGGACCCCGAGCGCATGCTTCAGGCGTTGCAGAAAACCGAGCGCAACTTGGTGGTGATCGTTGACCCTCATTTAAAGACGGGCTACCATGTGAGTGACGAGGTTGTGCGCAGAGAGATCTCCCTCAAGGACCCTTCCAACAGTACCTACTACGCCCATTGCTGGCCCGGCGAGTCGGTGTGGATCGATACCATGAACCCGTCCTCGCAGGCGTACTGGGACCAGCTCTTCGAGTATTCGCAGGGAAATGAGTTCATGGGCGGGCTCTCCACCAACATCCATCTCTGGAATGATATGAATGAGCCCTCTGTATTTAACGGCCCGGAGACCCTGGCCCAAAAGGACACCTTGCACTACGGTGACTGGGAGCACCGCTCCGTACACAACGTCTTCGGGTTGTCGTACCACGAGGCCACATATAACTCGCTACAGAAGCGTTTGAGCACCACACCCAGACAGAGACCGTTCATCTTAACCCGGTCCTACTTTGCGGGCTCTCAGAGAACGGCTGCCATGTGGACAGGTGACAACATGTCGAAATGGGAGTATCTCAAGGCGTCCATTCCCATGGTGCTCACATCCAATGTGGTGAACATGCCCTTTGCAGGCGCCGATGTGGGCGGCTTCTTTGGAAACCCCTCCAAGGAGTTGTTGACCAGATGGTACCAGACAGGCATCTGGTACCCCTTTTTCCGGGCCCATGCTCATATTGACGCCCGCAGAAGAGAGCCCTGGGTCCCTGGAGAACCATACACGTCCATTATTCGCGATGCTTTGCGGTTGAGGTACGCCTTGCTTCCCTCCTTCTACACCGCCTTTTACGATGCCAGTGTGGAAGGATCGCCGATTATGAAGCCCGTTTTCTACGAGGCGCCGCAGAACACGGAAAGCTACGCCATAGACGACGAGTTTTTCTTGGGAAGCTCCGGTTTATTGGTCAAACCTGTGACCGAGGAGAACGCTCGCTCCGTTAGCGTGTACTTGCCGGACTCACAGAAGTACTACAGGTTTACCAACGGTCAAGTTGGCCATAACGAGGCTGTTCAGTTGTCCTCTGCCGGTGCTGTCGAGGTGGCAGTTGAGCTCAAGGACATTCCCATGTTTTTGAAGGGTGGCTCCGTTCTTGCCAGAAAAGACAGGCCCAGAAGATCTTCCAAGTTGATGGCCAAGGACCCCTACACTTTGGTCATTGCTTTGGATGACAATAATATGGCCTCTGGAAAGGTCTACATCGACGACGGTGAGTCTTTCGACTACCAGAAGGGCGATTCTTTGGTGGTGGACTTCTCCGTGGTGAATGGCCAGATCCTGGGCCTGGTGACGGGGAATAACCTCAAATACACCCAATCTCTCGAAGACGTGAAAATCGAGAAGATTGTGCTTTTGCAGACCGAAACCGTGGACGGCGTCTCTGTCAAACAGCTGGGCAGCAAGTGGGCTGCGAGATTTGGCGTGGAGAACGGCAACTTGGTTATCAAGAGGCCGAATTTGCGCATCAATGCTCCCTGGAAGATAACATTGGGAGAGACTGTGGAAGACACGGTCGAGGAGAAGAGGCCTCTTGACAGAGATGAGTTGTGAGAAGGATGAGAAGTTTGCGACATGGTTCTATCTAGCAATAGGCAATATTACGTGCGCTCTAGGATGTGCAATTTAAGTAGTCAAACTTTTGATAGAATGTACCAGAGAAGCGTGATGTGAGTTTCTAAATATATGAGGGATACTGTCTGGTTGCGAAATCGGGGAGTGGCTCTTCGAGTAATAAAATTTTAGAAGGTGAAAATGGGTCAATTGAGGAAATGGCAAGGCATTACTAGAGAGACAAAAAGCCCAAACAAAGCCTCAACTGAGGTTTGCACCCGCGATAGTTCCCTGAGACTGAATTAGGAAGTGAAAACATGTAAACTCTCGTTTATCGCGTGCCTCTGTGCCATATGGCCACTAATAATTCACCTATTCTACCGTTTGCTGGGTATAATCATCGCCTCCTTTTACCACCACCACATCCTGAAGAGCATACTTCCGAAGTCCAGTCGCCAATTTTGCAACTTCTGGCCAGTTGAGCACCTTTTTGCACCCAAGACATTGTCCCTGACGAGGAACAATACAGGCCTCCTCCTCTTCCTCGTCTTCATCGAGAAAGACCGACCCAAGGCATGTGAGATGGTACATTGCATTGCAGTGGTAGCAAGGAGCCACTAGAGGTGCTTTTCCGCCGCGGAGAAAGGAATTTAGCGCCGTTTGAGTTTGCAAAGAGAGGCCATTTTCAGGCAAAAAGGCCATCTCCTCCTCACACACCATACAGTAGGAAGATTTGAGAAGAAGGGCCTGTTTGGCAGCCTCAAAACGGGTATTTTCCACAGTCTTCCAGGCCTCCAAGGTACGCCCTTTTTCCACTTCAGTGGTCAGAGCAACAATGTTCTGAGTGGTTTCGGTATCCTCGTGGGGCTCAAGGCCACTTTTTTCACCCACAAACTCCCCAAACGGCGCAGATATCGTTTCCACAGAAACGTCTATTTTGAACTTATTAGTGTCCCAGACCGCTTCGGCTTTGCCGGTGAAAAAAACAACTCGAAGGCCCATATTCCGAAACAAAGGGGCCTTTAGCAATAAGCGGAGGTTTCCGAGCCGGGTATGGATTCCTGTAGAGGAAGACGCAGACCGAGAAAGACGGGCCTCGCTGGGTATGTGTCGTGTTAAGTAGGGGTGTTGAAAGGCGTGTTCAAACTGTAGCGCAGCCACTTTTGAGGGAAATCCACATACGTAGAGCGCCATTTCCCATGGCCTAGACCCCTTCCTTTTGGTGCGGTAGGCGCCAGCAGTGAGGTCACCGTTGTGCTGCCGGAGGCGTCTTCTAGGGTCGGGAGTCAGGCCCACGTAGAAGGACTGGGGGCGTGGTTGCAGCTGTAGAAGGTACACTCCATAGAGGGAGGGATGTGCGTGGAGCATGAGAAGGTGGGGAGGAGATGTGCTGGAGAAGAAGCGGCAGTGTGAGTGGAAGTATGGAAGTAGGGGGATGTAAAATTAGCAAGATCGGGACACGAGCGTGTTAGCCAGGTGTCACTCGGAGGGTGTGGCCTGAGGTACGTGGAACTAGAACCAAGAGCCGAGAATGCTAAGTGCTAGGATCATGCAGCACTCTTTAGGTACCTTCTTTGCCAAAGAGGATACACCTCTGTGCGGGCCTCCTTCAACTATTCAGATATCTTGATAAGGATGTCAGGAATTTTGAGCGCAGCCCTCAGGTAAAAATCTCTCTCTTCCATAAGCTCACCACTGGCTGCACCAGAGGACCTTTCATAGTACTGGGCAGTATCTGCCCCACAGCTTTTCCCTGCAAATGCGTTCTTTGTTTCGCATTTTGTCAGTGTTGGAAGGTTCTCGTGGTGTACGGATGCAAAAGGAGGAGAGTTACGGCCATTAAAGCACCTTCGCTTTATCTCATGATATAGGCGTAGCTACCGTCTGCTATTGATATGTTCCGTAATCGGGTCCTTCGAGGTTTTTCAGTAAAGCACTTTTTCGGCTTGAGACAGAAGCGAACGGCGGTTCGACCTGCCCAAACCCACCCAGCGCAAATATGTTGTAGGGGCGTTGGCGGTTACTGTCGCTTCTGGCAGGGCCTACTTCAGCCGTGTGGACCCTTTCTAAAAAAACGCCCTTTGTAGCTCTCGTTTTCCCCTTCCGCATTGGGCGGTCGCTACCTCCTTCCGTTTCCAGCCTTGTTATATTTGTCTCTATACTTTCTCCTATTATCTCTACTATTGTGAGTCTTCAGCTCCACACAATATCCCAAACCCTGACCAACGTCGCTCCTTCCGCTTTCGGAAACTCTCCGAGACCGCCCGTTCACCTGCCCGCACTTCGCCTGCCGTTCCAGCCGTTGTGGCCCCTACACGCCCCAGCGGTGAAACCAGCCTATGACGTCCTGCACATAGACATTCCATGTAACACGGTTTTCCCATAGTAGACTGCAGCTCTTCAGTAAGCTTACACTTCCGCCACATCACGATTTAAACCCAGCCTGCCGCCACGTGCGATATAGTATCAGCGCGTCTGCGGTTCCTATTACTATTTGCACTTTTCCAGCGCTCTCCAAGTCCATTTTTGGGCGTCTTTAACCCGCACAACAGAGGGAGGCGTTTACCCCCAGAATACCGCTTCAGGTACCAGAATTACACCAACTTCGTCTGCAAAGGAGGGGCAAGACCTTGCTGGGCGAATTTCCTTGGAAAACACTGCTCCGGGCATTTTTCCGCAGGAGCCGAGCGTTTGTGGCTATCTACAGTCTAGCCGCAAAAGTCCCAAAAGAGGGGAACACCGGTCGAAGCCTTCGTGAGCAGAGAGTGACTGAAAGTGGACAGGGACGTTTCTGTCAAGGAATACAGCTTCATTGAGGAATCCTTTTGGAGAAACTTTTGAGACTGGTCCTCACTTCTGAGCTATAAGCCACATTACAACCACATCACTGTACAATCTCGAATTTTCTATGAGCACTAAAGACGAAACCGCCAGCTCCAACCAGAGCGGGTCCAACGACTTCGTCAAGAAGCTCTTCCAGATGCTCCAGGAAGCAGACTACAAGGGCGTCGTTCGGTGGACGGACGCAGGGGACTCTTTCGTGGTAATCAACACCAACGAGTTCACCAAGGAGATCCTTCCGAGGCACTTCAAACACAGCAATTTTGCCTCTTTCGTGCGTCAGTTGAACAAGTACGATTTCCACAAAGTGAAGGTCCCCAACGAGGAAAAGCAGACATATCCGTACGGCGAAGACGCTTGGGAGTTCAAACACCATGATTTCCGTATCAATGACCGCGATCTGCTTGATAACATAAAAAGGAAGGGCCCGACCACCAAAAAGACCCCCTCTCTTCCTGGGTTCTCGCACAATGGCTCCAACACTGTCATAGCTGGCTACGAGCCTGTTCACCACACCCAGGCGCAGGTGGACAGGCTAGCCGAAGACCTTCTGCAGGCGGTTGCCGACAACAAAGTTCTTCGGGAGGATATAGCCGTGCTTCAGACCAAATACCAGACGCTTATCGATAACATAGTGGCCATCAAGAACTTTGACGAGCGCTACTACAACCTGATGGGTGTTCTAGTCGCGTGTCTCACTCAGGCAGGAATCAAGATGCCCCCGTTGGACTTTCCCAATCCGAATTTGATGAACATACAGCAGCCGCCTCCCCAGCGACCGCTGATGGCCGCCTCTCCCCAGGTTCCTGCCCACGGAAGATCTCTTTCGGGAACCTATCCCCATATGGGCCAGCCCTTTCTTCCACAGGCCCCCGTACCGCCCTTGGTCCATGCAAGCCCACCGGGAGGGGAGCAGGTGACCCCTAGATCGCCACCTTTGGCATCCACCCTGGCCTCTCCGACGGTCAAACCCGAGCTCGATAGCTCCATCACCACCACAAACATCCCCAATCCGAAGTTCCACGTTCTCCTCGTAGAGGACGACAACGTGTGCATACAGTTGTGTCGCAAGTTCCTTGTCAAGTACGGGTGCCAGGTGACGGTGGTGACGGATGGGCTCCGGGCGATCAACACCGTCAACACCACCAAGTACGACTTGGTACTTATGGACATAGTGATGCCAAATTTGGACGGTGCCACTGCCACCAGCGTGATCCGGTCCTTCGACACCAAGACGCCTATCATTGCCATGACGGGTAATATTGACGACAGCGACCTTGCCAACTACCTAGAAAACGGCATGTCGGACATCTTGGCGAAACCCTTCAACAAGACAGACTTGTATTATATATTGAGCAGGTACTTGCTCACGGAAACAGACCCCGTGCCTGTTGCGCCTCCCACGGCTGCAGAACCTCCACAGGCACCAGAAACAGAGGTCATTGTGCAGGAAACCGTGCTAGTGGAGGACCCAGCGTTGAAGAGGCAGCGGTTGGCTTAGGAATTAGGGATAGGACTGGATGAAGAGTGCAGAAGGGGTCTATGGAGGGAAAATGGAAGGAAGAAGAAGAGCCAAATCAAAAGACGAAGAGGAAAGGGAGGTACCTTTTATGGTCAATCCTCAGAAGAAAACAAGGGCATTTTTGATGCAAATTATAGACGAATTAAAATGTCGAACCAAGAAAGCGGAAGAGCTCTGCTATTTGTATGGGATACAGGGCCATAGAAGGTTCTAGATGGCCTGTAGGTGCAAAAATGACCCTATTATAGTCGATGTGATATTCTATTGTGAGAGATGTGCCCATCTATTACCCAAATGCGATAAAATGCAACTCCTTATACTATGGATCAAATCACCCTCGAAGGTACCTATCTGCCTCACCTTTTTATTCGAGATCCACCACTCAATCAGCCTTCTCTTTCTCAGAGATCACATGCAAAGCTAGATCGGTGAATGCGTTGCCCCACGGCCCCTCAGCCCGTACACATCTCTTCACACACATATCGCCAAAGTAGGCACCGGTATAATCGTAAGCGATAGAGGGCGGTACAAAGACTCCGCGGGACCGCTTTTTGCGGCGAACGGTGGTGAATCCGTCGCTTGGGGCTCCTGCACCGTTTCCGGTCATTTTTGACGTATTTTTGGCACCGTCGCCGTTATTTGTCAAGGCACCAATTTCGACAGGGTCCACAGGACCAGCTTTTGTTTCATCAGACCCTTTTTCCTTTTTGCAGTTCTCTTTTCCGTTTCCAAGCCTTCCGCCCTGCTTGATCGTCTCCTTCTCCTCCACTAAATGTACCAATAGCGATAACTGGCGGTACTGGTCGTGGAGTTTTTGTCTGCTCATGCGCTCAGTATGGGTCACCATATCGTTGGCAAGCACCAAAGAAGGCTTCTTCTCTGTGAAAAGGGACTCTGTGAGGTCCAAGGGTGCGTGTGGAAGAAAATAGAGGGTCCTTTCTTGCGGTTCGTGAGTCTCTTCTACCACAAACCCCAACAGCTCAAAAAGAGCCTCATCGGCTGCTTCGAAAACGGGATCATAAAAGGAAACGGCATTGGGGGGTACTTCAAAGTGCTCGGCAATTTCTAGCAAGTACGCTAGCTGGTATATGCTTGCAGAGCTTTCTGAAGGGGATCCGAGTGCTAGACATCGGATGGCTGTGAAAGGGTGGTTTTCGAGCTGGTTGAAGCTACCCTCGAGGAGATGCGATCGAGTTAATGTATTTCGGTACGTCTCGAGACGCTTTTGAAGTCTGGCGACGGGCTCGGTTTCGTTTGAGGGTGTTTTGGAAGCTGTAGGCGTTTTTGGGGCCATTTTGGCGTCTTCCGGGGCACTGGGGGAACCAAGTTAGGCTCCTGCACGAAAAACGGCGATGCGATGGCTGCGAGAGAAGAGAGAAGGAGGGAGTATATAAGCTGTTTTACGTAGAGAGAACAGACCCGGGCTTGCGGAAACATGCATGTGGAGGCATTGGACGGCTCTTGAAAGTTTGGCGAGATTTGGGGTGGAATTGGGCGCAAACGCTGTGTTCTCAATTCCCGTGCACTGTGGGGCATGGTCCCAGAAGGAGGGGCCAACAAGCGCCAAAAAGCTGCGATATGGGCTGGTTTACAGGCTACACATAGCACTTATGCAGTTTGAGCACCGGCAGTTAAAAGCAGCTCTTTTGCTCCCATTTTGTGGACTTGCCATTTTTATCACAGGCGTGGGACGAGCTCATCGCACCACGTTTCCGGCCAAAAACGCCTCGGAGGCGCCAACGCACCCTGAAAGGTCCCAAATGGGGCCTTCAAGTGCCTTATCTGCGTAAAACTCTCCGCTTCCTGGCCAATTAGCCCTTCGGGAAAGAAACGAGGCCCCGTCTAATATCCTCTGTCCCGCGGGTGGCCGCGGTACAAAAATTTTCAATTAACTACTCTTCACCCCCACAAACGCCTTTTCGTACCGCCACCCCCCTGGCTCCCCACGCCTTTCGTCCAAGGTGTCTGTTCCAATATCAAGTGCTCCTCCCATGCGCAAATGCAAAGTGTTTGTGGGGTCGTCCCACCCCGAGCTAGGCAAGCTAGTATGTGACCGTTTGGGAGTGGAGCCTGCCCCGTGCACACTCAAGAAGTTCAGCAACGGCGAGACTTCGGTGCAGATCGGCACCTCTATCCGTGACGAGGACGTCTACATCATCCAGCTGGGGTCGCCTACCATTAACGACCACATTATGGAGCTCCTCATCCTCATTCTGGCGTGCAGAGGAGGGTCTGCGTCCAAAATCACTGCTGTCATCCCGCAGTTTCCGTACTCCAAGCAGCTGAAAATGAAGAAACACCGCGGTGCCATCACCGCGCGCATGCTCGCCAACTTGCTCGTGATGGCGGGCGCGGACCACGTGGTTTCCATGGACCTCCACGCCCTGCAAATGCAGGGCTTCTTCACCAAGCCCGTGGACAACCTCTTTGGCGCGCCCTCGTTGGCCCGCTGGATCAGACACAACATCCCCGACTGGGAAAACGCCGTGGTGGTGTCCAAGAACCCGGGCGGCACCAAGCGCGTGACGGCGTTGGCGGACCTGCTCAAAATCAACTTCGCCATGATCCACACCGACCGGAGACGCACCCAGGACGGGTATCTGGGCAAGAAGCGCGCTGTGAAGACTTCGTCCGCGGCCTCCAACGACAACATCGTGTCGGAGATGCAGACCGCGCGCATCGTCCAAGGCCATGTGGTGGACGACGACTACCCCACGGCCCCCCAGAGTGTTTCTCTGGGCAGCGGAAACGTGTCGGAAACGGGCTTCAACGGCCACATCGCGGCCACCGCATCCACGAACCACCTCGAGCTGCAGTCTATTATCGACAGCGACGCTTTGGGCGGCTCTTATGACGCCGCCAACAGCGACGACGAGGACGAGCCCACCTCCATCGCCCAGGAGAAGTTGATCACGTTGGTGGGCGACGTCCACGACAAGGTTGCGATAATATTGGACGACATGATCGACAAGCCCAGTCTGTTCGTGGCTGCGGCCGAGCACTTGCGGTTGAACTGCGGTGCCAAGGCCGTCTACGTGGTGGGCACTCACGGTGTCTTCTCCGACGACTGCTTGGAGGACTTGAACGGGTCCAGGTGCATCGACAAGATCGTGGTCACCAACACGTACCCCATTGGGCGCGAGCGGATCGAGAAGAACCCCAAGTTGGTGGTGATTGACGTTTCGCCCATCTTCGCTGAGTGCATCAGACGAGACCACTTTGGCGAGAGTATTTCCGTGTTGTTCGATTCGTTGGCGGCCATTGAGTAGATGTGGCGTGAGTAGATGTGGCTTTGAGTAGATGCAGCCCTGAGGGTCTGACTTGTGCTGCGTGGTTGCGGGTTTAAGTGTGTTGGTATAATTCTGAAAATGCGTATTGACTAAAGTGAGACGGGCGGAGCGAAATCATCTACTTGTTGTACTGGAGAACTGCAGAGGTTGTGACTAGAGGGTCTTCCCTGTGATTGTTCTTAGTTTCGGTGCGTTTTGGTGTTTTTTTGAAAATTTCGCAACTGGCTACAATATCAACAGCTACAATTTGCACCCAGGAGCTTTTCACAAAGGGCACTCTAAAGAGACGTTTAAGACGTCTTTGTATTGAGCGATTTTGCAGAGCCATCCCTCTAAAGGGACTCTTTTGTCGAAAAGTGGCACTTCTGGGGCTACTACGTAGGGCGTAGTGCCGCCCAAATACACTTCCAGACGCTTTGCACTGGACAGGTCACAGAGGGTTCTTGGAAACCCTCCCAAGCCCAACAACGCTATCTACCCTGGATTCAGCAGTTTCCAGCACGATATTAGCGCCCGTCTCGCTCGAGTCCCGTTCGGCAATGCACCAGGCGGATTAGTGGTCTTCTCGAGCGTTTTCGGCTGTTGTTCTTCTTTCTGGCTTGCAGCCTCGATCTCGTCCCCATTTTTCTTCAGGTTTTTTGGGTTTTCGCTCAATTCCCACCCCACCAAAACCGCCAACCCATTCAACGCGTCCAAACGCCCTCTCAACCCGAGTCGCTAATCTCGCCTACGCTCAGCCGCGCCGCTCCATTACTCCACCGCCTTCCTCTGTTCATTCAATCTCTTCTCCTCCATTCTTGCGTTCTTCCACTCTCGCCATTCTTTTCTGTTTCGCACTATCTAATCTATTGTCCAGTCATTTTTCACTCATCGGTTCCCTTCCCCACGTGCACATCGCCCTTTCCCACGCCCGGAATGCTGCCAAACCCGCCACAGACCGCCCCAGACGTCGCCCCAGACACCCAACCCATCCCCATCCCCATCCCCCAAAACGGCCGCTCCGCCGTGCTGGACCACATCAGACTGCAGATTTCCCAGCCCATGCTGCCGCTATCGCTCCTGGCAGGCTCGTCCACAAGCACCGTGGCACCGTTGGCCACGGACTCGGCCATTGCGTCAATTGCGCCTATGTTGGAGAGCTTCGCGCCCAAGACGCTGGCGGAGGAGTCGCTGGAGGGCCTTCTTTCGCTGCCTGCCCACCCCTTGACTGTGGACAACCTCTCGTTGAACGAGAGAAGAGAGCTGGTGCTCGACACCACCGCGCCGCACGTGCTCAACAAGACGGTGTCCAACTCGTCCAACGCCTCGCGAAAACTGGTGTCCATCCACAAGGAGTTCGAGGGCCCCAAGTTGCCCAAGATCGGAAAGATTGGCGTGTGTGCCATGGACGCCAAGGTGATGTCCAAGCCGTGCCGGCGCATCTTGAACCGGTTGATCGAAAACGGCGAGTTCGAAACCATCATCTTCAACGACAAGGTGATCTTGGACGAGGCCATTGAGAACTGGCCCACCTGCGACTTTCTCATCCTGTTCTTCTCCACGGGCTTCCCCCTCGATAAGGCCATTTCCTACGTCAACTACAGGAAGCCCTACACCATCAACGACTTGGTGTTGCAGAAGACGCTCTGGGACCGCCGTTTGGTGCTCGCTATCCTCAACAAGGCGCTGGTGCCTTCTCCCGAGAGGTTGGAGATTTCCCGCGATGGCGGGCCCCATTTGGACGTGCTCTTGGTGGAGAAGTTGAAGGAGGTGGGCTTTTCCGACGACCAGTTGCACCAGATGACCAACCAGACCGAGCCGGAGTGGAAAATGGTGGACGAGGACACGCTCTCGGTGAACGGCCGCACCTTGAAGAAGCCCTACGTGGAGAAGCCCGTCGACGGCGAGGACCACAACGTGTACATCTACTACCCGCGGGCCACCGGAGGCGGTGGAAGACGCTTGTTCCGGAAGATCGGCAACAAGTCGTCTGAGTTTGACCCCGACTTGAGCGCCCCTCGAACCGAGGGCTCGTTCATCTACGAGAAGTTCATGGACACCGACAACTTCGAGGACGTGAAGGCGTACACCGTGGGACCCGACTTCTGCCACGCGGAGACGCGCAAGTCGCCTGTGGTGGACGGAATCGTGCGCAGAAACACCCACGGAAAGGAGATCCGGTACATCACCGAGCTCTCAGACGACGAGAAGCGCATGGCTCGCAACGTGAGCTCCATTTTCCAGCAGACCATATGCGGTTTTGACTTGTTGCGGGTGGAGGGCGCGTCGTACGTGATCGACGTCAACGGCTTCTCGTTTGTGAAGGACAACAACGAGTACTACGACGCGTGTCTGTCGATTTTGCGGGGCCTTTTCATCGAGGCCAAGAAGTCACGCGACTTGATGAAGACCAAGATCCCCAAGATAACCCAGCTTTTGCACAAGGGCCAGTTCGAGGAGAAGGAGCAGAAGTGGGTGTTCAAGGGCATGGTTTCCGTGGTGAGACACGCTGACAGAACGCCCAAGCAGAAGTTCAAGTACCTGTTCCGGCTGCCTGTTTTCATCTCGTTGTTGAAGGGCCACAAGGAGGAGGTGATCATCCGCGCTGTGCCCGACTTGCAGGTGGTTTTGGAGACCGTCAAGGTGGCGGAGGAGAAGGGCTTGGAGGACCTCAAGAAGTTGCGCCAGTTGAGGGGAGCATTGGAGAAGAAGATGAACTTCCCGGGCACCAAGATCCAGTTGAAACCGGCCTTGAACAAGGAGAACCCCGAGGAGGTGGACAAAGTGCAGTTGATTCTCAAGTGGGGCGGCGAGCCCACCCATTCTGCCAAGCACCAGGCCACCGACGTTGGCGAGCAGCTTAGACAGAACATCAAGTTGTTGAACCGCGACGCGCTCAAGGACGTGAAGGTGTTCACCTCGTCCGAAAGGAGGGTCATTGCGAGCGCCCATTTGTCGACCATGGCGCTTTTGGGCTTGGACAAGGACCACGAGAGCCTTCCGGACGACTTCTTGATCGTCAGAAAAGACCTTTTGGACGACTCCAACGCCGCCAAGGACTTGATGGACAAGGTCAAGAAGAAGTTGAAGCCCTTGTTGAGACAGGGAGCAGAGGCACCGCCGCAGTTCACGTGGCCGCCCAAGATGCCCGAGCCTTTTGTGGTGATCAAGAGGGTGTGCCAGCTCATGAACTACCACAAGCAGATCATGGAGTACAATTTCGCCAACAAGGACGTGGAGCTGTTTCAGACCAGATGGTGCTGTGGAGAGGACCCCCAGCTCTTCAAGGAGCGGTGGGACAAGTTGTTCCAGGAATTCACCACGGTGGAGAAAACACATCCCTCCAAGATCTCCGAGCTCTACGACACCATGAAGTACGACGCGTTACACAACAGGCACTTTTTGCAGCAGATCTTTTCGTTTGACCCCAACGACGATTCTCTTTTGGAGAAGTTGAGCGCAGCCTGTGGCGACACCATCAACTCCTCGGGCTTGGTGAGCGAGTACCCCATCAACATCCTCGCCATGAACAATTTCAAGATCCCCAGCGAGCCGCCAACGTCCACAAATACCTCCAGCAATAACTTGCAGAGCATCTCCACCACGCCGTCTTCCGCCGGGTCCCTTGGCTGGGTGTTGAAGGATGCCACAAAGTCCATCAACAGCACCAATAAGGGCTCTGTGTCACTGACGTCGTCCACCCCCGTTCCGGCGGACAGCGGCAACCCATTCGACCACCCCACGTTTGCACGCTTGCGCGAGTTGTACCGGTTGCTGAAGGTGTTGTTCGACTTCATTTGTCCCCAGGAATATGGTATTAAGGACGAGGAGAAGTTGGACATTGGCCTTTTAACCTCCTTGCCGTTGGCCAAACAGATCTTGCTGGACATCAAGGACATGAAGCAGCACGATAACGCGGCGGTGGTCAACTACTTCACCAAGGAGTCGCACATCTACACGTTGTTGAATGTGATCTACGAGTCTCAGATTCCTATGAAGATCGCCCGAAACGCGTTGCCGGAGTTGGACTACTTGTCGCAGATCACCTTTGAGTTGTACGAGTCAGGCGACGAGGAGTCCGGAAAGAAGCACTCCATCCGCTTGTCGTTGTCGCCGGGCTGCCACACGCAGGACCCCTTGGACGTGCAGTTGGACGACGACCACTACATTGGATGCATTCCCAGAATCAGCTTGACGAGGCACTTGGACATGGACTTGGTGACGCAGAGGTTGAAGTCGCGGTTCAATAGGGTGTCGTTGCCGAAGAAATTCACCCCGGTGAACATTTCCAGCCCCTTGGCTACGGGAATATAAGGTCTAAGGCAGGTCTAAAGGAGTTTTGAAGAGGATTAGCTAAGAAATCAAAAGCGTGATTGTGAAGAGGTTTAAAGGGAGTGCTGAAAAAGCCAAAGCTGTTGCTCTGGGGGTCTGGTTTCGATGAGTTTCGATTTTCCAGGGCTGACAGCCTAGAGGGGAGTATACATCTACATGAAAGTATTCGAATACTATGAGCTATTCTGATTCCATTCATCATTTTCCAAATAGCAGGAACGAATCTAGTTGCTCCGTTGCGCTGATGGCGATATTCGAGCTTTTTGTCGAAACTGCACTCTTGCGGAGGTCGGTATTTTTGCAACCAAGAGATATGGGCGACAATCCAGTAATTCTGCGCAAATCACCTGAGACCGAAAATGGTGCAAACTCCACGCTACTCGAAACCACAAGTTCCTATTTGCCCTTTTCACACATCGCCTCTGGGCATAAATATAGTCCCTGGCTGAATTCGTGCTCCCTCTCCCCAGCCGTCTTCCTCCTCTTCCACTACACTCGTCTTCTATAAATTAAATATATTACCTAAATCAAGCTGGCGCCAGCAGGTAGTACCACGTACCTGCCCACTCCAGCCATAAATTAACTAATCTCTCACTTACGCCTTCTCGTACGACTCCCAGTTGTCGATGATAGCCTTGATCTTCGACGACTTGGTCAAGTCGTACACCTCCTGGAAGTACTCCTTGGTGATCTGGAACGGCTTGGCCGTCAAGTTGGGGATGTACTTGTTGATCAAGTCGTTGGGCTTCACCGACGACTTGGGGATCTTCTTGCAAAGGAAGCGCTGGAATGGCTTCACGCCCGACATCAAATAGGACGAGTGGAACGGCACCGAAATACCCTTCAACGGGATCACCGCAAAGCCCTTCTGCAAGTCGATGGGCTGCGGCTTGGCCACCGCCTGCGCGGCCACCTCGTCGACCATCTCCTTCAAGTGCGCCTTGACCTCCTCCACGGAGAGCGAGGCCTGCAACTTGACGATGTCGATCTTATTCAACTTGATGACGTTCAACACGTTGGTCAAGGTGTCCAACGCACGCAAGTCTCCGGCCGTGACGTACTGCGTGTTCTCCACGTTGTAGTTGACGATCTCCAACAACCAGCCCGTCTGCGAGGCCACCTCGTCTACCACGAAGCGCAAGGCTGCGTCGTTGAAGGAGGGGCTCACACGCGTGGGGTTCACGGCACACATACCGTAGTTGGAGCGGCCAGCATCGTCTCTGGGCACAGCCACCTGCATGGTCATACCTCTGTAGAAAACAACGTCGACCAACGACTCAATGGGCATCACGTTGGCCAACGACGACAACGCCGAGTACTCTCCCAAGGAGTGGCCTGCGAACATGACGTCCGAAGGAACCAAGCCCTTGGCCTTGATGTCCTCGTACGACGCCTTCTCCATCAACGTCAACGCCGGCTGCGTGAACTGCGTAGCCGAAAGCAAGCCCGTGGGCGACACGAAGGTGTGCGACGTGGTGGTGTGGTCGATGTCCTTGAAAATCTTCTCGGACTTGATGGCACCGTCGTCGCCGATGGTCTCGAACATCATGCCAATGTAGTTGTCCCTAATCTTGCGACCCTTGGCGCCGCCAAAGTGGATAGTCAACTCGTTGGGGTTGTTCTTGACGATGTCCACGATGGAGAAGCCGTAGTTGTCCACAAAGTGCCTGTCGGCACGGTCCCAGACTTCTCTGGCAACAGGAGAGCTCTCATACAAATCCATGCCCATGCCCTGCTCCTGCGAGCCCTGGCCGGTGAACACGTACGTGGTGATGGGCTGCTCGATCTCCGCCTCGCCCGCCAACACCACGGTGTCGGTCTCCACGTTCTTGGTCTCCACCTTGACGATCTTTCTTCCGTTGACCATGCCGACGTGCTCCAAGGACGTCTGCAACACGTCGTTGGGCAACACCATGCCCACGAAGTTGGCCTTGAAGGCGCGCACTCTGGACGCCACGTTGTTGGCAGCCCACTCCTCCACTAACGAACGGATGGAGGCCGACGAGTACATGCCGTGGGTGATGGTGCCCGGCAACTTGGCGTAGGCAGCGAAAACACGCGACACGTGGATGGGGTTGTAGTCGCCAGAGACCTTCGCGTAGGGCTCGTTGGTTCCGGGCGCCTTGGACGCCAACTCCTCGCCAGAGGAGATGGGGATGGCGTTCTCGAACGTCACGGCCTGCTCGATCTCGGTGCCGTTTCTGGCCAAGTAGTCGGTGACGGGGTTGCCGTACGACTTGCCGGCCTCGTAGTCCACGGAGCCCACCTGGATCACCTCCTTGGTGGGCAACTCCAAGTACACCTGGCCGGTGGTGCGGATGGACGAGTACACGTTGGCAGACTTGAAGTTGTAGGTGGACTGGCAGCGGAAGGTCAAAATCTGGCCCTCCAAGTCCACGTTCTGCTCGAGGTGGAACCACTCCTTGGACCGCAACACCGCCAAGTCCTTCTGGCCCTTGAACGCCACCTGCACGGGGTTCTCGGTCACCTTCTGGAACGTGTTCTCGAAGTCAGTGTACGCGCCCCTGTAGAGGAACTGCGACGTCACCTCCATGACGGGCGCACCGTCCCTGTGGATGGTGCCCACCACCTCCACCAACTTGCCGGAGGCCTGGTTCAAGACCGCCCTGATCTCGGCGGTGGCACGCACCACGTCGTCCTTCTTCAAGTGTTCGGCGCCAGGAATCATCCTGTAGCCGTTGGACAAGTGCACCAAACGCAAGAGGTCGCCGTCCACCGTCTTGGGGAAGATGGCCTTGATGATGGCGCGCCAGCCGACCACGATCGCAAAGTCCATGGGCGCCAAGGTGGTCTTTCCGTTGCGGGACACGAACGCCTCGCACTTGTTGCCGATGGCGTGCGTGAACTCGGAAATGTCCTGGCCGGTGATGGTGATGTCCTCACCCTCGATGGGGTCGTGGAAGTCGATGTCCAAGTCCACAGGCACCTGGTGGCCGAACCACAACTTCCAGTAGAAGGCCTTGATGCGCTCGTTGCGGTCGCCCATCACCTCCAAGATGGGCGCAAACCCGTCCTTCGGGTTGTAGGTGTAGAGGAAGGGCAAGGCCACTGGCTGCGCGTCGGCGCTTCTGTGCTCGATCAACGACAACTGGATGGTGTTGGCGTCCGCCAACTTGACCTCCACCACGGGCTTGTGGACACCGGCGATGCGCTCGAGCACCGTCAACTTGGCGCTGGTGGTGCCGGCGTTCTCGATCTCCGCGATGATGTTCGCAGACGGAGCCAAGATGTCCCGCACAGAGTTGGAGACGTGGTTGAGGCCCTGGACAATGCGGTCCGCAGACACTAGCGTGTGCAACCAGCCCAGCTTCTCGCCCGCCAACAACTCCAACCACGCGTCCTTCGCGGGAACGGAGCTGCCGATGGTGTAGACGGTCTTCGCACCCTCGTGGGAGGCAACAACGCCGGGAAGAGCGCCCACGACAGCGGGCTGCTTGGCACCGAAGATCTCCACCACGGGAATGCGGCTCTCGTCTCCACCGTACACGTCCTTGATCAAGCGCGCAATGTGGCCTTCGTGGACCGAGTCCAAGATGTCCTTGATGGGCTCGTTGACCTTGGTGGTGTACTGCGCAGCCACGGGGCCGTGCAAGATACACGTTCTCTGCACGTCCTCGTCCACCACGGTCTCCAAGTCCTCAGACTGCCACAAGGAGTCCTTCTTGAAGAAGAACTCGAAGCGCTCGTCGAGCACTGGAACAAAAGGAGGCGGCTTCTGGGTGGGCGACGACGCCAGGATCAAGAAGAAGTCGCAGTCCTCCTCGCTGATCAACTGCTCCCTGGCCAAGGGGAAGGCGGCGAAGAAGGCGTCCGTGAAGGCCTGGGGGCCGTCCTGGAGCTGCGCGTAGTTCTGGAGCATCGACACCTGGCCCGTCTTCAGGGTGAAGCGCTCCTCCACTCTGCGCAAGAAGTCGCCGTAGAAGTTGCGCAACGAGAGGTCGATCCAGCGCGTGCTCTTCTTGACGTACATCAACTCGAGCATGCGGCTGGCCACCTCCTGGTACGTCATGTCCTGGAGGTCGCACACGCCGTGGGCGTTGCGGCCAAACCACACCTTCTGCGAGTCCTTGTTCAACCGGTCGATGATGTAGTCCTTCTTCTTGGCGAGCGTCTCCAACAACTTGTTCTTGGGCAAGTTGAACACGGTGTCGTCCAACTCCTTCCACAACATGACGCCGCGGGTAGCGATCTTGTGGATGGGCTCGCCCATCTCCGAGCGCACGGTGATGATGCCACCGGTGGGCCTCTTGTAGGTGTTCTCCCACTTGTCGTCGGCCACGCCGGAGCAGGCCGCGATGGCCCTCTTGGCGTCCAAGGAGGTGTGGGCCTCCTTCGCGGTCATCACCCGCGAGCCGAACAACACACCGTCGAAGGGCATCGGCGGGTAGTTGAAGCGGCCGGACCACAAGCCCGTCAAGTAGGGGTAGGTGTCCTCGTCGGAGCCGAAGCCGGAGCCCGCCACCAACACGATGTTGGGGCAGCGTCTGATCTTGGAGTACATCTGGAGGATGGGCTGGTGGAAGTCCTCGAACGAGTGGTGGCCTCCGCCACGGCCGCCGGTCCACTGCAAGACGATGGGGAAGGCGGGGTGGGCCTTCGCGATGGCGATACACTGCGAGATGGCATCCACCGAGCCGGGCTTGAGGCCCAAGTGCGCCAAGCCGAGCGTCTCAATGTACTCGGCCGCGACCTCCAACGACGGAACACCGGCGCCGATGGACATGGACTGGACGGGGAAGCCTCTCTCGCGCAACTCCTTGATGAGGGGGATGCCCCACTGCAACATTCGGGGGTTGACGTAGATCAAGTTGATGCCGATGCCCAGGCCCGGGGTGATGTTGCTGGCCACCTCGGACAAGGCCCTCTCCATGGACTTGGGCTCGAAGTAGCCGCCGCCCGCCAACTCGATGTGGTAGCCGGCGTTGATGGTGGCGGCCACGATCTCGGGGTTCACGGTGGTGGGCGTCATGCCGGGCACCATCAAGGGGGCCCTTCCGAGCAAACGCAGGAACTTGGTGTCCACAAACACCTTGCCGGAGGCCCTGGTCTTGACCAAGGTGGGGCGGAACTGCTGCAACCAGTTGGGCGCCCACTTGACGGAGGCGCCGGCAGCGAAAAGCTCCTGTTTGAAGCCGTACTCGTCGTCCGCGGAGGGCGCGTCCAAGGTGCCCGCGAGAATGACTCGGGAGCCTGTGCCCTCCTTGTTTCTGTGGGTCAAGACGCCCAAGCCGGAGACGCCGCCGGGGCCGAAGTCCAAGAGGTGGGTGGAGTCGAAGTTGGTGGCGGTCTCCCAGTGCACAGGCAACTGGGTGATGCACTTGGTGAGGCGCGAGATGACGGAGTCGTCCGCGGACTGGAACTCCTGGAAGTTGGCGCCGTTGTAGGTGTCGAACACGGGGATGGCGATGTCGGCCCTGGCGAACGCCAAGTGCTCGGTCTCGATGTCGGCGAGGATGTCGGCGGTGGCGTCCTCCAAAAGGTGCGAGTGGAAGGGGGCGAAAATGGGCAAGAAGCGGTTGGCGAACTTCAACTTCCTGTCCAGAAACGGCACGCGGGCCTGGTCCAAGCCGGAGGGCGCCTTGTTGTTTCGCAACGTCAAGTTGAGGCCGTACAACGACTCGGGCGGGCCCGACACCACCAAGTTGCGGGCGCCGTTGACCAAGGAGATGGCGATGTGCTTCTCGCGGGGCAAGTGCGCGTTGGTCTGGCCAATGAAGCGCTGCACCTCGTCGATGGACAAGTCTCTCACCAGCAACATGGGAGAGGGCCGGCCCTCGCCGTGCTCCAACGAGTCCTGCAACATGGTGGGCGGCAAGGTGGTGCGCGGGTAGGCGGTCAAGCAGCGTGCTCCGATGAAGAACAACAACGACACGGCCTTGAGCGCGTTCTGCACGAACGAGTCCCACGAGTCGGACGACGCGATGGCCACGGCCGTCACGAGGCCCTGCGAGTGGCCGGTGGTGCCGGACAAGGAGCTGCGGAACTGGCCGGGCGTGAGGCCCAACGTCTTGCACGCCACGGCGTAGTGCGCCAACTGGATCACACAGATGAGGGGGCACGACACCGGCACCAGCAACAAGTAGTCCTGGTCGGGGGTGCTCTCGGGCGCGCGCAACCACGCCAAGATGTCGAGGCCCTGGGTGTAGATCTTGTGCACGTTGCGGGTGGTGTTGACGAGGGCGGCCAATTTCGCAGCCACGGGCACGAGCAAGTCCGCGAGAAGACCGTGGTACATGTGGTCCAACTCGCGCAACTCGTCGAAGTAGTCGTCGGTGTTGCCCTGGCCGCCGAAGAGCGCGTAGGTTCTGGCGTCGCGGGCTGCGGAGAGGCGCAAGAGGTCGCTCTTGGCAGTGGTGATGGGGGCGTTGGCGGCACGCACCGCCGTGAAGTAGTTTCTGACCACGTCCTTGGCCTTCTGCGCGGTGGTGGGCGCGTCGGCGCTCAACAAGTTGGCGGCAAACAGGTGGATGTCGGAGTGCAGCAAGAAGCGCGTCTCGAACTCGTGCAAGGACAAGTCCAACACGTCGTCAAACTGGCCCTTCTGGGAGGGGTCCACCAACGAGGCGGCGTAGCCCAAGAACTGCGCAAACAACTCGGCAGGCGACGCGGGCTCGTCGTCCGCAGCAAAGCCCTCCGTGGGCGCAGGCAACACCCTGTGGAACTGGTCCCTGGCCTGCGAAAAGGCGAAGAACAACGGCGTGGGCACCACCAACGTGTGCTCTATGGACCCGTGCGAAAGGGATAACGGGCGGTGTGTGGTGGACATGTCAGCGGGTTGAAAAAGGCGCAGTGCTATCCAGTGGTACGTGGTAGCAGAAGAAGCCAATTACTCGACACGGGCCAGACGTCGGGGCGCCCATGGAATCATATATATAGCAGCCTGCACCCAGGCGTTTTGGGCCGATGGCCCCAAAAAAGTGCAATCGGCTGCGACGGGGTTTTTTTGGGCCCACCCAGGGGCCGTGTGCAGGAGCGCGTGCTTGTGTGCCGGTCTGGACCTGTGTGCAGGAGCGCCGTTGGCGCGGTCCAGCCGAAAACGGCGCTTTTGTTGGGTGCGTGTGTGCAGGAGCGCCTGTGGGCCATCTACACCTACTGGGTGGCGGTTTTGGGGTCTGTGGGCCCACATGCAGCGCTTCTGAAGCAAGACATACGCGCCATTCCCGGACGCAGCGTTCGCGCGCGTTTGCGTCGTGCTTGCGTGGCGCTGTCGCAGTGCGTTTTCGGGCCGGTTTTGACGCTATTGGGTGGTGGCCAACTATTGGGTGTAAAAAAAGTTGGTTCGTGTTTTACGCACCACTTGGATACTCCCGCAGGTGTGGTCCAGGGCCAACCGTGGGCGTTTTCCCAAATAGGGGGCGTGGTACACGCACCAGGGCCCGTATAGAACGTTTCACTGCGTGCTCCAAATGTAGTCCTTTGTCAAATCTGGGGACAGATCCCCTAATGGCCACCTTTACGCCCACAGCCATGTTCGTGGAACTCCATCTGGCTGAAGCCGAATGGGGCCTTGGCCCTATTCCCGCCTCCCAGCGTGTCGTCTCGCTGACTCTCGCAATAGTTTCCCCCTAACCAGAGAACTATGTGGTCTCCAGACCAGTTCCTAAACGCTCCATTTTGAACTCATTTTCGTTACTCTATTTTCTTGCACGCATCTATGGCGCTCCTCCGCTCATTGATGTGATCCAGATGGGCGCGACAGTCGCAGTCGCGTCATTTCTATTGGCCCGTTGGTCTCGCCTGTAGCTCGGATGCTGGTTCTCGCAGTCGCTTCAGCCAACTCCTTCGCACCCACCAACTCGCACGCTCCCAATCTCACCTTCTCTCGCACTTCTCCAACCTGCCCTCAATGCGCCCTCATCCGGTGTCAGACAACCCTTTCCCAGCAATTCGCGTCCCCTTAGCCGCCATCTCCTTTCCT
This sequence comes from Wilhelminamyces tanticharoeniae, assembly GCA_030558325.1. NCBI lineage: Eukaryota > Fungi > Ascomycota > Pichiomycetes > Serinales > Metschnikowiaceae > Wilhelminamyces > Wilhelminamyces tanticharoeniae. The sequence goes on along the minus strand of JAJMSI010000013.1, from coordinate 183,561 downwards.
CACTTCCCCGGCAACGCCAACACCCCGTTCACCTGCTTGGGGAACTCCCGCACGATGATCTCGCACTTGGTCTCGCGACACAAGTCCTTCTTGCTGGTGTACGGCACCTTGGCCAACAAGTCTAACCCGGAACTGCGCTCCAACGCCTCCACCGGGACCTGAAACTTAGTCAAGGGCTCGTTATTGTCAATGGCGCCGTTGGGCAACACAAACGCGCCCACGCTGATCTTGTCGTCGCCGTTGTTCTCGCCAACAATCAACTTGAAGAAATGCGTTGGAACCGCGATGTTGGGCGGCGACCCAATCACCTCGTACGAAACACGATACTTGCCGTCGTCGCACAATTTGGGGAGATACAAAGGGCCCGTCATGATCCGCACGCTGTCGTATTTCTTTGTCAAGCGGCGTGCGAAATCCTCCAAATGTGCCCAGTAGTCCCTGTTGAAGCCGTCACCCACCTGGGGCGCGATGTTGGTCAAAAAGAAGGTCTCGTCCATAGCCTCCTGGCTAAATTTGGCGTCCGCAGCAGGCGCCTGGTGGCCTCTGTCGTAACCGCTCCGGAAATAGTCCCTCAACCGGTTTCTGAACTTGAGGGGAATGCCCTCGTCCTCCTTGAAAACGGACTTCTTTCTGTCCACGCCCTTGTTCAGTCTGATGGACTCCTTGGTGATGTGCTCGAGCACCCAGTACGGGTTTCTAGTGGCCCTGTCGTAGCAGCTGACGAACTCGCTGTGGTTCTGCAAGTCGTGAATGGGGCCTGGAAACCCGTACTTGTAGAAATCCTGCGGTCTAACGGGGTTGACGGCTCCTTGTGTGAGCCCATTTGGGGCCAGCGAGACGGGGACAGGGACTTTTTCCTCCGTTTTTGCGGGCACTGGGGTGCTGGATTTGCCCCAGAAAAAGGATGCAACGCCAATGGAACCCACTGCAAGCGAGTTAACGACCAATTTGCTCATTTGGGGGCCTGATACTGTAAAAAAACCGTTCGAGAAAATGCGATGCTGCAAAAAAATGAGTTTTTCGAGGAAATCGTGAAGGTCAGCAAATGGTCTGGTAAACATTTTTGGTGGATGAAGCGCTTTGTCAGATGAAAACGGAGAAATCCCTCGTCTATGAATGCCACACATTGAAACGCCCAAGAAAAGGGCCCTCTCATATTTTTGTCACAGGTGCGGGTCCATCCCTACTCTCTTCCTCAAGTGCTACTCGCACATAAGATATACCTTTTCATACTGCTCAATAATGCTATTTCTACAGAATCTACTTCTTCTCCATTTCCTCCTCTTCCACCACCTCCTCCTTCTCTCCCTTCTCGGCCTTAAGATCCTTCACCAACTTCACAAGCCCCAAAGTCACAATCGAGCCTACGGGCCCCAACAACGGCAAAAACACCGCCAACTTGTGCTCGCTGGGAAAGTACGCCTGCTGCACCATCTCCTTCTCAAAAAACGCGTTATCAGAGCGCTCCAAGCTCCTTGCGGAGTCGGTCATGGCCCCATTGTAGTCACCGTGTGCGATTTTGTCTATCGCCTGATGGTAGAATTTCAACGACTCCAGAACGTGTGTTTTGGTGAGCTCTGGAATGGAGATCTCGTTGAGCGACTCCGTCAACTTAACCAACGACACCAAATTGTCCAAAGCCTTTTTCAAGTTCTGGAGAGTGGTGATGCGCGAGACCGCGTCCACCCTGATAGAAAGCGACCTGGGTCCCGCGGGAACACCGAGTAACTCGAATAACTGCGACGCAAAAATCTCCAAAAGTGGCTGCAACTCGTCGGTGCCGATTCTGACCTTGGTGTCTGCCAAAATAGGCATGCCTTTGTTGTAGAGGCAAACTCCTCCCCATTGCGGCACCAAAAAGGAGTTTGTGGCGGAGTTTTCAATGAGAAGAGGCTTGTTTTCGTAGTTGGAGGCCGCAAAGTACGTCAAAAAGTTGATGCTGGGCCGGAGATCGTGGGTGATCAAGTTCCAGTCGCCAGCGTTGATGAAGGTGGGAAGCTCGCTCTCTGCGTAAATGTACGCACGTTTCTCCTCGCTGTAAGCAGGCAGGTGGTCGAGCCACGAGTAGTACTGGATCTGGCTGCTGATTGAGAAGTTGGCAAAATGCGTCAACTTGGAAAGAACCGGCTGTAACAACTCAAGCGCCTGGTCGATGTCCCACTCCACGGACCGGCCGTTTTCCACCAAAAGCGAGAAAACCATATTGTACGCAGATGAGTACGGCACAATCACGTCCTGTGCAGCGGTCCGTGCGCCTGTGCTTACCAAACGGGTCATCTGGGCCATCTCGGCCTCAAAAACCTCGTCTAAAAGAATCAGAACAAGGAACTCATCCACCATATTAGCCTCCACCACACGAAGTGAGGTCTGCAAGACAGTGGTGCGCGAAAAGGGCAGTATATAAAACGCCTCGGACGCGTTTTCACTGTCCGAATGCTCAAACTTGACCCTGTAGTCGTCCTGTGGCGTGTCATCGGTGGCTCTTTTCAATTCAAGACGCCATATGCCTGCCAAATGGGGGAACTTTTCACCCATAGTGCGGTCGAGTAGAGCCTGGGCCCTTTCTATGAACGCATTCTGCGAGTTTGGAAGCTCAAGATACACAGGAATAGCGAAATGGACGGACTCAAGGAACTTCAGCGCCTCTGTTGCTACCTCCAAACTGGGCAATTCGGCCCTGTGAATTGTGGTGGTGAAGTAGAATATAGGAAACCCTAGGGCAACCACCGTGAGAGCCACGATGGTCACAATCGCACGGCGGACGCCTTTCAATTGCAGCTGCGGCGCGGACATGCCAGAAGAAACACGAGCTCGGTGTGGAGTGTTTTGACGGACGCTGTAGGTGGCCTTGTGGAGGGACGCGGTACAGAATGTGTTTTGTAATTGTGGTCTATAATTTACGCGCAACGTAAATCTGGGGCCGAACTTGTTGGGGTACTAAGGAGCAGGAACGTCCCGTTATTGCTCCAATTGTGGTGGAGCTGAGCCAACGTGGTAGGGTATCTAATGTTATACTGCTTGCTAGTGTTTCAACTCATCTGGAGTCATTTCTGTGCGACAGATTTGCAGGAAGTGATCCCGTGTTGTGCCAGTGTCCAGCGCGATTTTCTGCCAAGTAGCATTCCGAAACGTACGCTCAGCGTAATTCTGTGACGCACATATTGGGATAACACATGTCAAGGGGCCCCATTTGGCAGTCATGTGTCCCTTGTATCACCACTATGGTCGTTGGGTTCCGTTCTCTATAACAGCTACTATAAAGAGGCAATTGCCGCCTTTCTCAGCCACCAGCATCTATGTTGGTGTACGGATGTTTCACTGGTACTCTCCAAATCGGGCACTGCAAATTTGGGGCCAGTCCACAGCTTCTGTTTTGTCCCAAGATGTTTAAAAAAGACCCACAGGCTAAGGCCTCGGCCAACGTCAAGTCCCTGGAGCGGCGCAAACTTTTTGCAGCCGTCTGCAAAAGCTACGGACTTCCCCAGGAGCAGCTTTCCAAGGAGGCCGAGATGGCCATTATGCCCGCCACCACCAAGCAGGCCAGCTTTGAAAGTGTGCAAGGCCACAAGGGAACGATATATACGGACGAAAATGAGACGCCCACGTGGTTCAAGACCCGCGATTCGCAGCTATACCCGCTGTTGTTTACGCTTTGGAAGGCACCCTATATTCTCGCAAAAGTACAGACCCATCCCCACGTAGTGAAGATCCTTAGTGGCGGAGCGGGCTTGATGTTGCCGGGAACAGTTCCTCCTTTTGACAAAAGGGCCATTAGGGGGGCTATAGTTGGTGTGGTGGATACAGATCATCCCACAGTGATAAAGGCTGTGGGCCGGTGTATGATCAATATGAGCCAGTATGACAGTGTTGTGGGTAAAACAGGCATTGCTGTGGAGATACTTCACTGTGTGGGCGACGAATTGTGTGCTATGAATAAGTTTGTGGACATTCCCGTGCCCTCAGAAGACCTCCTTGACGAGTATCCGCTAAAGGAGGAAGAAACCAGCGAAAACAGACCAGAGACAGAAGTTGAGGATGGAACCGAGGATTTTGTTGCTGCTGATTTGACTTCTGGTGCTGAAACTCCTTCAGAAAGGGCGGAAACGGACAATTTGGCTGAGGTGTTAACTGAGCTCTCGGTGGAGGACATTGACAATTTCTTTATAAGGGCCCTTTTGCAGACGCTCAAAAACGACACCGTGGAATTGCCGGCCACCGCCTCCACCTTCATGTCGGGCCACATCTACAAAAATCTCCCTGTGGTCGACTCCAGCTACGCCAACGTCAAAAAGACGTCGTGGAAGAAAACTGCGAAGTTCTTGAAGGCCATGGACAAGCTCAAATATCTTTCTGTGAAAGGAAAGGATGAAGAGTTAAGTATTGTCTCTTTGATGGCTAAGGAGACGCCAGTGGTGCAGAGCTTTGTTCCCCACAAAACCATCGCGTCTGGACCATCCAGTGCCCCTAAAAGCAATAGAAAAGACAAAACTAAGGAGTTGGCAGTGGTATACTTATACAAGCCGACAAACAAGGCATCCCAGCTCTTTTCATACATGGGAGTGCCTTTCCAGAAGCTCTACACGCAATCGGAGCTTAAGAAGCTTTTGGACCAGTACATCCGCAGCAAGGAGTTGGTGAATGCAAAAAACCCCAAAAACGTCAACGTGGACGACACCCTCAACAGCATCACCAACTTGGGCGTGGGTTCTGTGCTGCGAGACAAGCTTTTCAAGCCGTTTTTGACCAACTGCTCGCCCCTATACAAGATTCTCAAGCCCGGCGAGAGCGTGGAGGACAGCAACATTGAGTTGTATAAGGGCGAGCCTCCCAAGATCAAGATTATCACACAGACAAAGATTGGCCGGAAGGTGATTACACGGATGCTGAATTTCGAGAAGTTCTACGTCAAACTGCATGTTTTGGCTGATGACTTGAAGGTGAGGTGTCTGGGATCGACCACCACGGGGCCGTGTGTGGAAAACCCGGCTTTGACAGAGGTGACAGTACAAGGGCCGCACGGGAAGATTGTGATAGACTACTTTTTAGAGAAGGGCGTGCCAGTGCTGTTCATTGACTTTGTGGATAAGCTGAAGAAGAAGGGAAAGCGGTAGAAAGACGGAGGCAAAGAGAGAGCATAGTGCAATTGTGGATGTTTTTCCTTCTGGGTGCAAATTAAGAACGGTGTGAGCAATACCCTGCACTGGCAGAAATAAACCATATGGTCAGTGAAGGGACGCTTACTCTGTAGACGAAGTTTATTGAGGTGTAAGGGTTATAGGGCCTACGGGTTCCCAATATGCAATTGAGCCTTTACTAGAAACCGACAGTTATTGGTCAGTGCTGTTCCTGTAGACTGGCACACGCTGAAGAAGGGACCGTTCCTTGTGCCTCTTAAGAACCACCCTTTTCTCCTTCCATGTGTTTCAGCACAACCAATTGCGCCTTACAGTGCCCTCCCCCACTACTCTCCCACGACGTTACTATAGTACATTAATGCTAATGCCAAAACACCTGCTCTCCAAAATCTCATCCACTTGCCTCTCAATCACCAGTCTCACATCCACCTCCTAAATCACAATCTCGATCACGTTCTGGAAAGAGCCCGCAGTCACAAACGCCAGCTTGGTCTGCGGATTGACGTTGAACCGTTGGGCCGGAATTCTTCCCGGGTACATATGGGCGTTTCTGCACTGGCTCACATTGATGTATGTGAGGGGCAGGCAGCCGCTGAGCAAGGCGTCGATACCCGCCCTGGTCACCCGCACACAGCCCTTCAAAATCAACTTTTCGAGGTTTCGAAGATGGAGCGAGATGGCCACCAACAGCGAGTCGCTGACCGCCAGGCCACAGAACAGAAGGTCCAATTCGCGGAGATTCTGGCACCCAAGACACAAAATCTCGACGGCGATATCCGAAAGAGCGCAGCAGAAGTTCAAGTCGAGAATCTCCAAGTTGGGGGCCGCGTTGGCGACCGCTATAATAGCCTTGTCGGTGAGAAAGGTACAGTCCTTCAACAGCACCTTTTTGAGCGCGGGAAACAGCCGGTAGGTCCAAAACTGGAAGCCCTTGTCGGTGATGGTGGTGCAGCGAGTCAAGTTCAAGCTTTCAAGGCGCTTGTTGGCATGGTTGGCGATGTGGAACATGACGTTGTCGGTCAAATGCTTGCAGTAGCCCACGTTCAAGATCTTGAGATTTTTGCAACCCACGTCGCGCAGTTCGCCGTCCTCGGGAACCAGCTCGGCGGGATCCCAGCCAATAAGCCTTTCAAGAACGTTATCACGCACTTTTCTGCAGTTGGAAAGGTCTATTTCCTCGAGAAAACGGCCCACGCTGGGCACCGCTAGATCCATAATGGCCATTGCGCTGACGTCCCAATTGGAGCGCATTTTCAATACCTTGATGGAGCCCGCCATGCCGATCTCGTTCACCAAGTACGTGAAGCCCTCGTCCGTCACGTGGAAACAGTTGGAAATGTTGATATAGGTGGGCCTGGAGCCAACAAAGTCCGTGATGTATTTGAGGGCCTTGTCTGTGACCTGGGTGTTCCAGGGCGTCAAATCGAGTCTTTTGCAGAGATTGGGAGCCACATAAAGGAGCTGTCGCCATCTCTGGCTCACTGCCCGGAGTCTCATGAGATCAGGGAGAGAAAGATACTCGAATACCATGAGAAGAATGCGGTCTGGAAGGGGCCCGTTGTTGCTCAAAACCGACGACCTTCTTCTTCCAACGGCCCCCAAAGTGGCCAACTTCAACCGCTTGTTGTGCGGCATGTACTGGAAAGAGGGCCTGCGGCTAGCGACAGGGAAGTTCTGGAAATTGTGGAGCGACGGAACGGGCGCATTCAAGGGAGGTACAATCAAGCTGTAGGGCTCCAGGTTAGCCGAGGGCGGTCGTTTCCGTGTGCCCTCTTCGTCCAATACCGTCGTTTTCAGGGTGTTGGGGCTGTCAGGCTCACTGTATGAAACAGGCGAAATGGAGCGAGAAAGGCGGCCCCTGCTTTCTGCAGAAAACCCGGCCCCAAAGCCCCAGAGGGGCAGAAAGAGTGGCTGCGGCATCAGAACCTCGCGCTGACCAGCAGCAGCCCTTGTTGGGGCAGAAACGGGGTCGCTGGGCCTGTTTGGTTCTCCTTCGTTCACCAAAAAATTGATGGAAAGCCTTCTGGGGGGAGTAGCAACGATTCCAACAGGCTGGTGGTCGTACTTGCTATTGGAGCTGTTCCTCTGGGCGGCCGTGCTGGTCATTTCCTTCACAATAAAAGGGTATTTTGCACAGAGACTCTCGAGCCTGCCGCTGCGCACCACCAAGAGCTCCACCTGCGAAACCAGCCGAATGGAAGCCGAGCGTTTTTTGGCAGTCTTCTCCTTGAGAAAGGCGAGAAACGACATCTCGCCAAAGTAGCTGCCGGCCTTCACTCTGGCCAAAACGGTGTCTATACAGTTCTCAGAGTTAGAGTCTATGACCTCAACCTCTCCGCTGACCACGAAGTAGATATCGGCGCCCTCGTCGCCCTTGCGAAAGATGTACTCGAAGGGCTGGTAATGGAGCGGCTCCACGCCCAACGCCAACCGGTGCACTATGTGTGAGGGAAGATTCGTGAAAATGGGAAGGCTCTTGAGAAAACTGTGCACCGAAATAGTGCGGTCCACGGAGTGGGCGCTGGTTGCGCCTGCGGGCGCTGTAGCCGACGCCACAGGCGGGATGGAGGGCCCGGGGATGACTGCGGACGCGTGTGCGAGGTTGCTGGCGCCTGCGCCGTGTGCGTCGCTTCCATGCATGGAGTATGCGCCCGGGAGGTGTGGAAGGGCCACCCTGTTGCGCTTGTCTTGCATGGCGAGCCTCTCCTGGGCCTCGTCGCGGATCCGCCGCTCTATTAGGGGGTACAGCTTGAGCACCACGTTGAGGGCGTCGCTGGTGAGGACGCCCACGAGCACTTTTGTGCGGGCCACAACGGTGGCTGTTCTGGGCCGGTTGAAAAGAATGCCGATTTCGCCAAAGTAGCTGCCGCTGGCTAGCTCCGCGTACACCGCCTCTCCGTCCGTGGACGTCACGGAAACCGTGCCCTTCAAGATCCAGTACATGGCCATGGCGGGGTCGCCCTCTCGTATGATGTACTCCTGGGGATGGTACTGCATTAGCTTCAACTTAGACGCTATTTTTGTGTGGAACGGCTTGGGCGCGTGCTGGAAAAGCAGAAACGTCGCTAGCTTCTGTAGAAACTGCGGCGGCACCGCTAGCGAGTCCACGGCCTCGTCGCCGCTGTCGTCGGGAATGGTGGAGTAGTCGTAGGCGTCGTCATCGGGAATGTTGGGGTTCTGGCTGGAAGACGAAAGGAGCTCGTCCAGGGGGGCTTCCAGTGAGAGAAGCGACGATTTCCTGGTGTTTTTGGGCGAGCCAGAGTGGCTTTTGGGGGCCTTGGGGGGCGACGTAGGGTCACTATTGGAGGCCCTTTTGCCAGTGGGATCGGGCTCCAAATCGCTGTTTTCGGCAGGGGCGGAGAGCGGACTAGGGCTGCTGGGCGCAAAGCTGGGGTTGCGGTAGTTTTTCATGATTCTTTGGGCCCGTTGGGGGGCTCTCTAAGGGCCGGTGGTTTGAAGGTAGGAAGGGCCTAAAATGGGCGGAAAATGGCCGCAGAAAAGCACGCCAGGTGCTTGGGTTGGTCTATAAGACGCTCTGGGGCACTCTATAGGGGTGCAGGGGGCGTATAAACTGTGTTGGGCCCGGTTTCTGATGTATGGGTGCAGAGAAGTGCTTAGTTATAGAGTCCGAGTGCGTGTAAATAGGATTTTATTTTTGATGTAGCTTACGCTAGAGAAGGACTGAAAAAAAAATATCCCCGGTCGCAATCTGCGGAGCGGGCCTTCTTGCACCGTTACGGGGCCCCAGAGCCGGTTTCAGAGGGCGCAAATTGCACGGGCAGTACGAGCCGCGGCAGCCGGTGGGGGCGTCTGTGGCGGTGGAGCAGGGTTTTCGTGCCGTTTTCGGCAGGCCGACGCACCCTTTCCCCAGTCCGGAGGCCCGCTGTTGTGCAGCGTGCAGGAATCTTGTGCAGGGTGCATGGCCAGTGCGCTTCCCAAAAGAGACCGCCAGTATGCTGCCGCCAAGGATAAAAGAGATTTTTGCTGCGGTTGCTCGCCTTCCCACGCACCACGGGGCAAAAATACGGCGGTTCCATGCATGGAACCTCATCGGGTTCAGCAGCACGGGCGCACTTTGCGGGGAGCCCCGGGGGCAGTGCAGTTTCACCTCGTTTCAGTGCGCTTAAACAGCACCATCTACGATAACCTATTACGAGAACTTGCTGGCGTGTGCATTAGACGTTATCTTGAGGCGACAGATGCCGACGGGCTTTAGGCGGTCGTGCGGCAAACCATGCTATATTGGGCCCCGATTACCGCCTCACAATGCACCTTCTTGACACTAACTCGCCTGAACAGGCTTGTTTTCTGCACGTCGACGCCCAAAGACGCAGAGAAGCCCATGGAGCGCATGGCGAAACGGTGAGTGGAAGGGCTTTGGTTTGAAAAGAGAAGGATTTGAGTGGGTTGCAGAAGTGCTTCTGTGTTTGAGGGAGGGTGCTGTTGTCAGCGGTGATTCAGAGAAAAACAAGCTATTTGTGGGGGCAGGTGTCCCCTATAAACCAGCAGCAGATTGCATAGACGGTGACTGGGTAATGGCACGTGCCTAGAAATAGCCAGAGGTGGATTTTGCAGCTGGTGGTGGGGCCAAAAAAGGGTTTTTATCTCGAAGTCTAATTCATCATTAGGCGTCTTGCAGCGTTTGGAGTCCCTGGACCACCTGGTGGATTACCCCGGATGCATACTGGTGGGCCCCATCTTCCCTTGAGAACCCTGGCTGGCAGAACTGGCGTTTTTTGCAGACTGTGAAATTAGAAGTAGGGAAGGGGAGCTCAGTCCCTGTGCTCCTATTTCTGCTGCCTGCTTGATGACACGCATTCTATCGCTGATCTGGCAAGTAACAACACCGCAAATTTACCCGGGATAGCCGCTGGTGGGTGGCCGCCAAAACCTTCCAAAAGACCTGAGAATAGACTTTGACAATTTCATACAAGAACTTGACGTGCGGACTGCAATAAAAAACCTTGATATAAATAGCCCGTGCAATAACAGCCCACTCCCCCACTTCACCCGACATGCACGAGATATCGACACATCCCAGAAACTGTGCGTTCACGCGAGTGTACCACCTAACTCCTGGATAGTAGCAGCCAGTAAAGGTGTCTCACTGCAAAATTGGCGAATACTTGCGATAGAAGGTTCCGAATCTGCGCACTTTACAAAGGTATTCTGTAACTTATTGCGCTTCTCTTCCTCCGTCTCCTTTCTCTCTCCAATTCTCTATTGTGTTTTGACCCCTTCTCCTTTGTCCCTTCTCTCCTTCTCGTTCCTCTTCTCTATTCTCTTCTCCCTTCTACACATGCCCTCCTCTATGTCCTTAATATATACAGGCTACTTCTTTATGTTGATGAGAACCGAGGGCCCAAGGGTGGTGTTCAAGAACGCCTGGCCTATCAAGTTGGGCTTCTTCGTTCCTGGCGGCTGGAGCCCGTAGACGGTATCGGACGCTGCCTTCAAGTTCCTCAAAATGTCCGCATCCGAGAAGTCGCACCGGCCAATTGGAAACATCAAGAGGTTTCCCTTCTGCTTGAAGTTCAAGGCACCGGAACTCTCCAGGATAGCAGCGGGAACGTCATCCACAACAGTGCCCTTTTTGGGCGTGGGCATCAAATTGCGCGTGCCCAAATTGCGGCCTATGGTTTTCAAGTCCTTGACCATCTCTGGTGTAGCGAAACATTGGGTGAACTTGTCCAAATTGAAGGTCCCTTCTGAAATCTGGTCGATGAGCTCCTGGCCGCCCACGGTCACGTGGTCGCCCATCGACTCGAGCTGCTGCTTGGTGGCGTCATTGGAGGTGAAGACCAAAATGGTGTTTTCCTTGATGGGCTTGGGCAAGAAGAGCTGACCCGAAAGAGGCGTGGAACCCTTCTCTGGAATCACATTCACCTGGAGCGATATGGTGGTTTTTTTGGCCGGCTGGCCCACCTCCGCAGCACGCAAGAAACGCAATGCCTGCGGCACCTCCTGGTAAAGCGGATGCATCTCTGGTGGCCTTTTCTGCGCGTTCTTCTTCTCCTGCTCGGCCCGGAGCTTGGCCTTGGGGTCTTTGTTGACGTATGCGGTTCTGGGCGACGGTCTCACCACTCTGGTGGCTTCATTTGAGACCAAAGGCGTGTGGGAGAGCCCACGCACCAGCCTAATGCGGCCAGCGAGCCGGGGAGCTGGAACTGGGGGAAGCATGATGGGTGTTGGAGTAAGAATTTTTCAGATTGAAGAAACCCGTGCACCAGCGAGAAAGATGGCGCCAGAGGTGCAGCACCCAAAATGGCTGCGAGAGGTTTATGCGTAAATGGAGCGTGGCATCGGGATCGCGAGGCAATCTGGTCGCTTTCAGCTAGCTGGGAGCACAGATGGCGCCGTTGGCGGCCCCTCCAGCTCCCCAGTAAGCTGGTATGAGATGTACGCAGCGCGAAAATCTGGCGTAATTCCCAGTCTGTGGTTTTGAGGCCAAAACCCAGGGCTTCGCTCCTGTATAGTTTGGCACCCGTACACCGCTCCTGTATATTGTTCCTCCTGTGTACCCCAGTATTTTCTGCATTTTCTGGTCGTTACTGGCGCGCTGCATGTACCAGGCACCCGTACACCATTCTGCGCCAACCAGCACAGCCCCAAGTTTGCACCCAGCGAACAGGCTGGCGCACTACCGCGTGGCTGCGCCTTCTTGCTGCTTCCTGCGCCCCCTCGGGGACTCGTTTTGCGGTCGTCTTGGTGCCGTTGCCATTCGCCATGGCCCAGTTGCCTTCCGTTCTCACAGGTACGCCGCGCGTATATCTCAGCACGCCTGCCCCTGCAGCTATTAATAACGGTCTAGACCATCGCGTCGCGCACGCGACGCGCGCCTCCTTCCGCATTCGGAAGGCGCTGGCCTGTGCCCCGCGTCCCAATCCGGCGCCACAACGGCGGTTGCAGCGAGTCACTGCGGTTGACACTGGCAATTATTCCCTATTGGGCTGCACGCAGTCCAGAAACAATCGAATCCGCCGCCAACTGTTCTATTTTCTGTCTGCAACAGGCGTCACTTTGTGGTTTCCCCGTTTCAGAAAAAAATCTGCGCCATTGAGTCGCATGCGGATGGACTCTCGCTAACGCCAGAACTGGACCAACGTTTCAAAAGGACTGTTTTTCCACGCGATTTGTTTCTCTAAACAACCACCCATCTTCTTTATCGCTGTTTTGAGACCCCTTACATGTCAGCTCCCACTTTAGCAGGGTGTGAACAGGGCCCTCCGGGGAGCCCCATATCGCACACTTTCCATCTTGCCATGCCCCAGGGCCCCAAAATGGCCGCGATCGAGCTTTCTACCGCCAAGGGCCCCGTGACGGTGACCGTTCCTATGGTGTTGGCACGCTGCTTCGACTACATTTTCGCCCACGGTTTGGTGGAGGGTGTTTTCCGCATCAACGGCTCCACCAAACGGGTCAACGCGTACTTCCAGCAGTTGGATGCCTGTGAGACGTGGCTCGCGGTCTCTGGCGATGAGAAGCCGCTTCCTTACGACGTTTGCGGCGTTATCAAGCGCTTTTTGAAGTCCCATTTGGCCTCCACTGACCTCATTTCCGCCCCCACAGTAGGGGAGTTAAGGGCCCTTCACCTCCAGTTTGTCGGAGATGGAGACTTCGCCGCAGCCGTTTCGGGCCTCCTCTGGCGCAAGAACCCGGCGTCTAGAAACCTGCTAGTGCTCTATTTGGTGCACACGCTCCAGCGCCTCGTGTGCTTCCAGGAAGCCACGAAAATGACCTCGTTGAACTACTCCATCATTTTCCAGCCCTACGTCTTGGCCTCCGCCGGCTTGGACGAACTCAGAGGAAACCAGCAGGTCTTGCAACGCCTCATCGATAACGCGGACGCCTTGGTGGCTGCTTACCACGATTTGGGGCCCCAAAACACCCTCGAAACGGCTCTGCTTGAGGACACCATCTCTGTGGACTCCATGGAGAGCTGCAACACCAGCCCTGTGACCAACCATTCTCACGAAATGGCCGTGGCGCCCTTGCTGTTGCCGCCAGTGGAGGAGAAGCCCAGAAGACGCTCGCTCACTCAACGCTTCAGTATGTTGGTGGAAAGCTACTACTCGCCCACCCCCACGCCCAAGGCCAACAAACGCTTTTCCTTCAGCATGTCCAGCACCTCGTTGGGCCGCTCGACAGACGAGTTGGCGTTGAAGAGCGACAAAAACGCGGTGGCGGACGCGTCGGTGGTAAAGAAGGCGTCGCTCGAGGCGTTGTCGCCCAGAAACACCATCGTACACGACACCGTGAGACGGGACGACGAAGTGATGTCTTCTGAGAAGTCCGTCTCCTCTCCGATTGACACCGCCGCTGTCTCGCAGGAGAGGACAAGAAGCGTGTCGTCTCTTCCTATGGCTAAGGTCCGCAACAACTCCAGCTCCGTGCAGTCCACCAGCTCGGTCTATAAGTCGAGAAACAGCTCGTTGGTGAAGTCTTCCGAGAGCCTTTTGAGACAGAACTCGGGGACCACTACCATCGTCACCCCTGAAACCGGCGTGTCTGCCCTTTCCCTAGTGGAGAAGATTCCGGAACGTCCGCTGGCGGAATACAGCGTTTCCAGAAAGGCCTCCAAGCGCCGGAGCTTCATAGGGCTTTTTCGCAGCAACTCGTCCTCTGTCTCCATTTCTGGAGCCGAGGAAACGTCCAAAAGTGCCACCCCTAGGTCCCTCTCGGGGCCTTATACCCACAACAACAAGTCCATTGATGACCTGGTTGCGTCCAGCGCCAGTCGCAGAAGACGGTCGCTTTTTGTGCCTGATCTGAAGCCCAGTATGCTCACCAGACACTTCTCGTTGAAGATCAAGCTGGCAAAGTGACCTCTTTTTGAAGGCGGCGTTATTTATACCCTCGGGTGGCATATGGCAATAGGTCGGGCCGGTTTGCCCTGGATTGCAGTTTCGGATGTATAGTTACGACAATTGATGCTAGAAAAAAGTAGAGGTAGTAGGATGGAGACGAGGTGTATGGCGTGTTTGGAACAATAATCGAGTGCTGTTTGTGTTCTGGGGCGCTTCTTGTGCTCTGGCTGTTATATCAAAGGATTGGGAGAGATGGGTGCAACAAATGGACTTTTTTGGAATCAGGTCAAGTTTCTGCGAAATCTGAGAAAATTCAGTGGGGTGCCCTCAAAGATTGGGTGTTCTACTGAACGCCTTTTGTAAATTCAAGGCTGCACTTTTTCAGAGAAGAAACGAGGCCTGTCAAACCGGTGCAGGTGAAGGTTTTCAAAGAGGGTAAACGCGGCGGTTTGGCTGATGTGTGTTTCTAACCTTGAGAAAAGCCGTATGATTGGTGAAAGAATGGCGCGTAAAAGGGTCTTTGAGGTATTGGAAAACAGACGGCAACTGGTAGAGAGTTTGTGAGGTACGGATGATGTCATTTCTTTCCCTGTTCTCTTTTTGGCTCGCCAGAGGCCCCAGAGAAAGAGAGCCTCAGCTGGCTACAACCCCCCACAACACGCCACTTGGCGTAGTAGCGGAAATCTCACATTCGACACCTTCCTCAAGCTTCCAAAGCGCTTTCCCTCTCTGAACTACGAGGACCCCATTCCCACTTTTTCTCGGTTTTTCCTCATCTCACCTCTTCTCTTTCTCTCACCCTCACATCTCTTTTTCGCAGTCCAAACACCTCATAAACCACACTCTACTATGGGCCCAACGCCCCCAATGGCGCCCCACGCCTACAGGGTCCTCTCGCACAACAAGTTCATCGGCTTTTCCGACGGAAACATCGTCAGCTGGTGCCCCACCATGGACCTTCTCTGCATTTCCATGAACCACACGTCCATCTGGGTGTTTCGACTCAACGGCGAGCGCATCTACTCCATCAATAATAAGTCGCCCATTCTCGCCTTGACCTGGAACCCCAACGGAAAGTTCTTCGTATGTCTGGGCTTCGACAACACCATCAAAATCTACAACTCCAACAATGGCATGCTCGTTAACACGGTAAAGGGCCCCACGGGTCTTCGCATCGGCCTAGTCAGCTGGCTGGCGGCTTGCTTGCGGGAAAACGACTCCACCAACCGCTTTGACGACCTTTTTAACGTCGACGTGCTCAATTTCCTTCCCAAATTGAGCAACGAATTGGACATTAACGAGGCCTCCTCCCACGCCAATCACACGCCCACAACCAACTTCACGCCCATCACGGAGGAGGACCTCGATTTTGTGGTGGTGGTGAGCTCCAACGCGCTTTTGTCCATCACCTTCAACAATCTCTTCACAGTGGACGAAACCGAGCTCCCGCCAGGCTTGAAGTTCGTGAAACACTCCACTGACAACGACCTCTTCAGCCAGTTCTTCTTGGCGGTGGACGCCTCACAAAACCTCCTTTTGCAGGAACTCACCCTAGGGGAACTAGCTGCTGCTGATAAGAAGTGCTTGGTGCAGGTGATCTTGAACTGCTCCAAAATCATTTCCGTAGTCAACCACGTCCAGGACCAGCTTCTTTTTCTCCAGAACGAGTGCAAGCCGTTTGTCCAACTTTTCGACCGCCACTTGTCGAATTTGAAGGACGCTGTCTACGCAGACGTGGACCTCACCACCCATTTTCCCACGGAACAGGAGCTGAGGGCCAGGCTCAAGAGCGCGTTATACGATATTCTCTTCACCAACTTGATCCCTGCATCCTTGAAAGATTTCTGGCTAAACCAGTTGGGCGAGAGGGGGCTCCGGAAGTTGACGAAGTTGGGAAATGGCATGTACGACCTTTTGCGAAAGACGGTGTTCGCGCAGTTGGTTTCGTCCATTGAGAAACTCATCATTATTCTTAGCAACTTAGAGGGCCTCAATAAGTGGCTCCTCAATAACGGACGCAGTCACACACTTGGGCTCAACATAGATGTGATCCACCAGGCTATTGGGCTCTGCTCGGATTTGATCAAGCTCTTCTACGCTTTTATCTGGGATATCAATGAGGAACAGGCCCATTTCAACAAATTCCTCGGCTGGTGCAAAATCGAGATAATTGATAAGCTTTCCAGCGAGGATAATGATGTGGATGCCTTTTTCAGCGCCAACACCTTGCAAACATACAAGAACTCTGATATTCTCAGCTACTTCAATGACTACCTTTTCGACTCCAAACTTTTCAAGTACTTCACAATTGACACCTCGAGTCACGAGGTTCTTGTTCAGCGGGACGTATTTCCAGAACACCAGTTTATTGAGCAGTTTGCCAAATTGAACGCCGCTTTGAATGGAAAGTTTCTGGAAGAGGTCAAAAACCATATTCTGTCCATTATATGTTTCAAGAACGCCACAAACTTGCATTTTTCACCAGGCCAACTGGCTCCACAGCTCCAGAACTTGAATAGTGAAGAGATTCTTATAACCGCCACTAAGGATCAGGTTCTCTCGATGGTCAAATTCACTAAGTCTAGCGGCTCGCAGCAAAAACGGGGCCTTCATTTTGATGCTCAAATAGTCAATTATGAGGTCGCCAACGGTACCCATATCATCGTTCTAACACAGGTAAAGAACGATTTCAAGATCGAATCCTTCGATTTGGAAGCCATTTTCTCAGTCACACAGGAAAATGTGGTGTATGGAGATATATCGGCTGCAAAATCAATGGTAATGGGCCCGGAATCAGAGGGGCTGGTGAAGACGCCTAAATACCTCGCCATCAACGGGAAGCAGAACAGAGCCATCGGATGCTTATTGGACGCAAACAAGCAAAATTACGTCGTCTTCAAGATATAGACGGCTCAGGTTCCATCTCATAGAAGTCCTGCATCCAGCTCAAGGTGTACCCCAGATTTGGGTCCACGTAAAATTGCTTTCGGACGTACGCACGGAGGAGCTTTCGGAGATTATTATCACTGGGAACGAACTTCTTGTTTCGTTTATACTTGCGAGTGTATGGAGCCAAAGACAGCTCTTCAATGTGATGTTTTCGGTCCATATACCTGAAAAAGGCAGGATTTAGGGCGAGTTCTGGAACAGGGTTTTCCAGGGGCCTGTGGACTGCCACACGGATCACGTGAGCAAGATCCTCCTTTGCTATGGGCCGGTACTGGCGCAAAAACTCCTTCACCTGATTGACCTTTTGTTTGAGGCGGGAGTTTCGCTCCACAACGCTCAAAGGCAAGCCCATCCTATTTGTTTCTAGAACGAAGGCAAAAGGGGGCACTTTTATGTGGGTGACTTTCCCCTGGTTCTTCTCCAAGAAAGCGTAGAACTGGGCCACCTCTGCCATGAGCAGCTTTATGTCGGTTTTCTGCTCTTTGGGGTCCCTGGAAAGCCTGGAAAGTTCCTGAAATCGTGTTTCGTCAGCCTTCGAGAGAGTAAGACCGAGATGCTCCATAAGGGAGAAGGGCCCTGGTTTTTGCTTCTCAATTGCCTGTTTATATAGCCTTTCAGAGCGGCCATTATCGTCTATCTCGCTAATAAGATGCACTGTGGGCCAGTGTTCTGCGAGTGAAAGATGGCTTAGCGCACCAAAAACGGCCCAGCGCCTCTCTAGAGGCTTATATATGTAATCTAGAATATCTCCAAGAACAGAGTACTCCTCCTGCACGAGAAAGCGGTCGAGAAGAGCTTCATATGTGTCGAGACGCTTGCGATTTGGCCGTTTGGAAGGCCCGAACTCCTCACGAAGTCGGGTCTGGAGACTTCCGAGGGTATTTCGGTCGAGAGGAAGCCGGCGGACGCGCCGGTAGAGCCCGCGGTAGCTCGCCCGGACGTTCATTCGTGGAAGGGTAGGCTGGTGAATACCCAGGATGCCCTGGTGCACGGGTCTTGGAAAAGAGTACGCGTGCGTGCCTGCACCGAATAAAGTCACGGTATCTCCGTCACGTGACCACGGGTGCACGGGTTTTTCACCGTCCGATACGACACCTACACCTTCCCTACCCTCCCAATGGCGCTCGCAGAGTCGTTTCTCCGCAAGGTGCACAAGCTTGGGCTTGTTCCCAAGCTAATCCGGCTTCTCCCGGCGATTCTGGCCGGGCTCGCGCTCGTCCTGGTGGCGTGGATGGTTTCTCTTCCGCTAGCAGGAAACTACAGAAACACGTACATTTCTGAGAACGCGTTGATGCCAGCGCAGGTGACGTCGTATTTCCGAGAAAGCGAGTGGAACATAGTGCGTGGCTTCAGAGCGCAGATCCGCAACTTGGACTTCGAGAGAACGAGAGAGAACAACCTTTTGGTGGACCTGTGGTTACAGGATATGGGCCTCAAGACCGCCTACCACCACAATGTGAAACGGCCCAACGACCCAGACACGCTCTATGCGATTATGCACGCGCCCAGGGGTGACGATACCGAGGCCATGGTAGTTGCGGTTCCGTGGTTCACGGGCTCAGGGGAGCCCAATATTAGCGGTGTTTCCGTGGGAGTGGCACTCGCCCGTTACTTCGGTCGCATGAGCATCTGGTCCAAAAACATCATTTTCGTGTTTCCATCGTCGGGCCACGCGCCGTTGAGGGCCTGGGTGGAGGCGTACCACACCACTTTGAGTGACACCGCAGGCTCCATAGACGCTGCCATAGTGATGGAGTACGAGGGCGAACTGGACTACTTCGACTACTATGAGGTGGACTACGAGGGCCTCAATGGCCAGTTGCCCAACTTGGACTTGCTCAACACCGCGAACACCATCGCGTACCACGAGAATTTGCAGTGCAGTGTCCAGAACACACCCCAAAGTGAGCTTTCCACGAACCTGTACGCTGCCAGGCTCCGTGTCCTTCTCAGGGGACTCGCCAATTTGCTGTTGGCAGGCTTGTCCAAACACTCCACGGGCTGCGAGGCGTTTTCAGGCTGGCAAATCCAGGCCTTCACGCTTAGAGCCATGCAAACCGCGGGCCTGGACAGGCACGCCGATGTTACCCAGTTTGGACGTATCGTGGATTCTTCTTTGCGGTCCGTTAACAACCTTCTTGAGAAGTTCCACCAGTCGTTCTTTTTTTACCTCTTGTTGGCCCCCAAACACTTCGTTTCCATCGGCACTTACTTGCCAGCGACGGTTTTGCTAGCGGTGTCTTTTGCGGTGTCGTTCCTCGGCTGCTTATTGAATAGCGGCGTGTATTTGTCCGTCTATGTGGGCCATATTGCTAAGTTGTTGACGGCCTTCACGCTCGTGGAGTTGGGCTGCTTTTTCGTAGCGGTGGCATTTCCTTACGTGACACTCGCTAACCCGGACCTGGAAAACGCCATTTCTTTCGCTGTGGTCGCATTTTTTGGCTCCGTGGCCGTGTTGGCGGCCCTTCTTCCGGTCATTAAGAATGCTTTCCGTCTTCTGCTTTTGTCACGGACTCAAAGCTACGGTTTGATGGCTTTATCTTTGCTTTTCGTGGCCATGCTCATTACCACGCTTATGATCGTTCACTTCGCCTTGGCTCTCGCTATAGGGCTACTGGCGCTCCCTTTGACGTTTGTACCGCCGTTGGTGACTGCGTCAGCCAAAAACCCGGCGTTGATGACCAAAAACGGTTTGAAAATTGGTGCCTCCTTGCTCATTTCGAACCCTTTTGTGGTGCTTTGTGCGGTGGGAACCTTCTACACGGGCTACAAGGACGGTGTAGTGGGCTTAATGCGTGGTTTGTTGACGTCGTGGGAAGAATTGCAGTGCTGGACGTGGTTTGTGGTGGTTTTGGGGTGGCTCCCAGCCTGGACCGGTGTGGCTATTGGGTGCAATTTTGGAGACTTCTCTGAGGATTTGCGCACGAAAAAGGAGCAGTAGCCGAAGCAATGTCGATGGCGTGATATCTATAGAACCAACTACGCGGCTAGCCTCATTTGGGGATATGTGGGCAATCAAAAGCCTGCGATCAAAACGGTAAATTTCCCTAACAGGTGTACGAAGCTGATTTTCGAAGTTCGTCAAAGGATCTTCGAAGGTTAGGTTTTTAATAATAAAGCAAGTATATCGTATGGTTATATATTTGGGTGCAAAATGGGGAACTTCAAATTAGATGAATAATCGGACGTGCATTTTGGCAAGCAGTTATTTGACGTGTCAAAGTGACTGCAAAAGGCCCTCAATGTTTGAGGAGTATCTACGGCTGCATGGCAAAGTTATAGTCCAATAACTTTTGGGAGTAGCATACATTCCCAAATAATACTTTGTCTTGGAGAACCCTTCCATGAAAGCAAATTTGTTCCCAGCATTTACACACCTTACATCACTCCATTTACTCTTCCACACGATACTCTTTCTTTTCCATAATGAAGTCTCTCGCTATCCACAAAGCACACCCTTGCCACCACTCTCTGTCGCACTTCTAACACTACGCATTCTTTCAAACGTTTAATGCACTTAAGGCCCACAGTCTCAGGGCACCTATAAATATCAAAAACAAACATCTAATCATGCTTTCTGTATTTCTCCACGAACTGCGCGTGGAATTTCTGCCACAGGGCAATCCACTCGCTGCCGGGAGCCAAAAAGGTGGTTCTCAAATGGTAGGTCCCAGGAACCTGTCCAAAACCGTTGCCGGGAACACAGCAAATGCCGGTTTTCTCCAACAAGTCGGTACAGTAGAACTCGTCCGCAGTCAAGTTGAGGTTCTCAGCCTCTGCAAAAAGGCCAGGGTAGGTCTCCTGCGTAAAGTGGAGTCTTGGGTACAAGTACATGGCGCCCTGGGGCCTGTTGCAGGAGACGTCCTCCATACCCGTAAAGGCCTTGTGCAACAGCTCGGCACGCGTACGCAATTCGTGGTGAATGGAAGAGGTTTCTTGGTGGTACAAGTCATAGGAAGGGTCGCCCTTTTTGGGCGGGTTGATCATGAGCTCCACCAAGGCCTGGCCCGACACAACGGAGCAGAGGTTGATGGAGGCCAATTTGAACACGATCTCCTTGACCTCGTCCGTGAAGCCCACAAGCTCCATGTAGCCGCCTCTCTGGCCACACTCGCCGCTGACTCCCTTAGAGGTGGAATGCAAGGAGGCCACCTGGACGTTCTTGTAGAGGTCTGGGTTCTCCTTGAGCATTGTCATCAAAACCTTCTTGACCGAGACAAAGTTTCCGTCAAACACGTTCTCCTGGTATACCTCGTCGGCGATGATGACGATGCCGTACTCGGCAGCGATGTCGATGATTTCGCGGATGTCGTTCTCGCTCAAAATGGAGCCCGTGGGGTTTCCTGGGTTGATGACCACAAGCGCCTTGGGAACGACGCCCTTGAGGAGGTTCTCCTTGACCAAGTTCCTGATCTGCACAGGGTCCGTGGCCCAGTTGTTCTCCTCGTTGAGGTAGTAGCCGATGGGAATGGCCCTGTTCAAAGCAATAGAGGCGGTGTAGAGGGGGTACTGCGGGATGGGGATCAAGAAGCCCGCCTTCAGGTCCGTCAGCAACACCTGGAGAAGGTACAGGACGGCTGCCGAGGCGCCTGAGGTCAAAAAGATGTTGCTGGCGCTGGCGGGTTCGCCGTCTCTTCTCTCGATGAAGTCTGCGATGGACTCGCGAATGTGCAAAATGCCCATGGAGTGCGAGTACGCGCCAATGGACCCCGTGTTGTCCAATAGCACGCGGGCACGCGCCACCACGTCAGGTGGAAACACGTTTTTCAGCGGATCCAACGCCTCGATGGTCTTGGGGTACTGCAATAAGGAGAGCACCTGGCGGTACCACGAAAGCGGCTTCTGGTCGAGCTGCTGCGGGTTGCCGATGTTCGCGGAGATGACGCGGTCGTACGGAAGCCCGTGGTTGTGCGGGTCCTTCAGAATCTGCGATCTGAGCTCGTCGGCGCGGATGGGAATCTTGCCTCTGACTGCATACTTGGCCTCTAGCGTGGACTCATTGAGGTCCGAGATGGAAAGAGGTGGGGCCGGGCGAAAGGACGCGTGGCGCATGGCGACGGCACGGCTGGCAAAACGGTAGCGCTGCATAGGAGGTTGCTGGAGAAAGACAGCTGGAGAAATGGCCATTATAGCTATGGGTCTTGTGCGGAGTCACTGGATGCAGGAGCGGCCGTTAATGTCCGCGATGCCCGGGTGTCACGTGCCGGGTGGGTGGGTCACGTGACACAGGCCCTTTTTTCCACCGCATTTGCGCGCTTTGGAGGTTGCGGCACTGGGCGCCTCCTTTGGCTTGGGCACGGGCTTCCGGGTGGTGTCGGGAGCCCCCGGCTTTGTCCGAAAGTGGGCCCAGACGCACCCCGGACTTTACCCCTGGCACAGATCAGGCGCCCCGACTTGCCCAGAACGGCGTTCGTGGGGACGACCTGTGGCCTGATGCAGGCTAAAGGTGGTTGCCCGCAAATCCCCCTGTAATCTGCAGTAGCAAGAGAGCGAATTACTGGGCCCCTGGCCCCTATATATGGTGTGGGATCCTTCGAAACCCCTCTCTGGTTATCCTTCAACCGCTGCGCTTGTCTGCGAGGGTAATTGGCTGCTCAACGGAATACCATAAGGCGTGCGGCGGACTTGCTGTACTCGCTCAGGAACGGAATTATCGGCCCATCAGGCGTTCTGAGGGCTAAGGCTACTGCACTGCGTCTATCGTAGAGATAGGCCCATTGTGGAAAAGGACCGCCCTAGGGTATCGGCAGGCTTGGAGCTCTTTATAAGTGAAGGAGCCGGCGATACACGGATCGCTGTTGTTTGCGAAACCCTGATTTTACAGGGTCTTTTAGGGGACCAATTCACCGTGACACCCGAACCACAAAACGCTCTTTGACACTGCAAATCGACCGCTTCGACTCATAGGCTGCAGAGCGCTGCGATTTCCATTGTGAGTATACCCAGTGACGACTCTGCTGTGCTCATTCTCGCCCATCACACTGTTCTTACGGCGAATACTGCTAGGGTGCCATTCATAAAGGACCCTTCACGCCTCCACCAGAGGCCCTTACCCGTTATACTCATACCCGCCACTTCTTGCTCCTGGCATCTTTTCATCCAACACTAACACTTCTCAAACCTCCCTCTCCTCTCCTCATACTCATGACCACCATCCACAGACGCTTTTCGCTTGCGGTGGAGCAGTCTCCGCTCGACACGCCCTTGGAAAGCCCCAACAAACCGAGGTCTGCCTTTCTCGTCGACTTGCACTATGCCAATTTCGAGAATTCCTACCCTGTGTTGCTGAAGGCCCCTCCCAGGCCCGTGAGGTCGCTGTCTTTACCAGCCCTAGGCTCACAGAGCCTGAAATGCGCCCTCCCCTCAGAAAATGGCCTCACTAACACCCTCGATCGGCGCTACTCCATCTGCGATTTGAACACCTTCGACAGCCAAGTTGGTAGAAGAACGGCATCCACTCCAGGAACCCTTTTCAAACCAAGCTATTTTGAGGGCCCGCTGCTGCCGGCTTATTCTGCTACTCCCAGAAGGTCGCTGGCGTGCAAAAACCACTGTCGCAAGGGCTCAGTGGCCCTCAAGTTTCAAAATCCTCGGGTCCTTGAGAATGCCGCCCGCGGCCGCCAGCCGCTGGTGCTGCTGTGATTGGCGTTTTGTGAATTTCGCAACCAGAAAAAGGTGATGGGAAGAATTTGCATCCGGGATGAAGCTGATGAAGTTGAAGTTGAAGTTGCACCTAAATGAATATGCAACCTGGCGAATCCCGGACTCGAATTTGCAACCTTCGGCTGCTCCGTATTGGTACCTTTGTCTCCCCGTTCACCCAATTTGTCGCATTTCACACATGTGGTTTTCGCTCCATACTCAGCCCTTTTTGCGGCTAGCTGGTTTTTGCAGACGGCGCTCTGCACTTTTCGGTTTCTAATTTCTTGTAAGCATTTACGATTGACGAATAGCTATTTACGATTGACATGATTTTTGAAGTTGATGACTCATTTTTATGAGAACAGGTTCACGCCTTGCAATTGACGCCACTGAAGATGCCTTTTTTGTGATGCTGTTTTGTAGATATTGGTCATCGCTGGGACCAAGGTTCTTTCGGCCGAAAACCTAGCACGATCGCCGACATAAGTCGTGTTATGACCGAGAGACAGGGCCCTGGTGGTTAGCCCAATTGGGCAAGTGCCGACGGGGCTTTGTAACAATAGGGTGGAGGCGGGAGCTGCCTAATGAGGAAATTCATTTTTGAGATCCGCCTGGCGCCCACAGATACGAAGGCGCAGCAACGCTTCTCGCAGATACCGTAATTGCCACCAAAAACAGCAATTGGGTGTTGTAGTTCGGTGTCTTGGTTTACCGAATGCAGAACTACATGCCGAAGTTTGACTAAGGAAGCCCCTTAAGGTGTCGTGTTGAGATGTGGCAGGTAGGAGTGGTTTCTGGATGGAGGACAATGTTTTGAAGCAAGGGCGATAAAAATGTCCCTAACCAGGACTTCGCATGCACTCAGGCAGATTTTGTGAGGGAAAGACAGTTATACTCGTAAGCGGCATAAAATTGTGCACGAAAATGCACCCGATACACATGACTGCACTGCGTCTGCATTAAAATACCCACCAGATGTACACATTATGCCATTTTGAATACCTTCCATTTAAAATATACAGTCCCTGGGGCTCTCTTATATAGTACCAATAACTTCATCTATCCCGTTTTAGGCTAGCATTGAAAGGCCCGCTATAAGAGCCGCACCCAAAGGTGAGTATGTGCTCACGCGTTCAGCCCCGTTCGTGCTGTGGCTCTTAGTGGCCCTGGAAGACGACAGGGAGCCTACAGAAGATAGCGAATGGGCGGTAACGGAAGCCAGCACCAGCCTGGTATTTATGGGCGATAACGTGAGCGGATCAGAGGCTGAGAGAACCTGTACAATGCCCTGTTCTCCAGCCTGGCCCTGAGGATGGTTGTTGATATCCGAAGGCGGATAGGGAGCTGCCGAAGCAGCGGAAAGCAAGAGGAAAGCAGCGGGTAGAGTGGGAAAATGCATTGGAGCTCTTGATGGAAAGGTGGGGGCAAATGGGCAGCTATTTATGCTGTTTGCGAGCCCCCGTAATGATTCTGGTGGCGTTGCTGCATGACTAATGTTGTGTTTTGTGGACTAAGAGAGATCTAGGCCTTCTACGCGGCACCCGTACTGTCGTAATGTGGGCGAGTTTAAGGAGTCACAGTGTTTGTTTTGGCGAGTATGAGCCATCGAAGACCGAAAAACGAACAACACCTCCAAAGGTGAAGCAAGGAGACGGAGATAGGGATAAGTGCAAAGGGGGGCTATGAAATTCAAACATTACGCGCCTTCTCCTGAGTCTCTGTATCTTTGGGTGGCGTATTTAGGCCCCTTTTGGTACAGGTGCGGCTGTCTACAAGCCCCCCAGTGACGACATTGCAGTGTGCCACCGCGGTTTTTTTGATTTCCTGGCGAGGGGCCCAGTGCAGTGGCCTCTTCTTGTGGCGATATTTGATTTGTGAAGCTGTTTTCTGCCAACAACGTGCTTTTGACGAGAAGTCATGCTTACTTACATTATGGTCTAACAAAATTCATGGTCTCTCGCAGGATTCACCTTTCTAACAACGATGATGCTTTCCAACAACAGACAGTCCTTTGAACCTCCGCCTCTTGGCTTCCCCCTCTTGACTTCTGCCTTCCAAACCCATGCTCTCCAAACCCATGCTCTCCAAAGTCATCCTTCCAACCATGCCTTGACTACTCTCAGGCGCTCCTCTCAAGCAGCCCTCAAGCCCTCCTTTGCCCCACACCTCTCTCTTCGCCCTCAGTCCGTTCCAAAGTACAACGAGTCGATGAAGCGGTTCCTGAAATGCCAGTCGCTGTCGCGGAAGCCCTCCTCGTTGTGGGCGTGCTTTTCCGTTCCCTGGGAACTCAACTTGCCTATAACCACACTGACACTCGGAAAAACCGTCAACAAGCGGCGCAAGCCCGCCTCCGCACACAAGTAGCACACCAAAACGATGTCGCTCTGCTTCACCCGGTGGTCAATAAGCACCTGGATGGCCATAATGGCCGCCGCTCCGCTGATGATCTGGGCGTCAAACAAGAAGCACTTCTTGTAGGGCATGGTGCCTATGCTGCGCGGAATCAGCTCCGCGTGGAGCTGCGGCTCGCCCGTGCGCAGGTCGGACTGGATGAGGAGCTTTCCGATGGAGATCTCCGGAAACGTCTTCTTGATGGAGTTGACGAAACAGTCGCCGGACCGGATGATGTTGATGGCCACAATCTCGTCCAACTGGCGGAGGCCCGCGAAGCTGTAGCCCAGGCCCGTGGTGGCGGTGACAGGCTCGTAGTTGGTGAGCTGCTCCATGGCGATCTCGATCAAGAGAATCAGAATCCGGTCGAAGTAGAAGATAAAGTCCAGCCGCTCCAGCCGCACGTTGAAGAGAATCAGGTGGATGCCCTTGGTGTGGTTGTTGTTGGGCAACAACTTGACGTTGTCGTAGCGTGCCACGTCGAAGGGCCGGTGCGCCCCCAAGGCGCTCAAAAGCTGCATGTGCAGCGCCAGCTTGACTGCCAACTGCTTCTGGATGTGCTCGATCATGAGCCTTATGGCGGTCTCGTTGGCCAAGCCCCGGGGCACCACCAAATCGGCGTGGTTGGCGGTGGGGTTGACGTACCGGACGGCGTTGGGCTTGACGAAGCGCTCCCACTGCCGCATGGCACCCTCCAAGTCCCTTCCTCGGTACAAGATGTCCCGCGTCAACCTCCGCGCAAGGCACACGTCCAAGTCCGTGTCCACGTAGATCTTGGTGTCCATCAAGTCGAGCAAGCGGTGGTCGTAGAGAGCGAGAATGCCCTCGATGATGATCACGTTGGCGCCGTAGATGGTGGTGCGCTTTTCCGTGCGGGCGTGCTTCGTAAACGAGTACACGGGGATCTCCGTCTTCTCGCCCCGCTTGAGCAGCTGCACCGTGGCCACTAGAAGGTCCAAGTCGAGCGACTCCGGGCAGTCGAAGTCATACTCCGACTGGCGTGCTCTTACCAGCTCCTCCTCGGTGAGGGGCCTGTAGAAGTTGTCGAACAGGAGAAGCACCGTCCAGGGCTGGTTGAGCTCCAGGATGATCTTCTGCGACACCGACGTCTTGCCGGAGCCGGAGTTGCCTGCCACGCCGATGATGTAGGGCTCCGTCCAGGGCGGCACGTAGACGCTGTTAGCGTTGGGGTCGGCGCTGTTAGCGTGGGGGTCGGCGCTGTTAGCGTGGCCGGCGCTGCCGCGCTCCGGTTGCTCCTGGAGCAGGAAGAACAGCGTGGTGTGGTCCTCCGGCGAGATGCGCGACGACCGGCGCGCCACGGGTGTGTCGTACGACGCCATTGCCGGAAAAGGGGTGGTGTGGGGGTGGATTTGGACCTGATTTTTCTGTGCGATGAGCATCGAACTTTTGGTCCCACACCCACACACGCCCAAAATGGCCGACACGGTGCAAAAGGGCCAGGGAAGACGCCGCCAGCGGCCCGCAGCCTCCGAATGGGACACGGATCCCGAAGAAACGGCGCAAAACGACCCCAAACCGACCGTTTTGGAGCCCCCTAAGGAGACTAACATCGAACCCATCAATGCCCCCATTGAAGCCCCCAAAACGGACTACAGCGCAGCACGTGATCTTTCCCGCTCCCAGTACCTCGAGAAGCGCCAGGCTGCGAAGCTAGAGGAGCTCTCGGCCGAACTAGCGCTGCTAGAGGGCAGGAAGCTCACTGCTTCTGAGCAGCGCGAGTACTCCCGCAAAAAACGCATTTACGACGCTATTCGGGGCGTTGCAAAGACCGAGAGCTTGGAAGAGGCTTCTGGCTACGCCCTCCCTGAAGAATACTTGACTGCTGAAGGAAAAATTGACAGAAAAAGGAAACACGAAGCGTTGCACGCTTCTGTAACAATGGACGCTTCTAACGAACCCGAAAACCGCCGCAGAAGGTACGAGAACCAGTGGGAAACAGACCAGCTTCGAAGAGCCCAGATTGCTGGCGTGGGAGACGAGTTGAAGCTCCCAGATAGCGACAAGTGGGAGTTCGTTTTCGATGAACGTGAGTATGTGGACTTTGAGGACGACGGCAATGACCAGGATGATAACCCTAGTGGAGGGGAGCAAGAAACGGGTGTCCTGGGCTTGAAAGCTGGATCTGAGGGGTCCAAAAATGGGTCTGAAAGTCCCAAAGTTGGCGATTTTTCAAAAACTTCCAACGATGGGCCCCAAAACACCTCTAAAAGCTCTAAGTACGCCGAGATTCAGGCGGTGCGTCGTTCTCTCCCTGTGTTTTCGTACAGAGAGGAGTTTCTCGCGGCTGTGGCGGCCAACCAGGTGCTTATAGTGGTTGGAGAAACTGGCTCGGGAAAAACCACCCAATTGCCGCAATATTTGCACGAAAACGGCTATTCCAAGGGCCCTGAAGGGCAAGTTCTTCGTATTGGATGTACCCAACCGCGTCGTGTGGCAGCCACGTCGGTAGCTGCTCGAGTGGCGGAGGAAATGGGCGTTTCTGTGGGATCCGAAGTGGGATATAGTGTGAGATTTGACGACTCCACGGGGCCCCAAACGGTGGTCAAATACTTAACAGACGGTATGCTCCTTCGTGAGTTTCTTACCGACCCAGAATTGGCCTCTTACGGTGCCCTTATGATCGACGAGGCACACGAGAGGACGGTTTCCACTGAAATCATCCTCAGCTTACTCAAAGACATCATCCAGGAAAGGCCCAGTCTCAGGCTCATTGTGGCCTCGGCCACTATCAACGCTCAGAAGTTCCTGGACTTCTTCCAGGGAGCGCCCATTTTCAAGGTTCCTGGAAGACGCTTTCCGGTGGACATCCACTATACAAAGAGCCCCGAGGCCAACTACATCCAGGCTGCCCTCACAACCATTTTCCAGATCCATGCTTCTCAGGACCAGCAGGGCGACATTCTCGTTTTTTTGACGGGCCAGGAGGAAATCGAGGCCATGCAAGAGAGCCTCACCGAAGCATGCACGCGGCTTGGGCTGCTGATCAAGCCCCTTATTATAGCACCCATTTACGCCAGTCTTCCTCCGGACCTTCAGAGGAGAATCTTCGAGCCCACGCCCCCCGGGGCCAGGAAAGTGGTGCTAGCGACCAACATTGCAGAGACCTCCATCACCATAGACGGAATCCGCTTTGTCATCGACCCTGGCTACGTCAAAGAGAACGTTTTCAACCCAGTAACAGGCATGGAGTCCTTAGTGGTGGTTCCCTGTCTGAGGGCCTCGGCAGACCAGCGGGCGGGCCGTGCTGGAAGAGTGGGGCCTGGAAAATGCTTCAGATTGTACACAAAATGGCTGTTCTACCACGAGTTGCAGGCCAACCCCACGCCAGAGATTTTGCGGGTCAACTTGGGGGGAGTGGTGCTTTTGTTGTTGAGTTTCGGTATTACAGACCTCGTGAACTTCGACTTTATGGACCCTCCCAGCCCCGAGACGCTTATCAAGTCCCTAGAACTCCTCTACGCGCTCGGTGCTCTCAATCTGGGGGGGCAGCTAACGGCCACGGGCCGCCAAATGGCCGATTTTCCCCTCGAACCCATGTTCTCTAAATGCTTGATTTCGAGTGCCGCCTACGGCGTTCTCGAGGACGTTCTCCTGGTCATAGCCATGCTTCTGGAAGCCTCCAGCCTCTTTTACAGACCAAAGGACAAAAAGGAAATCGCCGATCAGCGCAAGGAACGGTTCCACCAGCCCGAGGGTGACCACGTGACCCTTCTCCATATCTGGAACCAATGGCAGGAGCAGGGCTTTTCCTCCATTTGGTGCCAGGACAACTTTGTGCAGTATAAGACCCTCAAGCGGGTGCGGGACGTCCGCGAGCAGTTGGAGAAGCTCTGTTTGAGGGCCGGGTTGGCAGCAAAAAACGACGCCCAAAATGTGTCTGAAAACGAGAGAACCGTGAAAATTCAGAAGGCAGTCACAGCAGGCTTCTTCCCCAACATAGCCCGGTTGTCGAAAATGGCCGACTCCTATAGGCAGATGAAGAAGAATCAGGCTGTGCACGTGCACCCGTCTTCGTCGTTGTTTTCTACTCGGCCACCACCCAAATTGGTGTTATACCATGAGCTCGTTTTAACAAGCAAAGAGTTTATGCGCAATTGCATGGTGGTGGACGACCGGTGGTTGGCGGAGCTCGCGCCGCATTATTACAGCAAGAAGGAGTTGGAGAGTTTGGCACCGAAGAAGCGGTGAGGGTGCTATATGAAATATACGATGGGAATGGTGGGGCGGGTAAAGGCGCGCACTACCGGCGCACTGTTGGCGCGCTATTTGCGGTCATGTGGCGCCGACGGGGCCTCATCTGCGCGCTAGTTGCGGACCTGATCTGCTACCTGCGCACAATCGTTGCTCCTCCGGCTGCTCGTATCCCAATTCCGGTGCCCTTAACCTCCACTACTAGCGTCACAACCGCTATAACTCCGCTTTTGTCGAGTGGGGACATTTTACGTAATTCGGAAGCCTCGCCAAAGCAAGAAGTAGATCACCACCTGCCCGGAGGACTATATGCAGGGCCGATGACCTTCGGGACCCGTCTTGCTGGCAGCTGCGAAATGACATAATCAGTGTGGCCGAGGATGAGCCCTGATTTTCAGAGACAATAAGATGCTCCCCATGGGACGAGTGGCAAGTCTTTCGGAGCCGAGCATCGTACCGGTTCAGGGCTACAGCCAGGGACCCGGAGGCGGACGGGCCGGACGGCGCCCTTCCGGCGCAAATGCCACGCAACTGGAGCGCAGGGCGGGGCATAGGCGACGCAGGCGACGCCTGGGCAACGCAGTCTCAGCGCCATGAGCGCATCATTTGCGCAGCCGGACGCACGCCGGAAAGGGTGCATAAGCGGAGAGGGTTCGTGCGGGCTGTATGCAGGCCGCAGACGCTACGCTTGATTCGGCAACGGCGGAGAAGTTGCAGGAGGGCGTGGTTTCACGCACTGGGAACTACACCAGGCGCAGTGCGTGGGGCGGGGCTAAACCGGGGTGGGGCCCCCGAACGGGCCAATAGCAGCGGAGTTGTGGCGGCCCGATCGGGACATAGAACGGAAGTTTTTCCGCTGACGTGACCCGCGCTCGCAACCATTTTTCGCAACGCATAATGCTTGCTGCGGCACTTTCGCAGTAGGTAAATTTCCGGTTGAATTTGCAATGGTGTGCAACGCGTATATAAGGTGAGAATGTGCCCCCTTCCAGCGCCTGCAATATTTCAAAATGGTCCAGTCGCGCACGAGTTCGGCCACCGACGTGGGGGCCGAGGAAAAGCCCTACGAGAAGCCCTACGATGAGGCCCAGGAGCCCAGAAGCCTCTTTCCGGATGCACCCGCCCAGCGCGAGAGGGTCGTCGGCATTGTACATCCGGACGGCCGCAGACAGCTCCAGGAGAACGAGTGCTACGACAAGCTCGGATTTTCGTTCCCGTGGTGGAAGAAGTGGGGCATCTTGACTGTGATTTTCGTGGTGCAGTGTTCCATGAACTTCAACGCCTCCGTGTACCCCAACGCCATTCCGGAGATCTCCCAGCACTTTGGGGTGTCGGTCCCCAAGGCGCGGGTGTCGCAGATGATCTTCTTGGTGGCCTACGCCTTTGGGTGCGAGTTGTGGGCGCCCTGGAGTGAGGAGTACGGCCGCTGGCCCATCATGCAGCTCTCGTTGTTCTTCGTGAACGTGTGGCAGATATTGGGCGGGTTGGCACCCAACTTCGGCACCATCGTGGTGGCACGCTTTTTGGGCGGTATCTCGTCGGCGGGTGGTTCTGTCACCTTGGGAATGACCGCCGACATGTGGGAGGCCAACGACCAGGGCTTTGCGGTCTGCTTCGTGGTCCTTTCGTCTGTTGGTGGCTCTGCGTTGGGGCCCATTTTCGGCGGCCTCATGCAGAAGTACCTCTACTGGAGATGGAACTTCTGGATCCAGTTGATCTTCGGTGGTGTCACACAGTTGTTGCACTTCTTCCTTGTGTGCGAGACCCGCTCGTCCATCTTGGTCGACAGAGAGGCCAAGAGACGCAGGACCGAGGGCATCGACGACGGCATCTACGGCCCCAGCGAAATCAACCCCACCCGCATCACCTTCGCCGAGTGCTTGCGCATCTGGAAGCGGCCCTTTGAGATGTTCTTGCGCGAGCCCATCGTGTTGTGCCTCTCGCTTCTCTCGGGCTTCTCCGACGCGTTGATCTTCATCTGCATGGAGTCCTTCACGCCCATCTTCGCCCAGTGGGGCTTCGGTACCGTGGCCGCCGGCCTCGCCTTCATTCCCGTCATCGTCGGCTACTTGCTCGCGTACTGTATCCATCTTCCCGACCTCTACCGCCAGAGAACCATCATGAGGAAGCACGGAGATGACTCGCGCGTGGCAGAGAGAAGGCTCTTGCTCCTCTTGTTCATCGCGCCCTTGGAGACCATCGGTCTTTTCGGCTTTGCCTGGACCTCCATGGGCCCGAGCCACAACCCCTGGATCGCGCCCATGATCTTCATCGTGTTGATCGCCATCGCCAACTTCGGTATCTACATGTCCACCATCGACTACATGGTGGCTGCGTACGGACCCTACTCGGCGTCTGCCACCGGTGGTAACGGTTTTGCAAGAGACTTCCTCGCAGGCATTTCGGCCATGTACGCCACGCCCATGTACAACAACATTGGCGGAAAGCGCCATTTGCAGTGGGGCAGCACGGTGTTGGGCTTTTTGGCGCTTGTGGTGACCATTCCCATCTACATTTTCTACTGGAAGGGACCCCAGATCAGAGCGAGAAGCAAGTTCGCCCAGACGTTGGCTGCGGACAAGAAGCTCATGCAGTCGCTTCCGGAGGACAACAAGGGCGCCACCGCCGAGCATGTGGAGGAGTCGTAGGATTCTTTATGTACAATACAGATACAATAGAGGAGGTGTAGAGAAAGAGGACAAGGAAAAGCGGTCAGGAGAAGAAAAGAGATGCGATAAAAAAATCCAAGAGATGGATAAATGTGGGTGAGGATCGGGATTTCGGGCTGCTGGTGACGTTCCGGCCAACTCATGGGCGATTCAGGGCATAATATTCCATTCTACAGACTGTTTATCGAACACGCAGAAATTTTTGGCAGAAATGGTTGTATAGTGTAGTGGTTATCACTTTCGGTTCTGATCCGAACAACCCCGGTTCGAATCCGGGTACGACCTTTTTTTGCCGGCTTTTTTTTTTTTTTTTTGTTGCCTCGTGCTCCGTCACCGTGACCTGGCGTCTCTGAAACCGTCTCCGCTCCTTCGAAAGCCGTGACTGTCTCGCTTCCTCTCGAAAACCTTCCCTTCTCAGCTTGTCTCAGTACCCATTTTGCATCTTCGGGGCTATATGCAGACTGGTCTCACACTAATTAGTTTGTATGCAGGAGCCGCTTATCGCACGTGGGCGATGGATTCCCTTTTGGGACGCGGCCAACAGCGCCCTTAAACGTCCTTATAACTGGCTCCCCTCGCACTTTCCTCACGCCCGCTGAAGCCATGAAGTTCGGCGAGCATCTCAGAAACGCGCTCATCAAGAACTACCTGTTCTACTACATCGCGTACGATGACCTCAAGCACCAATTGAAGAAGAACCTCAAGGACCACGACTTCCAGTGGACCAACGAGTTGGAGGAGGAGTTTCTCGCTGCTTTGGAGACCGAGTTGGACAAGGTGTACTCGTTCACCAAGGTCAAGAACACCGAGGTCAACCGCCGCATCAAGGACTCGGAGAAGTACGTGTACCAGGTGGTGCACGCCATCCAGAACCCCACAGACCCCAACCAGCCCCAGGAGCAGGATTTCGAGGACTTGGAGGAGGAGCTCTCCGACATCATTGCGGACGTGCACGACTTGGCCAAGTTCTCGCGGTTGAACTACACCGGCTTCCAGAAGATCGTCAAGAAGCACGACAAGAGCACCAAGTTTAACCTCCGGCCCATCTTCCAGGTGCGGTTGAACGCCAAGCCCTTCTACAAGGACAACTACGACCGGTTGATCGTCAAGTTGTCCAAGTTGTACGACTTGGTGCGCACGCGGGGCAACCCCGTCAAGGGCGACTCCTCTGCAGGCGGGTCGCAGCAGAACTTCGTCCGCCAGACGACCAAGTACTGGGTGCACCCCGACAACATCACGGAGTTGAAGTTGATCATCTTGAAGCACCTCCCCGTGTTGGTTTTCAATGCGGACAAGGAGTTTGAGGCCGAGGACGCAGCCATCACCTCCATCTACTTCGACAACAAGGACATGGACCTCTACTACGGCCGCTTGCGCAAGGACGAGGGCGCGGAGGCCATCCGTTTGCGGTGGTACGGTGGCATGAAGTCGGACCAGATCTTCGTGGAGCGCAAGACCCACCGAGAGGACTGGACCGGCGAGAAGTCCGTCAAAGCGCGCTTCGCGCTCAAGGAGAAGAAGGTGAACAGCTTTCTCTCGGGCGAGTTCACGGCGCAGCAGGCGTTCGAGAAGATGCGCAAGGACGGCAAGAAGTCGCCTCAGGAGATCGACAACTTGGAGAGCTTGGCCAAGGAGGTGCAGTACCGTGTCTTGAAGGACAAGTTCCGGCCCGTGATGCGCTCCTTCTATAACAGAACCGCCTTCCAGTTGCCCGGCGACGCCAGAGTGCGTATTTCCTTGGACACGGAGTTGACCATGGTCAGGGAGGACGACTTCGATGGCCACGACAGAACCAATGCCAACTGGAGAAGAATGGACATCGGCGTGGACTACCCGTTCTCGCAGGTGGCCGAGAAGGACATCTGTCGCTTCCCGTACGCCGTTTTGGAGGTGAAGTTGCAGACGCAGATGGGCCAGGAGCCGCCCGCGTGGGTGCGCGAGTTGATTGGCTCGCACCTCGTGGAGGCCGTGCCCAAGTACTCCAAGTTCATCCACGGTGGGGCCACCTTGTTGACGGAGCATGTCAACTTGTTGCCTTTCTGGTTCCCGCAGATGGATGTGGACATCAGAAAGCCCAAGCAGCAGGAGGAGTACGGCATTTTGAGACACCAGCACCGCCCCAAGTCCACCTCCTCGGGCGGCGAGATGGACGAGGAGGAGTTGTTGGACAGCGGCGACTACTCCAGCTACACGGGCGTGCACTTTTCCAACGACGTCAACCCGTTGGAGGACGACTTGGACGAGCTGTCGCCGTTGTTGTTGCCCTCAGACTACTCGTCCCGGACCACCAGCCTGCCGTTGGCCAACTTCTTTTTGCATGCGTACGGCAAGTTCTTGCACGTTTTCAACGACGACAGGACCTTCACCGTGAAGGCAGGCACCAACTACGACTTGAACACCACCTTCCACGACAAGCTTCCCAAGGGCAAGACCATCTGCGTGCCCATCAGAATCGAGCCCAAGGTGTACTTTGCTGCTGAGCGCACGTTCTTGAGCTGGTTGTCCATCGGCATGATTTTGGGGGGCACTGCCACTGCATTGATTAACTACGGCGAGAGAACGGCTGTGACCGCCTCCATAGGCTTCTTCATCAGTGCCATTTTCACCATGGCCTACGCCATCTACAGGTACATCTGGAGAACCATCAACATCAGGGACAAGAAGGCCGTCCAGTACGGCGACAAGTTTGGACCCAACATGATCTGTGCGTTGATTGTGGCGTCCACGTTGGCTACGTTCGTTTTCAGAGTCGTGGAGGCGTAGGAAAAGTTTGTAATTAGACCGTCATGTGTTTTGGATACTAATATAGAGAGATTCTATTAGGGTGCTGTTTAGGGCGAACGTTGGGTTTCAAAGGAGAAGAGCAGGCCTTGGGATGGTGGGTTGAACACTGGTATGTTGGAGAGGAACGAGACTTGGAAAGACGGAGGAGGTGCATCTGGGAAATTTGAGATTGGGGGAGTTGCGGAGTTGGCAGCCTGGAGTGAGTGCAAGAGAAGGGTTGTGAAATCTGGTCTTGTGAGGCTTGGTGTCTGACGACTGTAGAGGGCTTTCAGGAGGTGGGAAAGGCTCAGTGCAAGCTGAAAAACGTAGTACCCAGTTCCTTCTCAGACCCAGGAATGTCGCCCTGAAAATGCCAAACTCCCCATAGATACAACTGCCGTCGCCTGCTCTCACCCGCCTTTCCGAAATCGCCCCAGCCTTTCTTTCCGTGTGTATTTATCTCGCATGCTACATCTTGCAGAACAGAGCCTTGAAACACATCCACCACGCCGTCTCTGTCGAGGATGTCGTCACCAAACTAAAGCTTCGGAACGATGTCCACCACGCCGTCTCTGTCGAGGATGTCCTTCACCAAACTAAAGCTTCGGAACGATGTCCACCAAGACGTCTCTGTCGAGAATGTCGTTCACCATGTCGTACACCCGCATTCCCACGCCGTACGACAACTCGAAGCCCGCACCCCCGGCTCCGTAGGCGTGCACAACCTTGTCGTCTTCCACCCTCTCCACCTCCAACCGGAGCCCTCCTTTTCTGGCCGGCCGAAAACCCACGTTTGTCAGGACAACGTCGAAGTACCTCTCTCCATCGAGGGTGGTTTTCTGGAGCGACGGAAAGAGAAGGGCCGCTCTCTCGAGAATGGCCTTGGTATCGGCTTTCCGAGGCTCCTTTAGCGTGTCTCCAGGCTGCTTGGTTCCACCTATAACAATGCCTCCGTAAAGGGGCCTGGGAACAGTAAACGTCCAGAGGCCGACCTGCAGCTGGTGCGTCACGGTCGCGTTCTTCAAACGGTCTTTCCCAGGGGGCGGGTTGACGACCAACGTCTGGCCCCTGACTAAAAAGACGTTGGGGTCGTAGCCGCCGTGGTACTGCAACCCGTATCCGGAGCAGTTCACAATAATGGACCCGGGCTCGGCCTGGCACACGGCCCGGGCGTCGCGTAACGCCACTAAGTCCGCCTTGACAAACTTGACGTTGTACTGAAAGCGCAATTTGCGCTGCAACCATTGGAGGTAGACGGGCGGATTTAGCACCCAGGTTTTATATTGGGCCCCAAGCTTGACGCCGGGCGGCAATTGCCGTTTCGGGATGAAGCCGAACCCGTCCATCTTGTTGGCCCAGCCCAGGAGGTTTTTTCCAGCGTACCCATCGGACTTCTCCAAGTACTCTATGCCCTCCATAAACCGCACAGAGGACTCGGGCTCGGATTGCGCAAGCCGGAGAAACCGCTTCTGGGTAAGCCGGTTGATGCTCTGCTCGAGCTGCTCGGCCTTATTCCGGATCGGGGCTGGCCGAAAGTGCGCCCCGGCCCACGGAGAAGTGTAGTCGGTATTGTAGATGTAGTCGTCGGGAAAGTGCTTGGCCACAATGGTGATTTTGTGGGGAGAAAGAAGGTTCTCCGAAAGGGCCAACGCTGCTGAGAGCCCGAGGACGCCTGCGCCCACCACAATGATCTCAACTGAGTCTTCCATGGTAGAAACTGAGGAGGTGTTTGGAGTGAAGGCGGCCTATAAGTACTCCGCATTTTGGGGCACGTGACTTCTCCGCATTTTGCAGTTCAATTTCCATAAGGGAGACAATTTCCATGAGGAAGAGAGGAGACATTTCCATGAGGGAGACAGTTTCCATGAGGGAGACAGTTTCCATGAGGGAGAGAGGAGCCAATTTCCATGAGGAAGAGAGGAGCTATTTTCCATGAGGGAGACAATTTCCATGAGGGAGAGAGGAGCTATTTTCCATGAGGGAGACGGTTTCCATGAGGGAGACAGTTTCCATGAGGGAGAGAGGAGCCAATTTCCATGAGGGAGAGAGGAGCCAATTTCCATGAGGAAGAGAGGAGCTATTTTCCATGAGGAAGAGAGGAGCTATTTTCCATGAGGGAGACAATTTCCATGAGGGAGAGAGGAGCCAATTTCCATGAGGGAGACAGTTTCCATGAGGGAGAGAGGAGACAATTTCCATGAGGAAGAGAAGAGCCAATTTCCATGAGGGAGAGAGGAGACAATTTCCATGAGGGAGAGAGGAGCTATTTTCCATGAGGGAGACAATTTCCATGAGGAAGAGAAGAGCCAATTTCCATGAGGAAGAGAAGAGCCAATTTCCATGACGGAGAGAGAGGCGGGTGGCCGAAAGAGTAGGGAGACGGCAGTTGCAGCGAAATGGCTGCAGAGAATGGCAGCAAATAGCCGGCCTGGGTGTCTGGGTGCATTTTCGCCTATATAAGCCATGTGCCAGGCCTTCCCTCTAGCCTCCACAGGCCAGTATTCTGCGATCACAGCCATCCTTGTTTTCAGTCCTGCACCCCCTGACCTTGCGCCTTCCAGAATGCTCCATATGCTTTTAAACAGGTATTCCACACACTTCAGCAGAATGTGCCTTCTAGTTCGGTGGCCTTTTTCGCACCCTTTTTGCACCAGAATACGTGGTCTTCACCACGCGTAAAAGTCAAGAAAACCTCTCTCACCAGGCACCGTCTCGGGAATTCCGGCCGTTCTCCGAGGTCGTCAAATCGCTGCTGGTTCACCAGCCGTGCGATTTGTAACCGTGCTTCAGTCCGACACAAGGGCTTGCGCAATTGGGCCATTTGCAGCCTGCGATTGTCACCAGTGGTGCTCCGTTTTTCACAGCCGTAAATGGTCTTAGTGCCCGAAGGACGTTCATTACCATGGTCCGCCAGTTTGTGAGGGACAGCGTCTTCGGGCGATCCGTCTACCTTCTTTTGGGGAGAAAATGGTTCAAATAAGGAGGAACGCCCCAACTACGTGGTTCCCGAAAAGTACCGGTCGCTTGAGAAGCCCTTTTCGTCTGAAAATGGCTTGGTTTACGTTTCCTGGGACGGCGACAACGACCCCGATAACCCCCACAACTGGAGAACCGCCTATAAGGTATTCTTCTGCTTGCAAATCGTCGTTGTTTCCATCGCAGTATATGGGGGCTGCCATGCACCTTCCCGGGGTCGACGAGTTGATGCAGGAGTTCCATTGCAGCCACGCAGTTGCAGTGTTGCCAATGACGCTTTATGTCTTTGGGTACGGTGTTGGGCCTGGTGTTTTTGCACCCATGAGCGAAAACGCGCGGTTCGAAAGGGCCCCCATATACATCATCACACTTTACGTTGCGCTCATTTTGCTGATTCCCACGATGCTCGTTCGCAGCATCGCATCGCTCAGTGTTTTGCGCTTTCTTGTGGGCTTCTTCTTCTCGCCTGTGCTTGCCATGGGGGGCGCCTCTCTGGTGGACATATTTCGCCCTTGGGCCTAGCAGTTTGGTTGTGGGCAGGCTTCTCGGGCCTCAGTTTGAGCGGTCTCTTTGGCTCTGCCATCACTAATGCAGGCGGCTGGAGATGGAACTTCTACTTCTTGGCCAATTTGCTCGGTTCTGTGAGCGTTTTCCTCTCTCTTTTCATGCCTGAGACGTATGAAAAGACCCTTCTAGCTTGGAAGGCCCAGGGTCTTCGCCGTGTGACAGGAAACCCCAATATCGTTGCCCATGAAGAAACGGAATACGCCCATTTGAGCACCCGCCAGCCCCTAATCAACGCTTTGTGGAGGCCCTTTGAAATCGTGGTACGCGAGCCTGCGGTTCTCTTGGTGGACGTCTATCTTGCGCTCGTATACGCGGTCTCGTATCTCTGGTTCGAGACGTTTCCTATTGTGTTCTCGCAGGTATACGGCTTCACGCTCATGGAAACCGGTGCGGCCTATATGAGCATCATTGTGGGCGTGGGCCTCGGAGGCGTGGCATACATGTTTTACATGTACCACCGGTTTACGAAAGAACTCCCACTTGACCTGGTCGTCAGTCCAGAGATGTTCTTACCACCCGCCATTGCTGGGGCCGTCCTTGCGCCCGTGGGCTCTTTATCTTCCGCTGGTCTGCCACCAAGGACGCCCACTGGATAGGCCCTATGGTGCGAGCAGCTGTTCTTGGGGCCTCGGGCTTCCTTTCGTTGCAGACCTTGCTAGGGTACTTGGGGATGTCGTTTCCGCGGTTTGCAGGCTCGGTCTTTGGAGGAGCGGCCTTTCGCAGTCCCTAGAAGTGGGCGCTTTCCCTACTTTGGACGGTTCTTGTTTGAGAACTTAGCCACATTGCGGTTTGCCGTTGGCTGGGGAACGAGCGTTCTCGGGTTCATCGGCTCGCTGATGGTGGGCGCTTGGCGGTGTTCTATGAGAATGGAGAGAAGCTCTGGGCAAGCAGCAAGTACAGCGGGTGAGACCAATGCAGAGCGTATTGCGTAAATATGAAGAATAGGGAAGGAACAGTGGGCCTTTGGCTGCAAATATCGCCGTTTTTTGCATCCTGTAGCACATGGCGAGGGAAGAGGGCGTCGCTACTCCACCAGACACTGGGGATGATTCGTCTTCAAACCCACAAGTAAAATCCCAACACCGAACAGGCCGTTCCATGTGCACGGCATTTTGCAGCCCAAAAAACGCACCCGTATACGTCACACCCAGTGCGTCATGCCCAGAAAGCTAAAAACCCCTGATTCCGGCGCCTTGTTCGCAGGCAACCCACTTCCATTGTTCCTGTAGCTGTTTCAGGCGTGGTCACGAGCAATGGCCCCGTAATGTGCTATTTTAGGCTCCAGCGACAGGGCCCGGTTGCGGTGGATTTCCTATTCGGGAAGGTTGCATGGTACCCTGCGTATTGTTGCAACCAATGCTCGCCCCGAATTGCTGCCAAAGGGCCCCTTTGGAATAGCCGCTTCACGTGCACCAGAAATGCGGCGTCCGGAGGCCCATGATGCCGCCTTTGGAGGGGCTAAAAGGCCAAAAGCGGAAGCAGTGCGTCACCCCATTATCGGCTACTATAGCCGACCCCGTGGAGTGCGTTTCGCCTGTGACGGCATCTGCACCCCGGCCAGAAATAGGGGCCAACAATGCCTCCAGTGCTTCGGTGCTTAAAAGGAAGCGAGCATCCGCCCATTGACCACCATGATTTTCTTTGCTGCTATTGTCTATTTCTGCGGTTTTGCAGCCGCTCTTGCTGTGAACAAGCGGGATGACGGGCCCGGGATCGTGCATACCTTCGACTCTGTCTTGAAGAACTTCGCCCTCTTGTGCCCCCGTTTGCAGCTCAGCTTGGGAACCCCTCCCCAGACCATCTATGGTGCCGCAGACACCGGCTCGTGGGCACTGTATCTCGTGGCCCCGGGGTCGTTGGACTCCGAGGCCTTCCCGGCAAAAAACCTCTTCAACAGCTCGCTCTCGTCCACCTTCAAGTCCTCGGACGTCGTGCGCAACGCCGGCTGGGGCGACGGAACCGGCTCCGGCTCCCCGGACTTCTACAGGGGCAACTGGTCCTTCGACACTGCGGAGATTCAGCCTGGAAAGCCGTTCACCTTCACGTTTGACTACAGCCTTCCGCAGTGGGGCACACCGCTCATCGGCATCGACCCCCACATCGACGGCGACGACGCCTCCAGGCCGCTCATCACCACCTTGAAGACGCAGGGCATAATCTCGGAGTCGGTGTTCGCCATTTACTACAGCGACTTGGACGCCTACACCGGCGAGTTGGCCTTCGGTGCCGTCGACACCTCCAAGTACATCGGAGACTTGGTGGAGATCCCGTACTCCGGCACGTTCTCGTTTGCAAACTACTCGGTGTACGCTTCGCAGAACAACGGCCTGAGCAACTACGTCAAGCAGGGGCTCGGTGACGACGTGCAGAACGCCATGTTCGACACCGGCGGCATCTACGTGTCGCTTCCCGCAGACGTGTACGACTCCCTCAACAGCGAGTACGGCGACGGCAAGGGCGGGTGGGACGGGGCCAAGTTGGCAGAGTACCAGCCGTACTTGGACATCACGTTCGGAGGCGTGTTCAACGTGTCGTACCCGCTCTACGACAACTTCAAGAACCCCACCACCA
Organism: Wilhelminamyces tanticharoeniae; assembly: GCA_030558325.1. Lineage (NCBI taxonomy): Eukaryota > Fungi > Ascomycota > Pichiomycetes > Serinales > Metschnikowiaceae > Wilhelminamyces > Wilhelminamyces tanticharoeniae. The sequence goes on along the minus strand of JAJMSI010000013.1, from coordinate 141,879 downwards.
ACAGCTATGATAAGCTGTGCATGTTGCATAGAGCAGGCATCAACATGGGGCCGCCCTTTTTCAAGTATATCTACGTGGTGTGGGACTACGAGAGAGGCAGGATGCTCTTGGGAAAGAGGAACCCCAACCCGGGCCCGCGGAACATGAAGCTCGTCAGCGAGTTGTAGGTGCTGGGCTGGGCTTCCGCTGGCAAAGAACTGGCCCGCCGTGGGCTACTCGACCCTGGTGTTGAAGGAGCCGTTTCGGTGCATTTTTTTAAATTCTATATGTTTTACATCTGAGTTGACATCTCTATATCATAAGTGTGCACTTAGAGTACCCGACCATCACGACCAGGCCCTGCAAAAATACAGCTTCTGAACATGAGGAGAATATTCCACTTTTCAGCACCCACAGGCCTTGATAAACGTTCTTGAGTTCTACGGAAAATTCCGTCACTTGTTGTGGGGCAGTTTGGATGGCTTTCCCACGTTTTACACAAGCTCCCTTGCAACATAGAAGCTCTCCAGATCTATTTTCGGGTCAATTCGCTGCTTTTCTAGTTCACTAGTGGGAACACAGGTGGATTATTTTGCACCCTCAAATACGCGAAAGAATATCTCCTCGCAACCGCATGGCACGTGAACTAATACAGACGCTTAACGCCGCCTCGACGCGGGACACCCTACTACACTATTTCAGCTGCTTCGTCAATAGGCCTACCCCCTTTTGGTGGTTTTGAGCACGTCTTGTGCACACAAGTGGACTTATCTTGCAGTATTTTTGGGATATCTTTTGGATATTTTGTGGAGGGGATCCATAATTATTGGGACCCATAAATTACTGGGGGCCTCAATTCGCTGTAAGATGTGTGGTTCAGCGAGTCCCCAATAGAAAACTGTCAATGAAATTCGTCGTTTATCAGATCCTGTGTTTCTTGGTACGCTTACAGAGTGAGTGATTGAAGACTTAGCCGAGTGAGTTGGGTTTCCTGGAGCGATTATTTTGCTATGGCAAACCTTATACGGGGAAATTTTAAATACTTACAAGAAGAGGGCTCTTCAGTACTTCTAGTGGGAGGTGCTGATGCCTATGTTCCTTTAGAATCGATCTTGCACTCAATGACAAGCCGCCTGCCACCTCAAGACATGGCGTGCATGCATAACATCGTAGGAGAAGGGCCTCAAAACCTCAAATATTCAAAGCCTTCTAATTCTAATGAACTCCCTCCTCTCTTCGCAAATCCTCAAGCCGGGTTTCGATAATTGCGTCCACATCCGTATTGTCTTCCACATTCTTTCTCTGAAGCCTGCGTCCCATTTTGGCCCAGATTCCACCCTTTTTCTTGCGTTTCACCTTCACTCCACTCGGTAAAATCTCATATCCTTCGAGCTCAGCAGCCTCGAAATCGCCGATATAAGTAGCCGTTCCGCCACTATTTGGTTCCATTTCTCCCGGCAGGGGGTCTGTGCCTGCTCTTTTTCTATACGCCGACGGCGTTTCTATCTCTAGCATTCTGGTGAGCGTATCTTCGTCCATCCAGCCTAGCTTTTTATTCACGGACTTTCCAGCCCTGATTATCGTTTTGCGCCAGCTGGAGGGCTCTCTGGGGAACTCCCAGCCCTGGTGCAACTCACTGAGGGAATGTTTCTCGAAAAGACGCCGCATATCAATATCCTTTTCATACAATTTGAAAAGGTCGTCGTCCAGAGGGGCCACCATAAACTTGAAAACCTTGATTAGCACATCGAATAGAAGCGGAACGGTGATAAGCGCAAGAAGAGCAGCCCACCAGCTTGTATCCGGTCCAAATGCCACCAATCCGTAGCTCACGAAAAAAATGGGCGACTCCTTGGACCGGTATAGCACCATTATAAGAACGTTCCAGAGTGCATAGCCACCCACAGATATGATAAACGCAGCAGCGGCGACCCACTGACGGTTCTGCATCTCGAGAATCTCGCACTTCGCGTTGATTACCACTGTGAGGGTTGCAAAAAGAAGGGTTCCGAGAGGAAACACATCGTTATCTTTGAGTGCCAGGAAGCCCCAAACGTAGTATAATATGAAGGACATCCCCAAACTTTGAAGCGCCGCCAAAATCATCCACCCCACGAAGACACGCAAATTGAACGCCTGGTAAGTTCTTCCTTTGGAGTAGAGTTCCGGAACCGCCAATAAAGTAGCCGGCTGGAGGTCCTTATCGAACATGCCCACACACAACACCGCTAACAGTGTGAAGAGCGTATTGAACATCAGCAACAGCCAGCTTTCGTAGAGTGACAGCCCCAGAAACAACGTATAACGCTGATATACAGCCTGGGTCAAGTAGAAGAGCAACTCCTTGTAGAAGGTGCAAAGCACAAATTTGGACGTTCTCACGTAGTTGTACCTTCCGTGGACCAAAAGAAGCTTCAAAATGAACCGGAACTGGGCCACAGCGTAGTCTGCTGATCTGGCAGCTTGAAGGCCCTCTTTTCCGGTAATTCCGACGCCGATATCGGCACTTTGAAGCATGGCGATGTCGTTGGCTCCGTCGCCTATGGCGAGCGTAACGGCCTTCTTTTGAAGCTTTCGAACAGCACTCACCATCGCCGCTTTTTGGGCCGGAGAGGCCCGACAGCACACCGTCAGGTCCACCTGGACACACAACTCCACGAAAAGCAGGAAAAGAGGCTGGTCTTTTTCGATATCTGCCAAAGTGGCCCCGTCTATGACTAGAACACAGTGGGCCACGGAGCCCGCTTTAATCTCCATGCTGGCAGCAGTAATCCGCAGCATTATGGTGGTCCTGTCCTCGTCATTAGTTAGGATCACCACAGTAGAGTAGTCTTTAATGAGTCTGCAAGCGTAGCCAATGTTGATGGCGGTTTCTCTCTTGTCTCCCGTCAACATCCACAACTTGATGCCTGCTCTTCTGAGCTTATCAATAGCTTCGCTTACACCCTCCTGGAGCTTGTCTTCGATAGCAGTGGCGCCCCCCAACTCGAGGGAGTGCTCTATTTGGCCCCCAATGAGCTCGATTTGCTGGGAGCGGTCTTCGAGAGCGGTTTTCGCGGCCGCATATTGGGCTCCCCACTCTTCGTATTGTGCCCTATCGACCCACCGAAAGCCGTATAAGAGCGTTCGCAATCCCTCAGACGAAAACTCCTCAACGTGCTCTAACGTCTTCTCGATCACGTACTCGTCATTTAGCACCGTTTTGTCGCTGGGAATAGTCTGCGAAGGATCTATGTTGTACTTCTTCTTCTGCTGCAAATGGAGCGAATTTCGGGCCCGTTCTGAGACATCTGCAACCTCCTTGTCGGCCGCAAGAACACCGTCAATACTCATACGGACCGCCGCGTCAGAAAATGAGCTGCGAAAGGAGCTGCCGGATTTACGCGATTCGGCCTCAGTTGAAAGCCTTTGGAGAACCACATCCGCCTCCGTAGTCCGTCTATCTGCCGACTTGAGAGCAATTTCACGTGCCTTCTGTCTCGCCATAGTGGCCAAACGAAGCCTTTCGAGGATCACATTGTCAGCACCTTTGCAAATGAGACAAATCCTTCCATCTGGGAACTTGACCACCACAGACATGCGTTTTCTGGCCAGTGTGAAATCCACCGTTTCGAGAACCTCGTAAACCTCCGTTTTGGGCTCGTTACTGAGGCCCTCAGGATAGGTTTTCACAGTCAAAAGCCGATTGGTCCTGTCGTAGACCACAAATCCGAGATCCCTTGCTGCCTGAACCAACGCTAGTTCATCTGGAGAAGCCCCCTGGTACACTATTTCGTCGCTTTCTTCAAGGGAGAGACTGGAGGCGCTAAAACTGCGCCGCAGGTCCCTTTTCCGCGGAACACAGGTGTTGCACAAGGCGATAGTCAAGAGAAAGAAGCTAGCTTTTTTAGAAAAAAGCGTCTGTGGGTGGGTCTGCACATACTGGAGAAGTTCCCTCGAAGAAAGCACATTCTTCCCTGGTGCACTCCGGTCACTTTCGATGCTTTCGCGGGCCTTTGTAGAGGGAAAACGCTCCAAAACAGGCAGGCCTGGAGCCAGGGCCTGACTTACCGAAACAGGCAGTCCTGGGACGACCGGGGTTGCTGAAACGGGCCCATCTTCGTCATGAGACCAACTGGAGCCCCCTATGCTGAATTTTCTAAAGAGCATGCGATTATCGGTCAAGGTGCCTGTTTTGTCACTGAAAATGTAGCTCACCTGGCCCAATTCCTCCAAAATTGTCGCTGTTTTTGCATCCGCAGGAGTGTTCGTTTCCACGTGATACATATCAATGTCAAACTGGAGAAAAAGGAGCTGCATCACCTTGATTATCTCCATCGTCACGTATAACGAAAGCGGAATCAACGTGTTGTACATAATAATGAAGCCCATTAACGTGGCAGCCACTCCCGCATCCTGGCTGTATAAATACCAGGCTCTTTGCAGATGGGTGTTGTAAAGGAGCCTCTCGGCCATGGTCGAAAACGCCAGAAGACTGATCACCACAAACACCATGAAAAGGACGATGTAGTTGATGTTTTTCTGGAGCTTGGGCGACTTTGTGCGGGGATTTTTGAGGTTATTCATGCGAATTTTGGTCTCTTCTCCCGTGAAAACCACCAACCCGAAGACCGCTGTTGTATTACGCAAAATGCTGCCTCTGTAAGCCACATTTTCGGGCCCAAGGGCGTGCCGGACCCCGTCCACTGAAAAATGACCCTCAAAGTTGTATAGGTCCACGTTAGGGTCCTCCACAGCGACTAGGGTTCGGAGACTCTTTAAACCCGCCGCCAGGAGCAGTTTTTTGGCAATTTCCTCATGGGGAACCCGTGATTTCAAGTTCGTTTCACCGTCTAGGGCCATGGTCTCCACAAATGCCTCGTTGTCTTCGCTGTCGGTAGCAATAACCACCACATCTGCGGGAAACCACTCATTCTCGCGAATCTTCACGATATCTCCTACCTGGACGTCCTTCCAGCGCGTGGAATACTCCTTTAAGTTGTAGCGCTCCATGGCTGCAGTCGAGTAATCGCTTTTTTTTCCAGGAAAAGTGGAATTTGGATCCAAAAAGTCCGAATTTTGTCCGAATCCGCCTGTAATTCCCTCTAAATCAGGTGATGGCAGTCGCAGACCGCCAACCTGCATGGTCTCCGTCATAATTGTGGCGATAGAATGGGTATCAAGGGCGTTGGTATCGTCATTTTCGCGCAAAACTATCGTTTTCTTGGAGTTCTCTTCCTTATCGTGAAGGTGTCTTCGCCAGTCATCAAAACCCTCACGAGCAATGGAAATGGCCATGAAAATCAGAAGAGGGATAATTGTAGTGTAATGGCCAGTGGTGGACCAATTGGGGATCATTTGCATTATGGCAACTACCATGAAGTAGCAGTTAGCCACCTTAGAGAACTGCGCTCTTAACTGCTTGGGCAAAAAGCTGTAGATGGTATACTTTGACGATGTGATGGTATTGGCACAATAGACGTCTCCCAGCTGCTCATTGATGAGTCCACGGTGGTAGTCATCGTAGAAATCAGCCAGAAAATGGCTATTTATGCTTTCTTTGCATACTGATAGGGGGATTCTGCGGCCCCGGTGTCCGTTCTTGAGCCCCCGGTATCCAAAAAGACGCCTCCTCGCACGGAATATAGCCGCAGAAAGCTTTCCATGCGGAACACGCACCCTTTTTCCAAGTACAGCGTCCTCTATGTGCGAGGAAATGGACGTCAAATGGGTGGTAGATCGGCTGAAGTTGGCACTCAATCCGTAAGTTTTGGTAGCTGGTATCGCTTCCACTGTCGCCAGTGAATCTACCACTATTTCAGGAAGCGTTTCTGAGGCTGTAAGAGCCGGGTTGGGGCCGTTTTTGACAGTGTCAATTGTCGAGAGTTCAACAGGGAGAAGATTCTGTTCTTGCTGCCTCACGGCTTTAGTGAAAAGCTGAGATCGTAAGGAAAGACCTCTTTTTCGCCGAGCTTGTGGTGTGCTGGGCACCAGACCTGCTGCCGAGCTGCCAGACATGGTTTGTGCAGTGTGTTAAGTTGGGAGGTAAAAGGACCACCAGAAACGGGTCTTTTGCTGCCTTTTTCGGGGAGAAAGGGCCCTTATATAGCACTAGGTAGTGGGAACAGGTCACGTCTTTTCGGTTCGCTTACTGGCTCTGTTGTGTACAAAAATGTCTCTTGTTTTTAGATCAGGTGTGGACAGAGTATAAATAGAAGTGTTTCCCCGCTCTGTTTAGGCTAGGGCTCAAAAGAATAGGCTTTTGCAGCCAAAAAATCGAGTACGAGCAGATTCCCGGGCTCTTCACGCTGAAATGAACGTCTTGGCAAAACTTGGCCTGGAAATGGGCCTTTTTAGGCCTTCAAGGAAGAGATGAATAATTCCCGAGTTCTGCACCCGTACACCAGATCCATTTGGGTGTACGGGTGTGCCGTGCGATGGAGCTGTGCTACGGAAAGAAGGGCTTCTGAAAGGAGAGAGAGGGGCCGCTGGACGTCGGAGACAACAAAGGTCGGACTTTAGGGTAGGGGTGAAGTTTGGGGAAATCGGTATGGGTCACGTGATCGTAGCACGTGACCTATGCCGACTTCAACTTTATGTGCTTTCTGCTACTTCTGATACTCTGGAACCTTCTATTCCTGCTATCTATATCTACGGCTCCTCAGCCCTCATCTGGCTTCCTAGCCTTCTTCTTTTTTTCCTTCACCATGATGGCACCTATCACACCCCCAATGTGGCCCGTACCTTTCCCATACAGTAATCGCGGTACTCCTCGACATAGCCCAGATTGTTGAGCTCCACATCGCCGCTCAACTCGGAGATAACCTCGCCGTTTCCGGCGATTATCACCATTCCCTTGGGCATCTTAGAAACATCTGGAAAAGGCTCCACCAAACGATCTTCAAAAATCAACGAAACCAAGTTATGAGCAGTCTGCCGGCCCATGTACATAGCCCAGCCTGCACTCTTTATGATTGGCTTCTCGACCAAGTCGCCCACGCATAAGAAGTTGTTGATGGTCTCGTCTGTTTCGGGGTCATATAATTGGAGGTATTCGTTAACAAAGACGTTTCCTTTGGGGCTCACAAAGCGCTTCTGAAGGCCTGAAGAGAGCATCTCGGTGTTGTTCTTATGGGAAGTGCACCAGTGGTTCAACTGCGAGGGAATAGTCCTTCCATCGGTAGTTATCAAGTGACCACTTGCTTCTTCTCTTTCCACGCGTGTCTCAGTGAAGATATTCACGCCTGCGTCCAGAAGCGACTTGTAGGTGAGTTTTTTGAAAGCGTCACTAAGCGGCTCTGGCGGAAAAGACAGGTGTGGGTGGATCAAGTTGACGGTTTTATTGGGAAATCGGTGCTTTATGTCACCTGCCAATTCCACGCCAACAGCGCCTGCTCCAATAACAGATACGACGGAGTTTTCCGTAATCTGGGCCTCAGAGCGGACCATTTCTGCTTTGTAAACCTCCATATTGTGGGCCTCGGGGGTGACCGGCCAGCCCCTAGTTCTGCCAGCAGCATAAACCACGTAATCGAAGTCAATCACGGCCTTTTCCGACGAGTTGTTGAGCAAATACTGGGCCTTCCTCTCATCAAGATAGGTGACTTTCCCATGGACGAAGTTAAGCTCGAAGATGTCGTTTTTTTTCAAAAGAGACGGCTGCACGAGGGGGTCGTTCGAGACAATTTTATCAAAAGACAAATTTTCGATGCCCAGCCACGAAACAAACTGCGATGGTGCAAATTCAGAGTCCACGGCGGCCTTGGGGATACCTATAATGTTCAAGAGGCCCGCCCTGGGCTCCACAAGCGTAATGGTGAGTTTTTTCAGGGTATTGAGAAAAGGGCCCATTTTCTCCGTAAATGCAGCATTTGGGTGTTTTTGGCGTTCTCTAAAGTGGTCAGAAAGGCTCTTAACGGTGGCGAGGCCTGCGTAGGCGCCCCCCACGACGAGAATATTGGTGGAGAAAGGAACAGCATTCTTCACAATGCGAGAAAGAACAGAGGGTACCGAAAGACCAGGCATTTCTATGTGTGGAAGTTCAGGCACATCTGGTCTGGGCAACAGGGGGTGGTTTCCCTCTTTATTCGCCATTTGCAATCTGAAAATTGAATGAGTCGGGCAATCCCACTGATCGGATCGAGGTCGGATCGATGTCGGAAGCAGAGTTGGGGTCAATACGTCTCAAACTGCAGTAGAAAGCGAGCCCGGGTGCGTCGTATGCCAGAGAAAGTTCAAAGTGCTGGAAACTGGGGGAGCAATAAATTTTTTAAGCCATCGCTTTTATCGAAAAGATCACCTCAGGACAAAGGCTTTCCAATTTGGAAGAAATTCGTATGAGACGCCGTTCTCGGCTCCGGTCCTGCAGATAGTACATTCTTCTCTTCTACTTCTAATGCTTACCTAAGCCCTAGCAAACGGCGACTGGAAGCGTTCATTTCCGCCTCTATGTCAGCTAGAGCTGGCTTTAGCAGTCGCAGACCGCTTTCGATAAGCCAGCACGCAAGCTTTTCGCGGTGGGCCCGCAACTCGCGCACTTTCGGAGAACGGACGCAGTTCTCCGAGTAGGGGTTTAAGAGAGTGTCAAAAAGCGGCCCCCAGAGCTCCTGCTGCCAGTAGCGCTTGAGGGAATGGAGTAGTGCGTATCCCGAGGGCGTAACTTTGGTTTCGATGAAGTTTCCGAAAAGAACAGTGTGGAGAACAGCGGCAATTCCGTAGTAATCAGCCTCGTAGGTCCAGGGCTGGCCCTTTTGCATCTCCGGACAGTCTTGCATGTCCAGCTTCCAGTGGCTGACAAAACGGGTGTTTGGGCCGAAAAGGGAGGTATCGGCAGCTCTTCCGAAATCGATGAGGGTGATTCCCTTTTGGGCCCATCCACCAGACCCATTGGCACAGTATTCGCTGCTCCACTTTTCAACGGCCTCCAAACGCATCATGCAGTTGTCGGCCTTAAGGTCTCCGTGGATGATTCCAGCTTTGTGGAGGCCCTCCACGGCCCTAAGAAGCTCCACTGCCAAAAAAACGCCCACCACCTCGTCCACAGACTGGCCCCTATTGTGGTAGTAGTTGACCACGTCGAGAACCGTTCCCTGGGCCACAAAGGGCATCACAAGGAAGCTTTCGTCCTGGAAACACGAAAGCAGGTCTGGGTTGACCACCAGCTGGCGCACTCGGGGTTCCTGCACGCGCGAATGGACGCTTCGAAGAACATAGAACTCCCACCGGGATGCTGGTTTCTCTGCTTTGAGGGCCTTGAGGTCCCCCAGTTCCGTTTCCACGAGATATACCACACCATATCCGCCCCTGCCCACCTCGTGCCGAAGGCAGTAGATCTGGTCACCACAGTAGTTTATTATGGCCCCCGCAGAGCCCTTGGAAATGGACTTCGTTTTGGGGTTGGTGAGGGCCTCGAACAGTGCCATTTTGCCAATATGTGTCTGTCGGAAACCGTGGTAACCCTTGTAGGTCGATAATGGTACATTGAGAGTATCCAAAAGCCGATTTCTGACCTCCTCGTCTGCGGGATTGACGAGTTCCGGCGCCTCATTCGGGTCAAAATGAGGCTCCTCTATAAATGGCAGGCTGGCGGCCTGGTCGTCCGAATCGTAGTGGTCTGTGGGCGGAGTGGCGGTCTCGGTGGTAGCAGGAACCATACTAAGTGTCTCGGTGACGAAACCGTCATAATTGGTGGTGTTTTCTGCTAGCTTTTCGTCCTCTTCGTCGGAACCAAGATTATGGGCAGCCTGGTTGAACATCCCGTAAACTTCAGAAGCTGCTTCTCGCGAGAACATCGTCATGGTGGGTGACGAGGGCCTCTGAACTGCTTCTGTGTCGTCGTTGAGGGGAATGGTGAAAGTATGGTCCTTCAAAGGAGTCGAATTGATGCGTTTGGGCGTGAAAGTATCATCTTTCAGAAAGGAAGAGGTCTTATTCAGAATTTTATCCTTTAGAAAAGAGCTGTCCTTCAGTGGGGGCGAGGTCTCTTTCAAAAACGACGAGGTATCTTTCAGAGAGGAGGAGTGTTCTTTTTCAAAAGCGTCCTCCTCCTCGGCCAAAAGTGGCCCATTCTCCTCCAAAAATGCCCTATTCTCTCCTTTCACGTTATTGGCAAACTTATTACTTTTCAGTGGCGTGAAAGTGTCGTTTTGCAGCACGAACGAGTCGTCTTTCAACGGAACAGTGAAGACTTGGTGGCTGGGGGTATTTTGCAGCAAACCCCCGTTTCTAGCTCTTTTGGGTCTCTGAGGGCCATTCGCGGCAAAACCGGGTTCGTTTTCATCTGACTTCAGCTGATTTGTGGCTCCATTCTTCGCCTTTTTTGACCAGTTCATCGCCATTATCTCCTCAAAGCAGCATTCCTCGCCTTCAGAGTATATGAGAGCGAAGTTTGCACACACACGCTCGGTTTTCTTGCCCTGCTGTCTGATAATTGTGTGGGTAAGGCCGTTTTCGTCGCAATAAAGCTCAAATTCGTCGTTTTCAGCAGCTTTTTCGTCACGATACACCTCAAAACGTGCCTTGTGCGGTCTTTCGCTTTCCCCCTGCTGTCTGATGACTTCTCCGGCCCACGGAGTAGCCGAAATGACGTTTTCCTTCGTTCTGGAGCCAATGGACCCGAGGTCTTTGGCCCGTGAACCCGCAAAAAGCGTCTGTTTGAGTGTGGGCACTACCTCGTCCGCGTAAACCTGCAACTTGGGTCTCTTGTGGCTATGTTCCGTCTTCAGAAGTCCGGTGGGGGCCGTGGGCTCAACTCTTTTCACAGAAAGGGCATTTCTTATCACGGAAGGAGAACCCCCGCTAGAGGACTCCGAACGACGCTGAAAGTGCGAAAACGCCCGCTGGAGCCGGGCCTGAGGGCGTGCGCGAGCCTCGATGCCCATCTCGTAGATCTCGCGGGCATCGCTGGCGTTTCCAGAACCTTCCAAGAAACACGCAAATTCCTCGTAATACAATGCAAGCTGGAGACCAATATCCTTGTGCGCGAGATATACGAAGATCTCGCGAGGAGCATCGGAGAACTTGGCGTACTCAAGCCACACGCGCAAATAGCGAGGGTCGTTCTTGTAGTAAGATGTGTCTCTAAAGCAGGAGGTGCATCGTTCTAGAACACCCACGAGGCCGCTTTCGGCACTGTTTCCGGCGGGATAGCTATCCTGTATCCACGCTATGTAGTCGAGGTAGGCCTGGAGGGGGTCATCGAGCTCTTCACGTGATTGAACGTTGTTTTCGTGCACAAGACGCTGTTTTTGAAGCAGCTCTTTATAGTGGGGTGCCGAGTGCGCATGCGCGTAGTTTGCGAGCTTGGAGGCGGCTCTTCCCGTAGCTAGCGGCTGGATGTTCTCCTTGTGTTGTTCTAGGAGCGCAGAGTCGACGGGCATGGGGAAATTGCGTGCTGTTTGTGCGAGAGGGTGTTGTGATAGAAATGAAAATGCGAGAAAATGCCCAGAAAGGTTGGATGCGTGCAAATTGCGCGGTCCGTGCGTGGTATATGCGCGTTAAATGCGTGGAAGAAGCGTGGAAGAGGCGCTGCAGCGGGGTGTTGGTGCTGTTTATGCTGCTGTTTATGCTGCGGCTGCCTATAGTTAACTGCAAACAGCGCGCGAAACGCGAGAGCGCGCACGCTATTTGCGCAGGTGCACAAATATCCACGTCGCAGATTTCACCAGAGGCTGTAGTGGCACAGGTTACACGCATAAGTGCTGTTTTGACGCCGATTGAACGCACAAAGAGCGACACGCGTGCAAACTGAACGCACATAGCATCGTCTATACGCACATTGCACGCACACCAGGTCACCTTCACGCAAACTGCACGCGCCAAAGACCAACTTCACGCAAACTGCACGCACGAAACCCCGACTTTACCCAATCCTCAGCCACCACCACATTCTCCATGGTGCTCCTCTACCCCCTCCTCGCCCTTATTGGCGCTGTCGCCGCCTACAACGAGTCCCTCACCCTACGCCCGCTCCCGCGCAACACCCTCTTGGCCACTTTCCAGTTCCAGACGCAATCCCTTCCCTCGCCCATTGACTTCGTCGACGCAGATTCAGCGCACGCAGAAACCACGCATTTTGAACACTTCCCGCGGCTGCTTGTGCCCGTCATCAGCGCCACCAACACGCGCGAATTGCACTTGCGCTTCACCCAGGGCTGGTGGGATGCGCAGTTGTGGGGCACACTTCCCGGCTATGGCCTCCACAGTGGTGGCACAGGCGTGGAAATGTGGGCTGTCATAGAGGCCGCCAACCTCGCAGATGCGAAAAAGCAGTGGTATCTGCTCTCCAAGGTTCTTTCGGGCTTTTTCTGTGCATCGCTCAACCTCATCGACGACGCAATTACCACGGTTCCACGGCTCCAGACGCAAACTGCACGCGGCTCGTACGCTGCGGGCGCCCAAAATGCGCTCTTCTTGCTTCGCGCAGCGCTTCCTGCGGAGCCCATCTGCACCGAGAACTTGACGCCGTTTCTCAAGCTACTCCCAACGAGGGGGAAGGCCGGAATAGCCTCCCTATTGGACGGCCACAAGCTCTACGACTCCTTGTGGCACTCCATGGCTGTGGACGTTTCCACTGTTTGTGGGGACTCGCCCAACGAGTGCTATCTCCAAATGGACCAGTCTATTCAGCTGATGGTGGACGTGCAGAGATCTCTTCGCAGAAAAACGGAAGGCGGAATTCCCAAACCCGTACCAGGTAAGGACTTGCGCTGCGACGAGTCCAAACCTCACGATGCGTGGGAATGCTTCCCCCTAAACGACCCCTTGGAGGTCTCCTGGGACTTGGAAAGCATTTTCGGGCGCAAAATCGCGGGCCCCGCCTTCTCTGACGACAAACACGCCTCCATGGTCCATATAGAGGTTGATAAAGACCACTGGAAGGTCAACGTGGCGAAAACGCGCAACGATCTCTACGAATCTACGACTCTCAGCACTGACTCCCCCTTTTTCTTGACTGAAGACGCTCGGTACGACTTCGAATTTCGCTCCGAAAACGCCTCCAAAACGCTCCCAGTCCAGCAGCCGCCCTTAGCAGTTTCGCGCTCGCTCACAGGCTATTCGCAGGATAAGGGCGGGTTCCGGGTGTCGTTTTCCAACCCACTGGCAGAAAAAGCCGTGGAATTCGTCTATTTCGAATCCTTGCCGTGGTACATGCGGTTGTATTTCCACACCATGACCAGCGATGGCTCGGGCATCATCAAAAACCGCTACTACAAGCCCGCTGTGGACCGCAAAAGGCCCTCTCATTTGGAGTTCCAGATCGTCATTCCCCCCAGCGGGTCTCTTGTTTTGACCTACCAGTTTGACAAGTCGTTGTTGCTCTATTCCGAGTACCCTCCAGACGCCAACCACGGTTTTGCCATCGAGCCGGCCGTCATAACCATTTTGGGCGAAGACGACCATTCTGAGGTGTACCAGTTGAGAACCACCAGTCTTTTGTTGAGTCTCCCCACGCCGGACTTTTCCATGCCTTATAACGTGATCATTTTGTCATGCACTGTGATGTCGTTAGCTTTCGGGTCGCTTTTCAATCTTTTGACGAAAAAGGTGATCACTGAGGAGGAATTCGAGAAGTTGGCTGCGGCCGGGAAGTGGGCTCAGATTGTGGCCAGGGTGAAGCTGAGAGTGGCTCTTTTGAAAGGGAGTTCCAAATAGAACAAGTAGAACTTACAAAAGTGAATAAAAGAGGAAGCGATCGAAAGAAGGGTACAGTGAAAAGAAGGTGAAGAAATATGGAGTCAAAGATAGAGCGGGCTATAACAGTAAGCAGAGCTGTTTGAAGGGGGCGTCAAAAGTCAATAGTTTATGAGAAGAATAACTTCAATCTTTGAATAGGAAAGTTCATTGGTCTGGACATTGTCGTTCTTTAAGACTTCGTTGGGTTTTCTCTCTATTCTCGATTTTCCCACCAGAATTACAAAATGGCTCTAAAAAATCGCCTTTTTTGCTTTGCGAAGAATAACTTAAACAAGAGCATCGAGAAATAGTCTTCACAAACATTTGCTTTTGACAGCCATTTTTACCACATCACTTATGTGATCTGCTCTTACGTCAAGTCTAGAAAATCAAGGGCTAAAAAACGTGCAAGAAATGCCTGGTTAGCTCAATCGGTAGAGCATTTGACTCTTATTACAAAGTCATCAAAAGGCTACGGGTTCGAGCCCCGTATCGGGCTTTCTATATTTCTTGCCTGGTTAGCTCAATCGGTAGAGCATTTGACTCTTATTACAAAGTCATCAAAAGGCTACGGGTTCGAGCCCCGTATCGGGCTAATTTTTTGCATCTTTAAGCTCTCCAACTCATCGGGTCTTCATAATAGAATATTAGCAGTAGTTCACTTATAAGAAGACGAGGTGCTTTTTTGTTGTAGATTTTTCGGAGGCAAGGTTGCAGACCGAAAAATACTTCGCAAAGAGGCCGTGCGTTATCGTCCACAGTGAACAAGTGCCCACATCTTTATCTCCATCTAAATGTTCCTGAACGCTAACACAGTTGGCAATCAACAGCATTCTCAATTTACTTTTCGAATCCACTTAGGTAAAGGAAAACAATATTGCATGTGAGTCGCTCAATACTGTGATGAAGAATGGCCCTTTTTCTCCAGGTTCGATAGCACCAGGGTATGAGAGTTCTAAGCTATTATGCATTGATGTTAAACCAGATCCAAAAACAGAACAAGAGGTGCCTGGTTAGCTCAATCGGTAGAGCATTTGACTCTTATTATAAAGTCATCAAAAGGCTACGGGTTCGAGCCCCGTATCGGGCTTCTTATTTTTTTTAAAAAAAATAAATGCAAACTTTTATAAAAGATCAGCAGTAACGATTATACACAAACCCGTAGAGCACAGCTTAACAGGCGATTGTTTCCTAGCCTTTTCTTCATTTGGTGTTGTGTTTCTAGCGCAGTGGAATGTTACAAATTTGGTTGCGAAATCTTGTTTGCAAAATTAAACAGGACTTTGGCGGAGGAAAATGGACCGAATGGACCGTTTTAATCACATCCAATACAACCCTCTTCTTTATCAGCGGTCTTCTTCGCATCATCTTTCTTTCAGTGTCTAGCATTTATTCTCACAATACAGAAGCACTACGACCAAAGAAGGGTCACCCAGCGCCAACCTCGCAAGGGTCTTGCAGGCTCCTCGGGATTTTCACGAATGTTCTGAAAAATTGTCTCCAAATCCACCTCCTCAGGCCTCAATAATCTCGTCTTCTTGAAAAACTTCCAGAAGAAATAGAGGAGGAACAACAAAGGGATCACGAGGTACGATGAAACTAGCTCGGAGGCCGTAAAATTATTCTTCAAGAAAGTCGAAAATCCGCTTGTTAACAAGAGCAAAGTGAAGAAGAACAATGAGATGTAGGCCGCATAATCAGCAAATGGTATTTTGTAAGGCAAATCGTCGCGAGAGTAGCCCTGGGCCTTCAACGCACGTGTCAAGGCAATGTGATTAATGGAGTTGGCGATCCAGCCAATGAGAAGGTTGGCAGAGGTCAACGCCTGGAACCACCCAAAAACGGTTGCAGAAGACGAGGAAATGGACATATAAGCCAAAGGCAAGAAGACTGCTGCCACAATGAGCCCATAGTATGGTAAACCTCTTTTGTTGGTTTTGAGGAATATCTTGGGGGCTTGGCCCTTTGCAGCAAGAGCGAAAAGGGTTCTGGATACTTGCATAAGACCCAAATTTGAGGCAGAAAAGGCTGACGTCAAAACCACGAAATTGACCAAACTGGGAAGGCCCTTGATTCCGGCTCTTTCAATGGCAATAACGAAGGGGGAGCCCGTGGCGTTTCCAGTGGGAGAGGCGATCTCCTTATCCGCAGAAGATAAGATCATAGATAAGAGAAACACTGTCACAAAGTACAACAGAAAGACCCTGAAGAAGATACGTTTTCCGGCGGTATAGATGCTTCTTCTGGGGTTGTTTGTTTCGCCCGCAAAGTAGCTGATAGAGGTGACACCACCAAAGGAGTAGACGACGGAACTGCACGATTTCCAGAACGCGAGGAACTTGCCCAAACTGCCTGTAGTGAAGTATGGTCTGAAAGGGGTCTCTTTCCAGTAGCGAAAGCCGATTCTGTCAACGTTAGGGATGCCGCCCAAGTCCATAACTAGGGAGAATATGATGAGGCCAAATATCAAGAGGATTTTGAGGCACCCAAATACGAACTCGATTTCGCCATATGCCCGCACAGAGTAGCTGTTGGTGGCCACCATGATGACAATGAAAATGGTGATCCAGATGGCAGGATTAAGCGGAGACCAGTATGATACCACTAAGGCCGCAGCTGCCAACTCGGAGGGAATGATGTTCTGGTAGACGTTTATCCACCCTAGGGCAAAACCAACTGCCTTGTCGACAAAGTGCTCTCCCTGTCTGACAGCACCGCCGGTAACAGGCAAGAAAGTGGCCACCTCAATGTTGGCCATCTGGTTCAAGCCCACGAGGATACCAATAAACGTGTAGCTGATGACCATGCCGACGTTTCCCACCAAATGAAGGGTGGTTCCACTACTGAGAAAGAGACCAGTGCCAAAAACGCCCACTAAGGAAAGCATCTGAACGTGGCGCTGGTGCAAGCCCCTTGTCAAGTTATTCTCCTGAACAAACACCTTCTGAGTGATGCTATGCTCATCTTCGATTTTGAGCAGCTCGACTTCGTAGTTAACAGGATCTTTTTTGTCACCGGAGGAGCCCTGAAAAAGGGCCTCCTCGTCGTTGGAGGGCTTATAAGAGAGAGAGCTCATTGGCCAGATCCCATTTTTGGACGAAAACTCACCTCTTTATAAGTACGTCCCTATTGTGTATTCGTGCACAATATCGGCTGCAAATAGCTAAAAGTCCTCCACAGTGTACATGCAGGCTGTCGATAAAACCGGGCCCCTTTTGGCCAGTGGTGAGAAATATATGGAATGTTAACCCGTAATTGCCGCCACAATCTGCAATTGCCTTCTATTGTTGCCCAAAAGGGCCGTTGAAACCTAATTTGAGGGGCAAGAATAACTCTTTTGGGGGCTATATCCTTGCATATGAGCCCGGGCCTCTTCATTACCACACCAATTTGAAAGTGCCTGCCACAGCTATCAGAAGGCCCACCACAGAGACCATACTAAGCCGTACAAGAGTCCCCAGCTTGGCATCGGCCGAACCCGTTTCGGGATTTTCAAGTGGAGGGACTGGACATGCAAGAGGAGGCTTCCAGGTGACCTGTCGCGTTTTGGGGGATCTGTCTCCATTGGAATTTGCGACACAGATGTGGCTATGGTGAATTCGGAGATACTGGTGCGATTTCCGAGATGCGAAGCCTTAGATAAACACTTCTGTTGCTAATCTGAGGGCCTATCTTATCTGGGGGAGGGTCATCAGAAAACCTGAAACCGCTTTAGGGAAGACTAAGAATGCCTATTTGAGGCACCTAAGAATGTGCTATTCTTCGAACAGCGGTTATTGCATGTTAGAGAGAGGGCACTTTCTGCGTAAACTTATCTCCATATGGCATCTCAGCTTGAAAGCGGGATGCGATGCGAATTATGATTCGAGGTGAGAGCAATGTCTGGACGATCTCACAGGCGCCATTCTGATAGCAGATAAGCTAAAAGAACAATACAACTCGGGTGCACAAAGAAAACTTACATAGCAATGCTGGGCTTAAAACCTTCAGGAGCAAAGAACCATGGCCTATCACCGCTTATTGTTGGCTTTACTGGCTCCTTGGGGTTATCTTGGGTATTCTGGAAAACTGTGGAAGTCGACCTCTAGGAGGCGACAACCCGATTTTGTTAAGAATTTCGAGCTAAGGGCCCGAAAACATAAGATAACAGATACCACAAAGCAAAGCCCCTGGTCAAAACTTTCGTGCTAATAGTTGGCGACCCCCAAATTCCACCTTCTCGCTCTGAAGAAACGATATTTGCAATTTCCTGACTACGAAAGTCGAACTGCCATATTCAACAGCATTTTCTGAGCCACAAGAGCAGAACAACCACAGACCACAAGGAACTTGCCTGGTCTCTCCCGCATGTCTCCTCATATGGTGAATAAATCTGGCCCTTCGTTCCTCAACCAGCCATATGTCGTTTCTCTGTCCAATATTCCTCCTCTCTCTCTTGCTGTAATTTGATGCATTGCCTGTACATGAAGTCTAGCAGTCTCTCTGCGCCTATTCCACATTGATTAGTCTTTCTGCCCCAGCCACAATAGAGAGACTAGATTGTGGAAATTGCTAATTTCGCAGCAGCTGGGAAGAAAGAGTGCTTCCACACCTGTGAATCACCAATAACTGCTTGAAAGCCATGATTTTCAAAGACGTAATTGCTGGATCTCGTAAATGAAATAAATAAAGAATCCAAATGCTTGTGGGGACACTAGGACATTTTTGTATGCTTCCAGGGCTCTTCACCTTCCCCTGTAGCGTGGATTACAAACTGGGCTAAAAACGTGCAAGAAATGCCTGGTTAGCTCAATCGGTAGAGCATTTGACTCTTATTACAAAGTCATCAAAAGGCTACGGGTTCGAGCCCCGTATCGGGCTAATTTTTTGCTTCCCAATAGGAGTTACCAACTTTTTTTGCACCTATTGAAAAGTTGACAGTACATTTGGGTTGTCTGCACCGATTTGCGTTGAACTATATATGGCTCCTTTTGCACTGTTCACCTCCTCGGTGTGGTGTTCCGTATCTTTTACACCTGCTCTCCTCGCACATAATTCTTCCCTCCCAATGCCTTCACACTATACGGTTTCATCTCTTCCTTTCTATAAACTTGCCTAAAATGGATCCTCATAGGGGTCCTCCTCGTCGTAGTCATCGTCCTTTTCAAACTCGTAAACGATGGCTCCTCCAGCCGCCCCCAAGCTCTCCTGAGCCTGCATGAAAGGGAGCTCCACCTGCTCACGTGCCAACTTCTGTTTCGTGTTTGTGGTCAACTTGAAGGTGGTGAGGTCCTTGAGCAAGGCCTCGTCGTCCGGGATTTCCTCGACTGTCTCTTTTTGCATCTCGTAGGTGTGGGTTTCGGAGTCTATGACGTGCTTGTAAGTCACGGCACGCCCCAGTTTGCGTCTGTGGGTGAGAATGAGCCTGAATTTGGCTGTATTCAACGTCCTGCTAGCAGGAATATGGAGTGCTGAGAGCGACTCTTCAAGCGCCTCGTCGTCCTCCACTTCGAGCGGAAGCACATCAAAGATGGCACTGGAAACGTACGTCAACAACCCCAAAACGGACGGCTGGCCCCGCAGGTGCTCCTGCGGCACACTACCGTGCAACACGCCGATCATGGTGGTTGTCAGCAGCACAATGCTGGAAACGAAGGCAGAAATGACGTCGGTGCCAATGTAGTTGAGCGAATCCGCTATTACAAGGACCCGGGTGGCCTGCACTGCCCGCACACGAGCAGTTATTGCTTCGAGCAGCGTCTGTGTGCAGTCCACGAGCTCGTGGGCGAAATCGGGCTTAAAAGGTGTTTCCCAAGAGAGGTAGATTATGTGGTGGGAGTTTCTATGCACAAATTCCCGTATAAGAAAATGCGCCAGTTGGGCATGGGTATCCCGCACAAGAAGGAGCTGGGCAGGGTCCCTTAGCGACAATAGTCTTGCTAAAACGGCGGTGTTGGATGCGGCCATGGAGTAGGTGTGGAAACATCACCAGAAGTCGTGCGCGCACCTCATCTGCATTTGGCGGGGATTTCGATGCGGTTCTTCCTACACCACGCATGCCCAAAAACACTCTTGTGGGCAACTATACGCTCCCACAGGCGCTAGCTACTGAGCTAGCGGCGGAAGGCGCGCAGGAGGATGCGCTAGATGCGCGCAAATTGCGCCACACAGCCGCAGGTGGCGACTACCAGCAGCAGCGCTTCAAGCGCCAATTGGACGTGAACAACATACAGACATACAAGGAGACGATGCAGCAGCGCGAGCTCGAGCGTGAGGAAAGCCGTGTACAGCGTCTAGTTGCGCTGAAGGATAGGGTCGCTATTAGCGCACAAACAGACTCCCGCGCAATTAGTGCGCAGGGTCGTCGCCGCAAGCAGCGCTGGGACGTGACACCGCAGCAATGGGCTGCGCAGAACCATGCGCGTACGCTAGCAGTGCAGGAAAGAGTACCTGTGATCAATGGTGTTGCGCTCACCAGCGCAGTTTTGGACAAGCTTCTTCCCAAGGGCTACAAAATCGCATTGCCCCCTGCTGGCTTCCAGACGGCACCTGCATGTCCTGATGTGGTAGCTGCGCCAGAAAACTACTACGTGCCGCCAACTGCGAGCGCATCTGGGCTCACTGCGACGCAAAATGCGCCGGTTGACGTGGAAGGTGTGCTTCTTAGCGGCAGCGACGTGGCCCATTTTGGCGACCTTGCGCGCGACGACGACGCAGGTTCGGAAGGCGCTCGCGAGCGCGAGGCCGCACGCATGCTTCTACGCATCAAGAACGGCGCGCCAGTGGCGCGCAAACGGGCGCTACGCAAGTTGTGCGACTCTGCACGCGCGCTAGGTGCGCCCGCCATATTCGCCCGGCTTCTTCCGCTATTGGTGGAGCCTTCCGCAGACGAAAATGACAGACACATTTTGGTGAAGACCACCAGTCGCGTGCTTGTGCAGCTAGATACGCAGGTGCGGCCTTACACGCACAAAATCCTCGTTGCTGTGGGGCCCCTTCTCATAGACGAAAACAGCACTCTTAGGATTGAGGCCCGGGAGGCCATTTCGCGGCTTGCGCGCGCGGCTGGGCTCGCAAGTGTGGTGGCCGCCGTTAGGCCCGATTTGGACCACGCAGACGAGTACGTGCGTAACGTTACTGCGCGCGTGGTTGCGGTGGTTGCAGCCACCCTAGGCGTGGAATCGGTGCTTCCCTTTATTAGGGCAGTGGTGCGGCTGAAGCGCAGCTGGACTGCACGCCACACAGGTGTGCGAATTGTGCAGCATTTGTGCGCTCAGCTAGGCGGTGGTAACGGCGGCGCAGTGTTGCCATATGTTCAGGCTTTGGTAGCGGTATTGCGCCCCGGTTTGGACGACGACACTTTAGCTGTGCGCACTGCAGCTGCACTGGCGCTTGCACAGCTTGCAGAAACCGTGCGCCCGCACGGTGCAGAGCAATTGGAGCCAGTGGCGGAAGCTGCATGGCGCGGGTTGCGCCAGCACCGAGGGCGCGCACTTGCGGCGTATTTACGCTGCGTGGCTGCAGTTTGTGCTCTAATGGTGCGTGCGCCGCAGTACGAGGAGCACGCAGCTTACTACACGCGCGAGGTAGCGCAGGTGGCGGCGCGCGAGTTTGCGCTGGCGGACGACGACGTGCGGCGCACCGTACTTCGCGTGGTTGTGGACGTACGAATGCTGCGGCAGACGGTACCTGACTTCGAAACCGCAGTGCTTTCGCCATTCTGGCGCCATTTCTGGAACAGACGCACCGCAGCAGATACGCGCATGGCGCCGCTCGTGGTGGATGCGCTGGTGGCGCTTGCGCGTGCCGATCCGCACGCAGTTTTAGCGCAAGTGGCCACGCATGCTCGCGATGCCAACGAAAAAATGCGCCGAATGGCCGCTCTAGCACTCGCGCGAGTAGCTACCGCAGAAGGTCTCGCAGGCACTGGCGATCTCACACATGCGCTTGTGGACGCGGCCCTCTTTGCGTTCCAGGAGCAGCAAGGTGCCGATCGTGTCTACGTTACATGCGTAGCAGCAGTTGCGCACGCGTTGGGGGCGCAGGTGCGGGACCACGCAGGTGCTCTCGTCAGCACCCTTCTTTACCGCATGAAAAATGCATCGCCGGAGGTGCGCCAGCAGGCACTGGAGGCGGTGGCTGCAGTTGTTCCTGCACTCCACGCCGGTGGGGTTCCCGAAACGGTATTTGTGCGTCTTGTGGTGGTTATCTACGAGTCGTTGGGCGAGGTCTATCCGGAGGTCTTGGGCGCGCTCTTGGACGCGCTATATGCGTGCCTCGCGCAGTTGGACGAAAATGCGTGGCGCAACTTGGACGCACCCAGCGTATCGCAACTTCTTCCCACGCTCACACCCATTCTCAAAAACCGCCACGAAAAAGTCCAGGAAGCGTGCGTGCGTGTGGTAGGCCTCATAGCCAGGCGCCTTCCCGATGCGGTAGGTGCGCGCGAGTGGATGCGCATCTGTTTCGAGCTTTTGGAGATGCTCAAAAGCCCCAGAAGGCGAATCAGAGTGGCTGCAAATGCCACTTTCGGCCATGTTGCAAAAACCATCGGGCCCCAGGACGTGCTCGCCATGTTGTTGAACAACTTGCGCATGCAGGAGCGCCAGTTGCGTGTGTGCACGGCTGTTGCTATTGGAATCGTTGCAGAGGTATGTGCCCCGTTTACGGTTTTGCCTGCGTTGATGAACGAATACAGGGTCCCTGATAAGAACGTTCAGAATGGTGTTTTGAAGGCGTTGGGGTTCCTCTTCGAGTATATCAGTGGAGACGCTACCCGCAGCTATCTTTACTCTATGGCACCTCTTTTGGACGACGCTTTGACTGATAGAGACCTCGTCCACCGCCAAACGGCCGCTACCGTGGTGAAGCATATGGCCCTCAATTGTGTGGGCGCGGGGCTGGCGCTGGCTGCCGTTTTTATGCATTTTCTCAATCTTTTGGTGCCCAACGTGTACGAAACCTCGCCTCACGTGATTTCCAGGGTGCTAGAAAGTATAGACGCGGTGCGGGTGGCTGTGGGAAACGGGGTTTTTGCCAACTACTTGTGGGCGGGCCTTTTTCACCCGGCGAAAAAGGTGCGGGGGCCCTACTGGAAGATGTACAACAGGGCCTATGTTCAGAACAGCGACGTCTTGGTGCCCTGTTACCCGAGGATGGAGGATTTGGGTGACGCCTACGGAATTGATGAGTTGGACATCGTTCTCTAAGTGAGATATGAATGGGAAGAGTATAGAGAATATCATGAGAAACGAGGAGGGAGGGAAAGAGAAGATACATTTGAGGAGTGTAGTGAAAATGAAGATGGGACAACCGAGCAGGTTGAAGTGAGCATTTGATGGAAATGAGAATCGGGTGAGACAGCCTGGTTGGTCTTTTGGTTGGTCTTTTGGTGACGGGATGAGATGGAACCAATGATGGGCAAAAGCTGACAGCCGTTTGTCTTACCAATTTGGAAGCGTTTCTTCCCTAAGACGGAAAGACTGCTGGCTAGCCCAAAGCAGGTGCCTCTGCTAAAAGGGCTACCCAATGCCACCGAAGAAATTGCCTCGTTCTCCAGAGACTAAAAATGCCCAAGGGGTGTGATTTGACTCATCTCTATGGGCTTTTCTCTTCCTCTCTCCATCTCCTCTTCTCCCTAATATCCAAACCTCTCGTAAGCCTCGAAAACGGGCCGGTCGCGAAACAAATCCCCAAGCACCTCTTCCATATGCTGCTCGTCGATCAACTCGTGGTCATAGGCATGGTCTTCGTCCAAGTCGCCCGAAATCACCGGCTCGCTCTCCTGCTGGTAGAGGGTGGTCGCAAAACGCGTGATAATCTGGGCCTGCTTCTCTACAACGTCGTCCTGCTGGCTGCAAAATTGCACCAGCGACGATTCCGAGAACGAGGAAGCCACCGCGGGGTAGCAGTCCGGCACCCAGCCCTTTTCCACACGACTGAACGGGATGTTTTGCATCCACAAGTTGACCTTCTCTATGGAGGGCATGTTGGAGGCTTTTCTGGGGTCAAAAGCCTCGGGAAACTTGCTTTCTTCCCCACTAAATACCCCTGGAGAGGGTGTGGGCGGAGTGAAGGGTTCGTTTTCCAACCCAGCACCGAATAGGGAGGCATGGGGCTCACTCTGGTGCACTTTTGTGGCCTTCTGAATGGCCATCCTAGACGGAACCTGCATTGATGATTTGAGGTTTGAGTGCTTTTTGTTTTCCTTTTAAGGCTCCGACGTGGTCTGGCTGCCCTGGTGGCTGCAAAAGGGGGGGTTGGAGAAAATGAGCTTTTGTGTTTTTGCTAGATTTGGCTGCTTCCAAATCCTGGGGAGGTAAGTCTGGGAAGGCGGCACCTATAGACAGGCTTTGTGGGACTCTGGTGGCGCTTTTGGATTTTTAAGCACGTAAAAGGCTTTTGATGCTTTTTTTGGAGTTTTGGGGATTTCGCAGTTATTGTACCAAAATCCATAATATATGGCCAGTCTGTTTGTGAACCCCAAAAAACAAGCTGCTTTAAACTTCAAAAAAGGAGGAAACAACACAGACCCCCTCAAAGGCTGTCTTCAAGTTAACTCTGACAGGCAGCAGCGAACCAGGTCGTTTGGAGCGGATTTGGTCTTTTGCAGCCATTACAAGGGTCCCCAATAAACGGTAAGCCCACGACTTCTCATGATAATCGAGCAACCCACCAAACCTCCTTCTTTCCCATGGGCGTCAATTCGCTCTGGGAAATCCTCAGTCCGACGGCGCGACCCGTTAGGCTCGAGCTGCTATCACGCAAGAAGCTCGCTGTGGATGCCTCCATATGGATCTACCAGTTTATGAAGGCGGTTAGGGATCGGGAGGGAAACGCTTTGCCCCTGTCCCATATTGTGGGGTTTTTCCGTCGCATTTGCAAGCTTTTGTTTTTTGGCATCCTCCCTGTGTTTGTATTTGATGGCGGTGCGCCCCCATTGAAGCGGGAGACTATCACCAAGCGTCGGGAGAGACGCCAGGGGAGAAGACAGGACTCTGCCACTACTGCACAGAAGTTGCTCGCCATACAGGTGCAAAGGGAAGCAGAGGAACGCGGCAGAAGGCCGCAGAAGGTTCTAGAAGGTTCCAGAGATGTTTCGGACCAAGAGACGCTTTTTTTGGAGGACCTCCCCAACCAGCACCCATCGCATACTTCGGGGGCACCCAAATCGGCGTCCCCGGAACGCCGATTCGTCCGAAAGGACGAGTACCATCTTCCGGACATCCAGAACTTCGACATTGCGCGTGGAGACGCGCGTGTTATGCCGGAGGGTGAGTTTAACGAGTATGCCACCAAGGCAGATGCGTTTAACACCGTTGACGGAATAGATATCGACTCCGTGGACCCCAAGCTGAAGGAATTCGAACTTTTGCCCATGCCAACGCAATACATGATCCTTTCGCACTTGCGGCTTCGCTCTCGGTTGAGAATGGGCTACTCGAAGGACCAGTTGGTGGACCTCTTTCCCAATAGCATGGACTTCTCCAGGTTTCAGATTCAGCAGGTAAAAAAGCGCAATTTTTACACCCAGCGCTTGATGGATGTCAGCGGAATGGGCGGCGACGGTGGGGGAAACGTGACCAAGCGCATTGCTGGAGACAAGGACCGGAAATACGCGCTAGTGAAGAATGCTGATGGCTGGACGCTTTCCTTGGGGGGCGACTCCTCGGAAACCAACCCCATCCACTTGGATGAGACCGGAGATGTGGTAGAGGAAGAGGAAGCAAAAGCTGGCCCTTCTAGAGTCAAAAACGAGCCTCTTGACATTAAAAATGATACCATTGAGGTCAAAAGCGATGACAGCGAAAGCGACATCGAGTGGGAAGACGTGCCCATAGAAAAGGAGGAAACTCAAGAGGAAATGAACGTCCAGAGGGCCATCATAGAGTCCATTTATGACCTGTATAATGGCAAATCTGGAACGGAAGAAGGAGTAATGAAGCGTGCAATCGAGGACTCAAAACGGGATCTCGTAGAGCTCCAGGAGCGCGAGAAACAGGCTCTTCCAGAAAAAGAAGTTTCCCAAAACAACCTGAATTTCGCCTTCTCTCTGTCACTTCTCTTCGGGGCAAATTTGAGTGCTCTAAAACAGCCAGAGAAGGAGAATAAGGAGAATGTTGATCTCGAAGAGGAAGAAGCAGGACCGAATGATGACCAGAACCCCAGCTTTTCTACCAAGGTATCGATAACAGAGCACCCAACTCCAGAAGTAAATATGACTAAGACGGAGAAAAGGTCGCCTTTTGAAGCCATAGATCTTGGGGATTCCAGCGAGGAGGAAAAAGCTGAGGCTTTGGAAGAACCAGAAGTTGGAGAAGTGGCCCCAGCCAAACCCATGCCAGAGTGGTTCAACAATACTGCTTCACAGATTGAGAACGTCCATCACCCTCCACAGGAATCAAATAAAAAGCCAGAAAAATTCAGAGAGGATGAAGAGGCGGGGATTATTCCGTGGAACGACGCAAAAGAGTACATCAATAGGGACTTTGAGGAGGTTGAGGAGTCGGAAGACGACGATATTGAAGAAATCGGTGCCCCTGAGGTGGAAAAAGGACTAGAAAAGGAACACAAAGAAGTACCGCAGGTCGTTGGCGACCTGAACAATGTTATAAATGAGACTGAAAAAGCACAGCCCCGAAAAGCGGCTGTTTTAGACTACGATTTCGAGGAAATCGACGAAAACGAGCTCATTGCTAATATGAGAGTGGAAGAAATGGAGCATGAAAACTTTCGAACCCAGATAAAGAAGGACAGCCAGATTCCAGTCAACACCACGCAGGTATCTAACGAACAGTTACTCCAAGAACAACTTTTAAAGGCACGCAGAGAAGCGGATGAGGTCACAGAAACCATGATAAACGACGTTCAGGAGCTTTTGAAGCGATTTGGAATCCCCTATATTACTGCCCCTATGGAAGCGGAAGCGCAGTGTGCAGAGCTCATGAAACTAGGACTTGTGGACGGCATTGTGACCGACGACGGTGACTGCTTCTTATTTGGAGGAGACCGGGTCTACAAGAACATGTTTAACCAGAAACAGTATGTGGAGTGCTACATTATGAGCGAGATTGAGGCCAAAATTGGGCTTGACCAGGAGAAAATGATTGAATTGGGCCTTCTTTTGGGAAGCGATTACACTGAGGGTGTGAAAGGCGTTGGTCCCGTGATGGCCATGGAGATATTGGCTGAGTTTGGTTCACTTGAGAACTTGAAAAAGTGGTTCGACGAAAATACCAAAACAGTACCCAAAAACACCGAATTGACGGCCCTCAAAAAAACCCTACTCAACAGAGTGAAGAGCGGTAAGCTCTTTTTGCCGGATACCTTCCCAGACAGCGTTGTTTTTGACGCTTACAAAATGCCCCTGGTGGATCACGACCGCAGCCAGTTCAAATGGGGAGTGCCCAACTTGGACCAGATCCGGCTGTATCTCATGTACAATGTGGGGTGGCAGCAGCTGCGTGTGGATGAGGTTATGGTGCCCCTCATAAGGGACATGAATAGGAAGAAAGCGGAGGGGAGCCAGTCGACTATTGGAGAGTTCTTTCCGCAGGAGTATATTTCTGCGAGAAAGGAGCTTGGGTTGGGAAAGAGAATGAAAAGTGCCGCCAGCAAGCTTACTAAGACAAAGCGGCCCAGAAAGGACGATGAAGGGGGAATGGACGTGTAAATAGAACAGTGAAAATGACAGAATGGGTAGGTTAGCATGGTGTAGGTGCTTGAGTGTGCGATTGAGTGCACGGAAAGTGCGTGAATTTTGTGCATAGTTTGCAGGAGATCGAGGGGCATGTGCGGGAAGTCTACGCCGAGACGACAATTCTTGTGTGCCGTTTGCGCTGGCCGTTTGCTGTTGCGTTGTTTCTGCGTTAGTTGCAGCAGCAGCTTCAATTCCCCACGCTCTTCCTGCACGCAAAATCCACCCAAACTGCACGCAAACTGCACGCATTTTCCAACAACGACAGATCCACCACCACCATGACGGACTCGCTAGCCAAGATCTCCGCCGTATTAGAATCTGCGCGCGAGTACACACTCGAGGCTGCAGCTGCAGCGCTGGCGCGATTGGCAGACACGCCGTCTGCACTACGGCCCCAGGAAATCCACAAGCTCTTGAGCCTGCGCGCAGATAGAGACACCTTAAGCGGCATGAAATGCGTGGTATCGCTATTAGCGCACGGAGAAGACGGGCTCCCATATTTTGCGGATGTCGTTAAGAACGTGACGCTGCCAGACAAACAGGTGCGCCAGTTGGTGTTGATCTATTTGGCGCGGTATGCAGAGGAGGAGCCTGATACGGCGCTTCTTTCCATCAATTCTATCCAAAAACAGCTCAGCGACAAGACGCCTGCGTCGCGTGCAGCAGCAATTCGCGCCCTTGCGGGGGTCCGTATTCCGGAGATTCTGTCGCTTCTTTTGTTGTGCATCAAGCGCACCTTGGCGGATCCTGCGCCATCCGTGCGCGCAGCTACTGCGATTGCGGTGGGGAAGGCGTACGGAATTAGCGACATTAACCAACGGCAGCTTTTTGACCACTTGGTCACGCTAATGGCG
This sequence comes from Wilhelminamyces tanticharoeniae, assembly GCA_030558325.1. NCBI lineage: Eukaryota > Fungi > Ascomycota > Pichiomycetes > Serinales > Metschnikowiaceae > Wilhelminamyces > Wilhelminamyces tanticharoeniae. Next base: position 113,715 of record JAJMSI010000013.1, on the reverse strand, counting down.
GACGCAGATGTGCAGGTAGCAGCAGCTGCGATCAAGACCTACTGCTGTGTGCAGCGCCACTTGAAAGGTGCGCGCAGATGGGAGCCCATCCACGGGAATTACCACCGTTTGGTGACAATGTTGCCTGCGGCAGATGAGTGGACGCAGACGTTTTTGGTGGACCTTTTGGTGGAGTATGCGCGCCGCTTCTTGCCGCGCCCCAAATTGTCCTACGCAGATGGACTGGTTGCAGATTTGCCTGAATCGTACGCAGACATCGCGCTCGCAAGTTACACTGTCGCCAACGACGCAGATTTACAGGCTTTTCTAGATGCGTTGCGGCCGTTGGTGTATCTGCGCTCCGCAGCCGTTGTGCTCAGCGTGGCTCGCGCAGTGCGTCTTCTTGCGCCGCCTACAGCTTATGTGGACCTCCAGCTCCACTCAGTGTTGTGCAGAATGGCTTCTTGCGCCGGAAGCGCGCAGCTTTTGGCACTCCAGACGATTGGGCAAATTGCGCACGCCAATAGCGCCATTTTCGAGCACCAGTACCGTCGTTTTTTCGTGTTCCCCACAGATAGTGGCGCCGTGGCTGCGTGCAAAATTGATATTCTTGCGGCGGTGGCTACCGAAACCACAATAAAGCCCATTTTGGCCGAATTGAAGCATTATGTGTTGAATGGCCGTTTGCAGCCACTGGTGGCGCCAGCTGCGCTCCGGGCGCTCGCACAATGCCTGCAGGCATCCCCCGAATGGGCTGACCGCATTCTTCACTGGTGCCTGCGCCAGATAGCTGCGGGCGGACCGGCGCTAGGTGACCTCCTCACAGTCGTACGCCATCTCCTACAGGCGCAGGCTGCGGATGCACCGCGCGCTGGTTCATTGCGAGTGGCACACCATTTGGCGCAGGTGTTGGCCAGCGGCGTGCGGCTCGACGCCGACGCAAAGGCTACGCTTGTGTGGATCATAGGGGAGTTCACTGCGCCTACGCATAACACCGTGGGCCCCGATGTGGTACGCGTGTTGTTGCGCAACTACCTGGCCGAACCGGCGCCTGTGCGGTACCAGACACTTGTGTTGGCGGCGAAGGTCTTTGCACATGCGTGGGACGAGGTGCGCGCAACTAGCGCTGACGCATCCGATGCACATGCGGTCTTCTTGCGCGACAACGTTTGTTCGCGCATGTTTCTCCATGTGCTCCAGTTGGCCAAATACGACGTATCATACGATACCAGGGACCGTGCACGCATGCTACATGTGTTGTTGAACACGGGGCTGGCACAACTGCAGTTGGCGGCGCTTTTCCTCCAAGCACCCAAACCCGCACCGCTGTTTGCGGGGGCAGATTGTGCTCCGTTGTTGGGGCGCTATTTGCGCGCAGTTGAGTGGGCTGATCCCGAAACTCTTCCGCCAACTTCTGTGCGCAAGGCAGCGCCCATAGTAACCAACAACATGGCAGCAAGCGTCTCACTGGTTCCCAAAACATCCTTTTCTGCGCCCGTTTCGGCACACGCAATTTCACTGCACGCATATTCAGCGTCCAAGGCACAAACAGCAAGAGTTTCCTACAAACTCGAAAGCTTGGACGAGTTTTTTGGCCCTGAGGCGGACAGCGACAGCGATGCCAGCGAAGAAAGTGACGAAAGCGGATTGGAAGATGACGAAAGCGGTCTGGAAGAGGATGAAGACGCAAGAGATGAAGAGGAGATGCGTGCAAAGAGCGCGCAGAAAGACGCCCATGTTGACGAACGCGATCCCGCTTCTAGCGAGTCTGCGCAAAATGAGGCGTTCTTCTACGCCCTGGATGATTCGGAAGCCTCTTCCACACAGGGGTTCATCAACAAGTAGGACATTGCGATCCTGCACAATATAGGCTGATTCGGCAAACGATGCACGTAGACGAGGCCCTCGCCTCGGTTTTAGGCACATCTCCTGCCGTAGTAGTCGCGAACGACAAAGCCGGGCTCAGAGCACGCGGTTAACAAACAGTTTGCATGCATTTAGTACGCAGTTAGCACGCAGATGGTACCCAATTTGCACATGCCTTTGGCGCGCCCTCTATGCATGTGCGTGCACTTACGCGGGAGATCAAGCCCAAACGGTCAATTATAGACGAATGAAAGCCGATCATCGTCGATACGACCTATTGTGTTGTTCAGACTGGCAGCTGAAGGGCCCCTAAATGTCGTCTGCGGCGTACCCTTGCAGCGTCAAGGCTGCAAGCCTGGGCACTTGTGCTGCAAACACCGCCGCATGTGTCCCGATCGGGAAATAACCATGGCGGGGCCTGCACAAAGGCGCCTTCGCATACTGGACTGCGACGATGATCGCCGTCTGCGCTCACTGTACACAATGAATACGAGCGTCACCATGGCGCTAGTTCGCGCCTTGCAGAAGCGACCCGCCAATAAAGAGACTGCAGCCAAGGGCGTGGCGCCATCCGCTCCCGTTCCAAAGGTCTGGGCGCTCGTTAGCCCTGGATAGCGATGCCTTTTGATATTTCGCCGGGTTTAACCAATGTCCGCCCAGTGCATGATGCAGACCAAGCAAGCGGCACAGGTACCAGGTTCGGGGTAACCGGCGCGCTCGCTTACACCTGCGCCATTATAGCACACTAAATGCATGCACGGTCGAACACCTCATCGTGACAGTACCCTTTATTAGCGTGCTGGGAAGCTGTAAATGCCGGCGTAAAACGCCGTGGTCCAACTTCACGGGCAGCTCAGTGCGCAGGTTGGCCATGTGAATTCGCTTTTGCAATACCTGCGCCCGATGCACTGCAAGGTGTTGCCCCAACCAGCTTCCTGTGCCCAAACAACGTTTGGGGCGCATCCGGCGGCCCAGGCCCCGCCTAAGCAAGGTCAGCTGCCCGCGTTATTGGCGCCACCGGCGTCTTTTGTGCAGGGCGCAGCTGCATGTCGCGCCGGCTCTCGTCTAGTGCGCGACATTTTCACAGCCAAACTGCCTAACCCACCCTCGTATTCGGGCGGCCGCTGCACCACGACACGGTGCCGCAGGTCGGAATCTCGGTGGCGCCATGGTGCCTCGGGCGCTTCTGTGCGTTGTGTTGCCCCAAACACGGTTGCAAAAGCTATTTTGGGAAGCACCCAAAAGAGCACTATAAAGGAGGATGCAAAAGACCACATTTTCGGATCCACACCAGTATTTTCTCCCCATTCGCTAGTATGAGAACCACTGCTGTGCTCAAAGCCACTCTCGCTACCGCTTTGGTCGCAAAAGCCGAGGCCTTCGACTTCAACTTCGACGCCGGTATCTTTGGCCTTGTTAACACCGCCTCCCAGTGTGGAGACAGCAGCATCTACCACGAGCTGCAAAACCCCCGCTGTGACGTCGGCAGCGTGTGGACATGTGGAGACGTCCACAAGCGCCACCAAGAAGAGGACAACCAGACGGTTGCCAAGAGAGGCGGTTCTGGAAACTACCCCAAGTGTGGATTCACCGTCACCGGTGCCCAGAAGGTCAACGACGACACCTACAATGTGGTGACCAACTTCCAGCTCGCCCAGTCCGAGTACTTTTCCTCCAACTACCAGCAGCACGTGAGCAAGCTTGGCTTCAAGAACACGGGTGTGGGCTCCAACGACCTCTGTCTTTTCGGAGGAGACAACAACGCGAAGTTGGTGGACAACTTTGCCCAGTGGACGGCGTCCGTTTTGGTCAAGCCCACTATCTCCAACGGAAAGTGCTGCTTGCCCTCCAACTTTGGTATTGACTTGGACTTCCTGGCCTCCGCGAAGTTGGACGTGTTCGCATCTGTTTTCGACACCTCCTTGAGCTGGAGTCTTGATGCCGTGACCAGCGACTTTGTCTCCTACGAGCCTGAGCAGTGCTTGACCTCGTACAGAAAGAGAGCCGAGGAGACGTTTAGCCCCAAGTTTGACAAGAGATACGCCGAGTTCAACACCTTGCAGGGCTTGGCCACGTCGAGATGCTCGTTGCCTCCTTACTGCTGGGACTGCAACCCCTGTTCGAAGCCTAGCTCCAGTGCGTCCAAGCCCAGCGTTTCATCGACCTCCTCTGTGCCCACTCAGCCTGCCTCCAGTGCTCCGGTGACTTCCTCGGTGGAGACTTCTGTCCCGGCGACCCACTCAACGGAGACTACTCCTTGTGACACTGAGCTGACTGCTCACTCGAAGCCCACGGAGACTACTCCTTGTGAGACCACTCCTTCCAAGCCTGCCACTCACTCAAAGCCCACGGAGACTACTCCTTGCGAGACCACCTCCCAGACCAAGCCGTCATCTTCTGCTCCTGCGACCAAGCCGTCGTCTTCTGCTCCTGCGACCAAACCGTCGGCCCGCTCTTCTGTGCCTGTGACCTCCGAGAAGCCGTCTTCTCCCGTTTCGCAGCCATCGAGCCCCGCCTCCTCGAGCCCTGCCACCTCGGTTCCTTCTCAGCCGTCCTCCTCGAAGCCCTCTGAGACCTCCTCGAAGCCTTCTGAGACCTCCTCGAAGCCTTCTGAGACCTCTTCGAAGCCCTCTGAGACCTCCTCGAAGCCTTCTGAGACCTCTTCGAAGCCCTCTGAGACCTCCTCGAAGCCTTCTGAGACCTCTTCGAAGCCCTCTGAGACCTCCTCGAAGCCTTCTGAAACCCAGGGAACTCCCTCCTCCGCCCCGGAGACCTCCAAGACGTCGTCTTCTGTCGCTGCAACTCCCGAGACCTCCTCCGGTGCTACTTCCGCGACTCCTTCTGCTGGAACGTCCGAGATTCCCTCTGGTGCCTCTTCTGTTCCCGCCTCCTCGGCCCCTGGCACTGAGACCTCAGTTGCCTCTTCTGCTAAGACTGCCTCCACCCCTGCTGCCTCCACCCCTGCTGCCTCCACCCCTGCTGCCTCCACCCCTGCTGCTTCGTCGGCTTCGGAGACCTCTTGGGCTGCTTCTCTGGTGACTCCCTCCTCCCCGGCCTCCTCTCCCATTGGCGGAACCACCACCGTTGTCGTGCCCTCCACCACTGTCGTCACCGTCACCTCCTGCTCCGACAACGCCTGCACCAAGGTTCCTGTCACCACCGGAGTGGTTGTCGTCACCCAGGAGACCACCCTCTACACCACCTACTGCCCCCTCACCTCGGAATGGACGGTGGTGGTGCCCACCGGGTCTGCTACTGAGGCTACGACTCCTGCCACCACTGAGGCTACCACTGAGGCTACGACTCTTGCCACCGAGGCTACGACTCCTGCCACCACTGAGGCTACGACTTCTGCTACATCTCCTGCCACCACCGAGGCCGCCACTGTTAACACCGTCCCCGCTAACACTGACACTGCCTCTGCCACCGTCTCCCCCCAGGGTCCTCAGACTCCTGGTGCCTCCCCCGACAGCACTGAAACTGTCACAACGGCCACCACCGCCACCATCGCCCCCAACAACACCCAGAAGGCTTCGTCCTCGGGTCCCAACACCGTTTCTCCGCACGAGACCTCTGCTGCTCACCACTCTGCCCCCGCTGCCTCTGGCTCCACTCCTCTGGTTGCCCCCGCCCAGGGCGCTGCCAGCAAGGCTGTTTCCGTTTCTGTGGGAGCCCTTGTCGTGGCTGCCGCGGCTCTTTTGGTGTAAACCACACTTGGTACAAAACCACCCTTCTTCGATACCCTTTTGCAGACCTTCTGCACGCACCCGGTTCTTCTTCTCGGCTGCAAAACCCTTACTTCGTTCAACTCTTTTAGGTACTTTCGTAGGTCTTCAATCCATAGATTCGAGCATCCGTAGACCCCGTTTTTCCCCACGCCATTTTAGTCGCTATATCATCCCAAACCCTGCAATTTCACGTCAGAGACGCTAACCAAAAATTACGAAAAGGGATGAATTTCGGCCCGTTTGGGATGCCTGTTTCCCGGGTTTCCGGAGCCAAGGTGACAATCGCCTGGCAACGTAACGTTTTCTTCTGCCATTCGGAAATAGTACCCCGGTGGGTAAATCACCATGCATAAGTCCGACCGTATGCCTGCAACCTGGCCTCCAAACAAGGGAAGCCAAGAACTGCGTCAGATTAACACACCACATGCGAAGGTCTACCCGAGGGAAGACCCCGTAAAGTACGTTTCTTCTCGGCAAGACAACAACAGGTATTAGACTCCCTAAAAGGGCCTTCCTAGTATCCACCTCCACTGCCCCCCTCCCATTCCTTCTCTTCCAGCCCTCCCAGCTGGATAATCATACCCGTTCATTCAAAAAGTTCTTCTCTCACATTTTCCCTGTATAACCCCCGAACAAAGCGTTTCACCCTTTGATAGCCCTCGTATGCCGGCACCCTGCAAAATCCACAAGGCGGCCTATTGTACTGAGGTGCCCAATTTACCTCAACAAGGCCCCAGTTTCCCAACAAGTACCACACGAATAGCCAAACCCGAGACCTACCATGCGCCAGCGCCTGGGGCCTTTGTTAACATAGCGTCGAGAACCCCCTTGTGAGAAATTCCTATTGTGAGGGTTTCTTGCTGTAACTCTGGCGACTGGCATCTATACAGGCACGCCAAAGAGCCCCAAAAGGGGCACCTCCAGAAGGGCACTTGGAACAGGGCTGGCTGGGTAAGTGGCCCTAGGCGTGCGGAAACCCGGCCAGGATTTAGAGTAAAACAATGTCTTGTACACGCTCATATTTGTGGCATTATTAACCTCGCGAACAATACGTATACAACAATCGTCTTTAAAAGCGCGAGCTCACTTGCATGACAACAAGCGCCTGTGGAAGGATTTGGCAACAGCGAAGACGCCCGACCGCAACACTTACTTGCTTCAAAAGGCAAAGTGGGCCGGTTACTGAGGGCAGGTGAACAGCCATACAGAAGCGCTTTTTCCGGAGATAACGCCAGATACGGCCGCCTCGTACATAACCACTCGCCGCTTAGGCGAATTTTTAAGCCAATTTCCGAATCAGGGATGGCGCGCGCTGCTTAGGGGTCCCAAAATAGGCAAGACTTGCCATTTTGCGGACTGAGCGACGCGCGCGAAACCAATATTTTATCCTGGTGGGGCAAAATTCGCCCGAATCGTGCGTGGTTAATTCCTAAAGTGGGTATTTTGCCAGGACAGCATCGCGGCTAGCGGGCTGTATACAGGCGCTGACGCACCCTCAAAGATATTTTTGCAATCCCTCTTCCTCCTTACATTCTCTCACATTTAGACGAGGGGGGCCCTGGCGAAGCTTCCTGCAGGGTGGGGAAATGAGTGGTGGTCAAAACGTCTAGTTGAACCGCAGATGCGTTTTCTGGGCCAGGTGGCGCCCAAGAGCAGCCCTTCCAAAGACCCTTTGCAGCAGGCCCTACCCTCTGAAGGTGCAGTGTCAGTGTTCCTATTGTCAGCAGCCCAGACCTGTGGTTATGTAAATTGGCAGGGTTTGTTAGCGTGTTTCTATTGTTGCACCTTCGCATTCAGGCTTTTTTAGCCTTTTCACACTCTTTTCTGTTACGTCCTTGCGTCCTCTGACCAAAACAGTCTATTTACCTCTCCTTTGGGACCCAGCGTGTTTGTGAAGACAATAGCCCTGGCTGGCCGCAAATGGCGAAAATCTGCAGACGCTAGCGGCGGTATACGAGTACCCAGACTATAAATATAAGGCCTTTCTCTCTCCCAATTTTGTTCTCCAGTCCTTCGTTCCAATGCAGTTCACCACCTCCAAGGCGCTTGCCCTCATCGCTGCCACCTCGCAGATTGCATCTGCGTCGGCCTTCAAGTTCGAGTTCAGCCAGTACTTTGACTTCTCGCTCTCGTTGGGCTTCCCCACCAGAGACGACTGTGGCACCCACAACACCCCTCTCTTGCAGTTCGGTTTGCAGGAGAACTCGCAGATTGACATCGACTTTGTCAAGAGAGACAACGCCCAGAAGGAGGTTGTGCTCGTCGAGAGATCCCCCTGGGAGGCACCCAAGGCTGGCCTTACGGTGTCGGACGTGGCCTTTGTCCAGGACGACCTTTTCAAGGTGACCCTCAACTTCGAGGCCGATGGCTTCCAGACCTTGTTCACCACCTTCGCTGGTGGTGAGACTAAGGTGATTGCCCACGGCACTGGTGCCGACGGCAACACCGACGTGCAGCTCAACGCCGACGGCCACATCTGGAACATCTTCCAGTGGTCTGCCACCTTCCTTGTCAAGTCTTCCGAGCACAACGGCTTCTTCTGCTTGCCTGACGACTTCTCCATCGAGTTCGACTTCTCCACCAACTCCTCTTCTCCCTTCTTCCCCGTCTGGAACCAGGTTTTCGCTGACCAGTACACCTACACGCTCGACCAGGACTTCAACGATGCCGTCAAGACCTCCAACTTGAGAAGATCCGACAACGTGCAGTTCCAGAACCCCAACTTCAAGAGAGCCGACAACCAGGGCCTCGACTTGAACGACTTCCTCAACTTCGGTACCAACAACTTGGTGTTGCCCAACTTCTGCTGGTCTGTCAACTGTGGCTCCGGCTCCTTCTCGTCTGCTGGTCCCTCGTCCACGCCTGCGCCCTCTTCTGCCCCTGCGTCGTCTGCGCCTGTGAGCTCGGCCCCTGCGTCTTCTGCCCCTGCGTCTTCTGCCCCTGCGTCTTCTGCCCCTGCGTCGTCTGCGCCCGCTTCTGAGCCTACCTCATCTGCTCCTGCTTCCGGTGCCACTGCTTCCGAGCCCGCCTCTTCTGACCCTGCTTCCGGTGCCACTGCCTCTGGCGCTGGCTCTGGCGCTAGCTCTTCTGGAGCTGGTGCCGATGCTGGCTCTCCTACCGAGGTCGCTGCTGCCTCCACTGTCGTCGACGTTGTGGGCACCACCGTGGTCACCATCACCTCCTGCTCCGACAACAAGTGCACTCCTGTGCCTGCCACCACCGGTGTCAAGGTCGTCACCAAGGAGAACACCGTCTACACCACCTACTGCCCCTTGACCGACGTCACCTCCACCGCCGCCCCTGCCCCTGCTACCAAGACCGCTTCTCCCACCACTGAGGCTGCTGCTCCCACCACTGAGGCCGCTGCTGGCACCACCACGGCTGCTCCCGCCCCCGCTGACACCACCACTCCTGCCACCGTGGCTCCCGCTACCACCCAGGTGACCTCTACCGTCTCCACCAAGGGTGCTGCTCCTGGCACCGTGGCCACTGAGTCGTCTGCTGCTGCCCAGTCGTCTCCTGCCTCCGTCGCCCCTGCCCCCAACGCTGCTGCTGGGTTGTCGGTGTCGGTTGCCGCTTTGGTCGCTGCTGCTCTTTTCCACCTTTAGGTATATACCCTTCGGCCCTAGTGGTGGGCACATACCACAGGATTTATTTTGCCCTTCATAGAATGGCGTGCTAGCCACTGCCTGTTTCTGTTTCGTTATGGTGATCTTCCGCCTAGGATTAACGGTGGCATGGACATAATGCATAATTTTGAAGCCATTGTAGAGGATGAGTTTGAAGTCTCTGCTGTGGGCCGTCTATAAAAGGCAGGTGATTCTGAGTGAGGGTCTCTATGGGCTCCTGTTGGAAATTTGCAGCAGTTGTAACATTTGCTTCGGAGTGGTTTGGTCTCTATGGGCGACGATGTGAAATTTGCAGCAATTGTAACATTATTTGCTTCGGAGTGGTTTGGTCTCTATGGGCTCCTGTCGGAAATTTGCAGCAATTGTAACATTATTTGCTTCGGAGTGGTTTGGTCTCTATGGACGACGATGTGAAATTTGCAGCAATTGTAACGTAATTGGCAGCTTGGACATTTGTACAAATTTGCACCAAATGGGACTTTGGCTGCCCTGAACTCTACAGCAATTGGAACACCTTTTGCCGCAAGAACTGGCACATTTCCTGCACCGCAGCACCCTGAAAGAACAAAATCGTGGCACTCACACACTCGGTTTGATGCTGCAAAATTTCCAAATTTCACAATCCTACTGCTCAATCGCAGTAGCGATCGGCGTGAGTGATTCCCGATTTATTAGGCACAAGTAGTTGTTCCCATATTGATCTTTCGCACAATAAAAGCCTCCCTCTAACAACACTGATTCTAGCACTACCAAGCCACAGGCTAGTACACCTATGTCGTGTTAATTTTTCGCTCCTATAGCGTTTTACCCATCTCCGATTTGCACAGGACACCTGCAGCCCCCACTTGTTTCGTGTTTATTCCAATCACATGTTCGCAAAGCTCTTATAACCTTAAGCCCTGTCTTCCTGTAGTAAACCGCCTTTTTCATACTTCAATAAAGAAATTGCAGCCAACAATGCGACACGAAACGCACCCGCCCAATTAGGAAATAAAGATGGCTGTGCTGTCAGACCGCTCACCGCGTATGTATAGCCTCCTGTAGCTTACTAAAAAACCTTTCCTGCCCGCCTCCTGTGGAGTTTGCACGTGTAAAAACACGATTATATAACCCATCGACAAATCTTACATAAGCAACACCGTTATATAAGCCCTCTCCTCAGCCTTACATAAGCGCGCAAGCTATTTTTTCAACCACCTCTCCAGCCCACCACCATGTTCAAAGTCGCTCGTTTTGGACCAGTATCGCGGGTCTGGGCCCGCAGCCTCTCCCGCTACCACCTGAACGACCAGATTTATGTGCACGAGGCCGAAAACGGCTTCAAATTCACGCTCTTGCCCGATTCGTCAGCCCTCCCCATCGGGCACTGTCTGTCGAAACACAACGTCACTCCCGACACTTTTCGGCCCAACCCGGCGTTTTTGGAGGTGCTCAACGACACGGTAGCACACAAGGTGCAAGAAGACTTCTCCTTCATCGTGGAAGCAGGCGCCAATGCCCTGACATTCATGCCCATCTACGATTTCCGGGAAATTCCCCGATACGGACGCATCCCCGAGATTGACAACATCTTCGGCTATGTGCAGGTGGACAGCCATGGCAAGATCGTTCCTGGAACCTATGAGGCCAACAACATGTACCGTTTGTGCAACGGGGTGGGCCTAATGAAGTTGAGCGACTACTTATACGAGCAGGTTGGAGCAGCCACCCAAAAGTGAGACTGCACACAGTCGACGCAGCTTCATGCAGGAACAAAAAATACCCCGACAGGGCCCAAGCCCGACCCTGGCCAAGATGGTCACACAATTCAGACACGGCTGACGACGGCCCACGGTGTGGAAGAAGGCGGGCAAAACACCCCGCTGATAGCCCAGACATTTTGAGACCCCCCGTGGGTAGTGTCTGGTTCCGGGGCCCAATGCACGCGTGCTGGTGTTTGTCTGCAACTTCCTGGAGACACCAGTCCAGCAGGTGTATGCACCGGTTACACGCGATCAGACATTATATGCCAGCGCCGGTTGTCGGCAATTATTTTTCGTAAACGGCCAACAGCCGCATGTTGCATGCACACCTGCGTTTTACAGCCAAACGGTGACTTCCACCCCGTGCATTGTTTGTTGTCAGACATTTTATCGCCACCGGGGTATAAATAGGGCACCTCTCCCCGCTGTTTTGCACCGTATCGCTTTCAATGGTTCTCGGTCACTGCAACCCCAACCTTGCTTCTCTCAGCCTCCGCATCATTCAGGTGTTCCTTGCCATCCTTATTTTGGGCATTGGCGCCGGATACCTCGACAAGATCGGCTTCAATGTGGACAGGGCCTCTCTTTGTGTCGCTACCGCTGTGTTGTCGCTCATATACGTGGTTCCCATGTTTTTTGCGGTCACGAGGGCGTTCTACCCGCCGATCTTGGTGTTGGTTGGCGAGTCGTTGTTCTGCATCCTCTACTTGGCCTCCTTTGGCGGAATCACCGACCTCTACGGCTCGGGCTCGTGCTCCGGTCGCTACTCGTACGGTTTCGCCTTCTACTCGTACGACGACGGCTCGTGCAAGCTCGGAAAGGCATTGATCCCGTTTACGTTGTTCCAGTGGTTGTTCTTTGCGGCCACCTTGGTGTTGTTGATCATGTTCACCATCGTGCCGTTGGCGAAGGCCGGCGGCTTCAACAATTTGACCAAACTCAGCATCTTCTCCCCGGGTGCCATCTACGCGGATTTCGTGCCCAGCCCTGCCACCCAGGACCTCGAGGCTGGCCCCGGAGCCGTGGCCGTGGACGGCTCGGTCGCTGCCGAGGGCCATGACTCGGAAGTCGAGCACAAGACCTCGGACACTCCCGACGAGGAGATCCCCAACCCTGTGTCTGAGGCCACAGTGGAGCCGACACCCAAGGCGTAATTGATTCCCCCGGGCCTGAGCCACCTCTCTCCTCTCTTGCTGCTACTGTTCTCGCAGGCACAGGCTCTCGTGTACATCCTAATACAGTTCTAATCGCAAACACCGCGGCCAACGTGTGGCCCATTAGTCAGTAGCAAGCGTAATCGTAACAGTCTCGTAAATTGGCAGGTTTATTGTGGTTTCCTTCCACCCGACACGCGGCGGCCTGCACACAATCGGTGTCTGCATGCCAAGCTGCATATGTATCCTGCATACAGCGGGTATTCGTCGTAACTGGCGGCATGGGCACCCTGCGCGAACCCTAATTGGAAAGCAATTCGTATCTACTGTATGGCGTTCTTTTTTGGCTATCGGACCAGTCACTGACACTGTACAGCGGGTATGTGTGGATCGGCTTTCTATTGTTGGGGTGTGGAGCTTGAAACGGCGATTTTTTGTCTGATTCGGCCCCTCGTCGGCCCCCAAAATTGGCACATGCTGGATCGAGGGGGCAGAAAATAAAGCGTGTTCCCCGACATTTTCTGGATCGCCCTAGTTGGCCCTGTCATCCACAATTGTCTGGCTCGGGCTGTCACGCAATCCGTCATTTGTTATCGGGCGGTGCACGGGTGTTTTCGCCGTTCCTTCAGCTAAGGTGCCACTTCCCAAGCGCCTACATTGCCGAATCCGGCAGCTACGCGTCATAGTATAATGCCATTTGCGAGTGCGCAGGTGCCTGGTAGCGGACATATACGGTTGGCCAATAACCGTTCCAGAACGCATCCAATAAGCCAATCATGCAAATCTCAATTTGAACGAGTCGCAGCCGTTTTTGGCCAACTGCACCGGAATCTGCACGAACTTTCCGTTTCCGTGTTTATGTCCCTCGTTGTAGCACCAGTTACTCTTTCCCCCGTAGCTGAGCTCCTTGGTCTCCTTGTCAAGCTGAAACTGGTACTCGCTAGCAGCGTTTTTTCTGTTGCAGTTGAGCTCTCCGTCAGCGTCAACGCCACAAATACCCTTCAGAGAACTCAAGGTGTAGCCTCCAAACTGCAGTTTGGTCAACCGGAACGACGCGCAGGTTCCGTAGTTGTACCACTGGCCATTGCTGATGAGACAGCCCGAGTGGTCGCTGAGCTTCAAATAGCCCCTGTCGGGGCCTCCCGGGGGCTTGGGGCCCTTGCTGGGAGGAGGCTTCCAGCCGCTTTTGGGGAGAAACTTGATGCCAGACGCCGGGCAGTTCAGACTCATCAAGGACGGAATGGGCACAAACTGCTCATCCAAAATGGAGCCCCGGAGATGGTGGTAGTACCACACCTCCTGCAAGGCGCCGTACCTGTTGCACTTGAAGAACACATCGAGGCCGTGAAATCCCGCAGACAACGCGTCGGCTATCTGGGCCTTGGTGTACGTCTTTTCGTTGTCAGGCACAATACCGGCCCTCAGCAAGAAGTCAAACGTGGGCACCAGCTCGAACAACCGCATGCTGATCGAGAAGAAGTCGTACACGTTCTGGTTCTTTCTGTACGTGGTCGGGTTGTAGCAGGTGGGACGCATGGTCTTGATGCACGTGGCGTGCTTGTTGAATTCGTGCACCCACAACAGCTCGTCGTTGCCATTGAAGTTCTTCCACAAGCGGGTCATCTTGTCATAAAGCTCGCCGTCGCTGAACTCGTCCTGGATGATGCTTGCCACGTCCCTGATGTTCAATGAAGAGTCGCAGAACTGCTCGTAGCTACCGTCGCAGTTATCGGGCCACAATCCGTGGAGCGTGAACGTGTCGTTGGGCCCAATGGGCGGGTAGTAGTCCCAGAACTGCGTCTGCAAAAGAATGCCTCCCGGAGCCTCGAAACAGCACGTGTTCTCGACAGGAGTGGAGTTCGAACAGGTGAGAGGAAGGTCAATGGGACAGGAGGGCGCCGTCTGAGGGGAACCAAAGAAAACGCTCTCGGGCGCCCAGGCAATGCCTGGAAAGCCCAAAACAGGCGCAATAATCGTCGCCGAGGCAGCTAAAAAACGCATGGGGGGCGAAGGAGAAAAGCAGGGCCCTTTATACCTTATCGATAAGAAGCGGTGGGCGCACGCCAGATGACCAGCTTACGTAAGAAATTGTTGTTATCGCCAGGCGATGTGACGCGTATTACTTAAGAACCTCCAAATGCTGATGTAATGGCCAGGTGGTCCACGTTTCTGCTCAGATAGCCTAATAGAAGTCGTACTATTGGTTTCAGTACCGCCCCGATTCAGTCCCTTCTGCAACTCTCCTCGTTTGGCAATTCCCAATGACGTCCCCTTCGGCATTTGAGACTCGTCTTCCTCTACATTTTGATTGTCCGTTGAGGATGCATTTTATGTATGTACGTGTATAATCCACCTTTATCATCTTCCAGAAGCAGTAAAAAAACCCAATCATTCACAACATGATTCCACGGCAAAGCCGCCGACACCAGATCGTAAGCAGTCATTAAATGCAGTTGATGCAATTAAAATAAAGTACAGTGAAAAAAAGACGAGACAACCAAGGCGGATAGCTGACCGCTTAGTACTTGTAGATGTCAGCCTTGAAGGGGCCCTTCTTGGGGAGACCCAAGTAGTCGGCCTGCACGTCGGTCAACTCGGACAACTTGGCGCCCAAGTGGTCCAAGTGCAACTTAGCGACAGTCTCGTCCAAGATCTTGGGCAACAAGTGCACGCCCAAGTCGAACTTGCCAAGCGAGGCGAACTCGGGGTACTTAGCTCTGAACTCCTTGTCGTCGGCCTTGAAGAGAGCAATCTGCGCCAACACCTGGTTGGAGAAGGAGCACGACATCACGAACGACGAGTGGCCGGTGGCACAGCCCAAGTTGACCAAGCGGCCCTCGGCCAACAAGATCACGTGGCGGCCGTTCTTCATCAAGAAACGGTCCACCTGGGGCTTGATGTTGACGACAGACTGGGCGTTGGCCTTCAACCAGGCCACATCGATCTCAATGTCGAAGTGGCCAATGTTGCACACAATGGCGTCCTCGGGCATGGCCTCGAAGTGCTTGCCGACGAGGATGTCACGGCAGCCGGTGGTGGTCACGAAGATCTGGCCAATAGAGGCCACCTCGTCCATGGGCGCAACCTGGTAGCCGGAAACAGCAGCCTGCAACGCGTTGATGGGGTCGATCTCGGTGACAATGACTCTAGCACCCATACCTCTCAAGGCCATGGCACAGCCCTTACCGACATCGCCGAAACCGGCCACTACGGCAACCTTACCGGCGATCATCACGTCGGTGGCTCTCTTGATACCGTCGATCAAGGACTCGCGGCAGCCGTACAAGTTGTCGAACTTGGACTTGGTCACGGAGTCGTTGACGTTGATGGCAGGCACCTTCAACTTACCGTCTCTCAACATCTTGTAGAGGTGGTGCACACCGGTGGTGGTCTCCTCGGAAAGACCGAAGCAGTCGTCCAACATCTCGGGGTACTTCTCGTGCACCAAAGTGGTGAGGTCACCACCGTCGTCCAAGATCAAGTTGAGCTTCTTGTTGTCCTTGAAGGCGAACAACTGCTGCTCAATGCACCAGAGGTACTCCTCGTCGGTCTCGCCCTTCCACGCGAAAACAGGCACGCCCGCAGCAGCAATGGCAGCAGCAGCGTGGTCCTGAGTGGAGAAAATGTTGCACGAAGACCAAGTCACCTCGGCGCCCAAAGCGGTCAAGGTCTCGATCAACACAGCGGTCTGCACGGTCATGTGGAGGCAGCCGGCGATTCTGGCACCCTTCAAGGGCTGGTCAGCACCGTAGGTCTTTCTGATGTCCATCAAACCGGGCATCTCGTTCTCGGACAACTCGATGTCCTTTCTGCCGAAGGCAGCCAAGGAGATGTCAGCGACTTTGTAGTTGGTGGCGGGGGAAGACATAATGATGTGTGGTGAAAAAAAAGGTGCGGATGCCCCGTTTATATAGTGAAAAAATGCTATACGACAAAATTTTGGAAAATTTTACTTCACATGCGAAAACGTGGGCGTGCATATAGCCCAACACCAATTACACCGCAACTGGTCTGGCTGTGGTCGCCAAAGCCCCCAGCTGGGCGCAAAAAGGGCCATTTGGCAAACAGACGGAAATGCCATCCGAGTTCTCGAAAGGGAGGGCGGCAGCGAATTTGGCAGCAAAACGGCCCAATTGGGACGCTCGTGGGGAGCTCATTGCGGATTTATAACGCCCGATTCGGTCAAAATTTCGCCCAAAGAGGACCAGATCCTTGCAATCTGGAACAACTGGTCCTTAAGAGGCGGAGTTACACCCAATTTGGGCACTACAATTGCAGAATTGAAAGCGTTTAATCATTTTAACGTCACCGCAGCACGAAGGTCTCAAACCCGTGCTATGCTGTGACGGACGCAAAGCGTCCAGAAGCTCTGAAGAGAATACAACCAATAGCGTCTTCTTCTGTTCAGCACGAGTGAACTACTTGAAGAAGCTTGAATGAAACCGGTTCTGCTCATCATATTTCAAACTTCAACCAGTCCAAATCGCGCACATCGCTCATATCCGTCTGCGGGGTGCTGTGCTTCAACCCGTGAGTTAAAGTCGATGTAGTTGCCGACGGCTGGATAGCGTATTTTCCACCCACAACCTCTCCCTGAGACGGCAATTTCAACTCCTCGTCGTCATTATATAGCGACGTGTAGTTCTTGAAAAAATTGCCCTCTTCGAGTGGCTTTTCGCTGGGCAAGAGGTCCATCACATTGATTTCGCGTGCGTTAACCAGGCTGCTCCGAAAGCCGTTTTCAGGGCCCATGAGCTCCAGTGGATTCGTGAAAGATGGCCTTGTCACGACACTGCCACAAAATGACGAATGCGATGTGACCAGGCCCGGTGTTTCCACGTAGTTACCGTCCCGGGCCAGGTTGGCGCCGTTTCGTTGGGCTGAGAGACTACTGGGGTTCTCAAAGTAGCTGTTGTTATTCACGCTGAACTTCTGGTTGAGCAAAAGCGTGTTAATGTTTGTAGGCGTTAAAGCGGTCGTTTGCAGAGGTGACAGCGGAATGGTGCCCACCCCCAGACCCATGAAGGAGCTCTTTCTGTTCAGAGAAGAGAGGTTGGTAAAAGACGTCCGTCGGTGCAAAGAGGAGGAGTAGGAGTTCCTCTTATTGTACGAATTCTGGTTGGATGAGGACAACTGCAGCGGCACTCTGCGACCGAAGGACTCGGAAAAATCGCCGTTTCCAGCAATGTTCAAGTCCGACTTCTTCCTCTTAAACTGCTGGTTGCTGTTGGAGAGATTGGACATGAAAGGGGATGCAGGACTGGTGTAGGAGTTGTTGGGAATGGGGATGGACTGCATGTTCTGAAGGCTGCTGGGGCCGTTATTCAGCACGGAAGAACCGTTATTGGGCACGGAGTTGCCTCCAGAAGACGGCTTCGGCAATATAAGTATGTTCTTGTACCGGCTATCAGTGGCAGAGGACAGACCTGGGGTACTGGAGATGGAGCTCTCGCCATCGTAATAGGTGTTGTCGAATTTGATGGGATTGGGGTATGACGAGTTATCCTGGGACCTCAGCAAGCTGTAGCTCTCGGAGAACTCGGCTTTAGGGTTGGTGGGGGCCTTTCTGGAAGAGCGTTTCTTTATGACGTCTGTTTTCATACTGAGCGGTCGCGTAGTCCCGTGCAAGCGCTGGAAAAGCCCACAGGCGTTGCAGAGGGTCTTACCGTCAGGGCTTTTTCGCCAAAGCGGTGTTTTGAGCGTGTGACAGTTGAAGCACTCGGTGACAGAGGCTGCCGGCGCCGTCTGTGGTTCTTTCTGGTCTGAAAGAGACGACATGAGCGATGACGTGAGGTTCAGCTTGGTGGCATGTTGAGCGGGGGCAGCCTTTTGGGCCGAAAAGCCGTTGTTTACGGCCACTCCAGGGGAAATATTCGTCAGCGGAGCCACGTTCATGGGCATGACTCCGTTCTGTCCCACCTTAGGAGGGCTCCAAGAGGTCTGCAGCTGTGGAGAGGGAAACTCACGTTTGGCTCGTTGGGCAGGCGTGATTGTAGTGGATGTTGTGGCAAAGCCCTTGTTATTAACCGCGTGGTCCCACATATGGTCGGTACTGTAGCGGAGTGCTACTGGTGGAGAGTTGTCCATACTGTTGGGCGTGACCTCCATTGCTGAGGGGCCCGAAGCGTGTTTTTGGCGTGGAAGCTGCTGCAAAGACAGGCTTTTTAAGTCGTCCACTGACATAGGCGAGAGCAAATCAAGCACTTTGGCGCCTGACACACTACCTTTGGTGGAAAGGACGTGGTTCTTTTGCAGCCACGAGTTTTCCTTTCGGAGCTGGCGGTTCTCCACTCTTGTTTGTAGAGAAAGAAGCTTTTTGGCCAGGTTAAAGAGCTCCACTATCGAGAGCGACGACTCTAAGTCGTGTGCGCGGTCCAGAGAGGACGTTTTTGTCATCAGAAGAAGGCTCTGTGCCCAAAAGTCGAAAATGGCGTCCTTCTGCTGTTTTGGGGGCCCGGGGAGCTAGCCGCTGAGAACAGAGGATGCCAAAGAAACGGCCCTAGAAACACCAAAAAACGCCTGAACGAAGCCGAGAAAAGACGTGTGTGTACCAACAGCAGACGCCAGACGGGAATGTGGGCTTGGTGGAGAAAAAGGTGTTCAAAGAGCCCGAAATAGTCGACGGAGGACGGCGTTATTAAAGGGAAGTATAGGTGAGTTTAATTTTCTTGACTCTTTTTTGTGAAGTGGCACAAAGTCAATTCCGGCGGGTTTGTTGCGCAATGGTGAATTCCGAGGGCCCGAATGTGTCGTCAGTTCCGGCCGCGTTGACTTCCCGATTCGGAAGCCTATGCGAATGTGGAGGCTTATGGCTGGGCGCAGTTTTCAGCCATGGGCCCTGAAAAGCGGCGAAGGTCCCAAAGCGGTGAGGGAAAGAAAAGAAGAAGTCTTCGGGACTATATGGGCCCTTTAGGGCGCTTTGCGGCGCATTGCTGTGGGCTTATGAGGGGTGAGCACCAGCTCAAAGGGAGGGCTAAGGCAGGCAAAAAAGAAACCCAGTAGGGAGAAAACGGAATAGTGCACGTAGAGGGGGTCCTCAGATTTGTTACATTTGAAAAAGGCAGTTTCGAGGGTTTACGACAACTATTCGTCAGGGTCCAGATTAGCGAAAACCGATGATTTTGGGCCCGGTTTTCTCCACAAAGGGCCCGAAAAGAAGGCTCTGGTGAAGTAGGGCCATAATACTGAGCTACGGCTTCCGGAACGCAGGTGGCTGCGAAAGATGCGTTTATGGAGTTCTCAGACTGAACTTTTTGCAGCCTACTATGCGCAGCAGATGTGCGGGAAAGACAGCCCCATTCGCGAGACAAGACCGCACGGCCCTGGCTGGTAAATAAAACGAGACAACGAGCTAAGAGAGAAAAGGACGAGCATAACACGAGTGCCTGGTGCTGACCATTTTCACTGATTGGAGGGTGTCCATCTAGTATAGCCCGTAACCACACGCCCACCTGTTCCAAAAACACCTTCGTCTCGGAAATTAAAGAAAACGCTTCTCGCAAAGTCCCCATTGCACACTCCCTGGGGCTCTGTCGCTCTTTTCTTCCCTTCCTCCCATTTCTTCCTCTCCTTTTCCACCCTCATTTCTACCTCTCTGCGTGCCATCATACAATTACATATATACACCGCTCTATGATTCCTCCGAGAGCCTGTGGTGGTGGTGTTTGGCGTAGCGGCGGTACTTGGTCGTCGCCCCGTCTCCGCTGGCACCGCCCACAGCCAAGGGCGGGTTGTTGTCCGCGTGCAAACGGTACTCGAAAGAAACCCCGTGAACCCTTTCGCTGGAGCCCGTATCGAGCGTTTCCACACAGTCCAGGCCCTGGCTGATGAGATCGCACTCGCGGATGATGCGCAAGATCAGATCGCAGATGATACGCCGTGCCTGGAAGCTGGTGAGCACCTTTTTGGCCTTGTCGTCGTCCAGCCTCTTCTTGCCGAAGCTCAAGTTGGAATTCCACACGGAGATGATGTCCTCGTCCTTGCGCACGCTCAAAACGAGGCCGCAGATGTCGTTCAAAAGGAGCTCCTGCACCTCCTCGCCGTAGTTGGAGTCCGGAATAATCAGGCCCGTGATGGTCTTGAGCAAAAGCCGCTCCCAGATGAGCGCCAGCCGCTGTCTGAGCCGAAGCACCTGCTCGGAGGAGACGTCCGAGACACCGACGCTTGGCGTGACACGTCTGTTGAAGCGGAAAACCCACCTTCCACCCTTCAGGTTGATGGGGTCCTCCCACACGGGGTTTATTCCCAGCTTGAACAGCAAGATCTCCGTTCCGATGGGCAACTCAAACGTCTTTTTGATCCACAGCAAGCTCAACCACAACTGCTCCACAGACCCTATGCTCGACACCGCGCTATCGGCTGCCACGCTGGGGAACCGCACCTCGCGCGTGGTCTGCAAATACAGGTCCACAGCAGTGGCAGTGGCGGGCGCCTCCTCCACCTCGTCCTCGCGTTTTTTGACCTTCTGTCGCGAATGGTGCCATATGGTCCAGCAGTACGGTAAAATGTGGTGGTCCGCGGGGATTCTGCTGACAGTTTCGTGCGATTCCTTCACGGGATCTCGTTTGGGGAGCTCCACAGAGGCTGCGGGTGCCTGGTGCTGGGCGCCTTTTTTGTACTTATGGTGAGAGCTGTGCGAGTTCTGGTGTCCCAGAGAGGCGCTCTTGTACAGGTTCTGGTTCATTATGCGGTTGAACAAGGACTCGGCTCGTTTGAGGTTCTCTGACATGGTGCAAGGATTTATGTGAGATGCTATGTGGAAAGTAACCTGGGGTGCTCAGATGCGATTTTTGCAGCCAATAACCGAGACTCCCGTTTCTTGGGCTGGGATATGTTGCGTATGCGAGCTGACGTTTGTTTTGCAGCCAAATGGGCGCGCTGGGCCGCCGGTTATGGTGTTCTTGAAGGCGACACTTTCCAACCTATTTCTGGCGAGTGGAGAGCGCAGAAAACCGGGGTTTTTCGTAAATGGCCAGTGTGGTACTAGCGGATGCAACGGTGTCGCTTAAATGACAGAAAACGGCTGATGTGTGCCTGTAAACTGCTAACTCGTGTGACAAGGAATCCACTGCGAATGAGGTTGGCCTCGTTGGAATCGACCTGGCGTGCACCTACCACTTTGAAAAATTTTCGTTTGTGTGCAGGCCCCGATTTACCCACGAGACATGTCCCAGAAGCCCACAGGCCCGTGGTAGACCAGGAACGGGGCTTGGGATGTTATGGTGCTATTTTGGAAAGGCGTGTCGATTTTTGGTTTGTTTCGCTTTTTTTTGCGCTCAAAATGGCCAATATAGTGCCGAAATCGAAGCCGCTACAGATTCGGGCCAGGTCCATCCCAAAGCAGCCTGTTTACGTCCCAAACGGGATAGGTACCCTTGCAAGAGCCCGCAGTTGCAAAACTTTCAAGGGGGTGTTTTTTGCAACCTCACAGTCGTGTGATCGAAGACAACGGTGTAGCCTCGCATGCAGAATATCTGAATATGGAAGGGCCCGATTGGAAGCAAGGATACCCGATTCTGGAGAAAATGGCCTCTATTCTGAGCTAGGTGGCATGTTTTTGGTAAAGGTCTGCATCGGGCAAGTTGAGGCTGTTTTAGGTGCAAATCGAGGAACTGCCGACAGAATCTATATTGAGGTGAATTGCACCCAATCCTGAAGAGTTCCGGTTGCAATAGCCAAGCACAACCAACGAGTCAAGAGATGACTGTAACGACATGCCCCTATTCCAACTAGGTCCCCTGACTTCCCTTTTGGCGAAATACCTCCGACAACCATCTACATGTGTTGCATTATCTAAGCATTCATTCGGCGATTCGTTCAGCTACAGATACCCTCAGTGGAACCCCTTTGGCATTTTGGCTGAGAAAACGCCTTCTGCGAAACACCGCATCCCGTTCCCATGACCTAGGCCTTGCTGTAGTAGTGCAAGTAGCCACCCAAGGTCTTCGTGCCGTTGATGTAGTTGGACATGTCCAACTTCTCGTTGATAGAGTGGGCACCGTCGTCTCCACGGCCCATGGGCAACAACAAAACGTCGGTCTTCAACTCCCTCTCGAAAGTGAGAGTGATGGGAATGGAGCCTCCCTCTCTGGTGAAGTCAGGTTTGATGTTGTACACGTCCTCTGTGGCCCTGGCAGCTGCGGTGAAAGCGTCGTTGAAGGGGTTGGACACCCAGTAATCGCCACCGTGCACCAACTCCACCTTGATGGTGTTGGGAGAACCCAACTCAGCAAACTTGTCGTTGACGTACTTGATGACGAGCTCGTCCAACTTCTTGGGCTCGATGTTGGGCACAGTTCTGATGGAGAACTTACCAATGACCTGCGAGGGGATCACGGTCTTGGCACCGGCACCGGAAAAGGCGCCCTCCATGCCGTGGATCGACAAAGAGGGGTATCTCCAGCGGTGCTTCAAGATGTCCTGTTTCTTCTGGTGCAATGCGGTGTTGGAGCCCGACGCAGCATTGAGCTCCTCCACCAGGAAGTCGATGTCGTCGTACAACGCGTCCTCCTTGGCAGTCAACGGCGCCACCTGCTCATAAATGCTGGGAATGAGAATCTTGCCCTGGGGGTCCACAAGCGTGGCCAACACCTTGACCAAGTCGTTCAAGGGCTCGGCCACAATACCGCCGAAAATGCCCGAGTGCAAGTCCGCGCCAGGGCCCTTGATCGCGACCTGGTAGTAGCTGCACCCACGCAAACCGTAGGTCACCACTGGCTTGGAGGTTCCCAACCAGTAGTTGTCGGAAATACACACGGTGTCCACGCCCTTGAAGTACTTGGAGGCCTCGGCGGCCACCAACTCGTCCAAACCAAGCGAGCCGGACTCCTCCATGCCCTCGAACACGACCCAGAGGTTGACGGGAAGCTCCCAGCCGAGCTCTCTGTGGGCCTGGATCACGTTCAACCAGCCCATCACAGGGCCCTTGTCGTCGGTGGAGCCACGGCCAAAGAGAATGTCTCTGGTGGTGTCATGGTGCATAGTGAAGGGATCCGTGGCCCAGCCGTCCTCCTTGAGGGCCGGCTGGACGTCGTAGTGGCCGTACACCAAAACGGTCTTCTTGGAGGGGTCCTTTCCGTAGCGGCCCAAAACGATGGGCGGCAACTGGATGGTGGGGTCTGCCACAGGAGGTGGCTGCGTTCCAAGCTCCTTCAACTCCACATCCACAAAGTCAAGCGCCTTCAATTCCAGTACCAAAAAATCGGCCATCTCAACCACCTTCGGGCGCAACGTCTCATCGGAAGAAACAGAGGGAATGGCAATGGCCTTGGCCAAGCGCTCCACAAACTGCGGTTTGAGCTCCTCGATCTTGTCAAAAAGAGGCTGCAAAGGTAACTTTTCGTACGACATTTTTGCTGAAGAATACTTGGGGGAAGTGGTGGCTTTTATGTACGGCGCCGGGCGTGCAAGAACCGATGGAAGGTGCAGGTCGCGGCTATCGGCGGAGATGCCGTGGAGGGCATTCCCAACCTTGAGGCCACAAGAGCAGAAAGGCCAATGGCAGCCACCTGGGCCACAATGCGCTTTTCTAACAGTTCCCTGTGTTTTCCCGTTTTTTGCATCCTTTTTGCGGCTCTCTAGCGCGTACTACGAACCATGTCAGCTCCTCTTTGGTGTACAGGTGCTTCAAGCTATATGTTCAGCATCTCAAGTTTCTTGGCCACATAGAGGATTCTGGAGCCTTCCTGGGGGTGTTTATTGTCCCAATTGGCACTAATAGACGAGCTACATCGCCTTATTTCAGGACTAGTCCCCGTCTGCTCTTCGCATTTCTCTTGCCCCTACAATCCCGCTGCTAATCTTTCAACTACAAAACCTCAACGCTCCCCACCCAGGCAACTCCTAAGATTCACCCGAGCTCTTTTCTGTTGCTGTCTTTCTGTCCCCGTTTTGCAGCCAAAAACAAGTCTCCCATCCCTGTCACAAACGGTGTCGCGAAAAATGCGTCAAATTACAATCCTCCATTCCCTGCCACCAGAACTCAAAAACCCACAATGCCATGTCTCTGGAGCTTTCTTCCGACGAAACGTCTGTCCTAGACCTCATAATGCCGACCGCGGCAAACACGCCTCAAAAACGGGCTCTTTCTAGGACCTCGACTCGTCCCAAAAGAACCAAACCCATCTCCAAAAAGCACTTCTACGATTCCAGTGAGGACGAGTTTGCAGTTGAGCTTCCTTCGGTATTTCAAATCGACGCAAAACACAACGAGAAGTTGGTCAAAAACAGCCACATCATCGAAAAGACAATCGCCGAGGATGCCGCCATTATGAAGCGCCAGTACGCCCAGTTAATCGACCAGAAGGAGGCCCTTTTGGCGGAATTGAACGATAATGGGTCAGATTACAAGTACCTGCTTTCCAACGAACATCATAAACGACTTGTGGACACTTTGGTGAAGCTGGGGTTGCAGCGAAAGGGCCCTTTTCTCGCCTCCCGACATTTCTATTTCTATGGGGAACTGAAAGAGGACCCCACGTTGGACACGACGCTTCCTTTTAATCCCAGGAGCAGCTTATTCAGGCTACAGTTCCGGAGGCAAAATTATGGCCGTTTGCGCCTCTTTTTGAAGGACCATTTTTGGCCCTTTCTCCATCATATTCTCGCCAGCGAGACCGATGTCCGGTTTCTTCTACTAGTTGGTGATTTCGTCAAGAGCTTGAAAAACACCGATATCCCCTTGGAAATTGACAGTGCCCAGTTTTCTCGCTATGTGGACCTTCTAGGGGGCGATCCTGAGCTTCTCTCGCCCACTGCTAGGCTTCCGATTAAGCTCGTTCAGTACCATAATAGCACCCGGCTCCTTTACGCCAGACTAGCCATTCTCTTCTTCTCTGTTTTTTTGGGGAAGTTCGATGCCGGGGTCTATTTCACGCTACTCCGGGTGTTTATTCTCACTCTCAGCGACTTTAACCTCGTCAGAAAGGACACCTGTGGCTTCATGGAGGTTTTCGTGGGCCCTGTTTTCGGTGCCCTCGTCGAATGGAGAAGAAAGGGCCTCACGAAACCGCCTCTGGAACAACACGACACCCTCATTCTAGAGCTCCACAGCATGCTCAGTGACATTTTCGTCACCCGGTTCCACAGCAGTCCGGATTCCCCTAGTCCAATGGTATCGTACCAGCTTCACTTCAACGTTTTGAGGCTTCTCGCAGAATGCACTGGAGGCAGCGATGATCTCTTTTTGGTCCGCTTGGTGGCTAGTCTCAACATGTCATTTATCAACGGAAAAGAGTACTTTTTCAGAGAGATGACGCCGGCAGAAAAAGACCTTGAGAGCGCCAATTTCGACTTCACACCATCGCCCGAGGCGCTTATTGCGGTTTTTCAGAAAGTGAAGAAACTCAATGTCACGAAAGCCCTAGAGCAGAACACCGCACAAGCCATCAATAGGATTTTTATATGGCCTTACAGACTCCGGGCCCTCAATCTGGTGGTTTTCAAGACGTTTTGGAAAAACTTGAACAGCGAGGAAAACAGGCGCAACCATAGGGAAATCACCCAGGCAAACTATGACAGGCTTTCAAAGCTCAACCAGGTGGTGAAGACTGCCAGGGACCGCTTTCACAGCCATTTGGGGCAGGTACTCCATGCAGAAACACCCGAGGATAGCATCTACGAAAAGGAGGATGTTGTGGCAACTATAACAGAAAGCTACTATGTTCTTAATGAGCTCAGTGCCACAATTACGAAGGACGTGCGATTGGTGCACGAGGATATGTTCTACGATGGAGTGGAGGGGTAGGGCGGAAGGGGAGTGGTGAAGGACAGGTTGATAAGAGACTATTTGGTTTGGGGTGTAGCGAGATAAGGGTTATTCGGTGATAGAGGAGAGATGTAAAGAGGCGTAGATGAACATATTGCGGGTGCATGGGTACGGATCCAGCTCATTAGCGAGGACAATACACCTTGTGACTTATGTTGGACCGGGGCTCTACAGGGGTAGCTTCGGTCTCGATGGGTGCAAAAGAGAGAAGCTCCAACAACATGCGTGCAAAAGCATAGTCCTCGACTGGCTGCAAAAGCCCACAAATGCAGTGCACCCCATGAGCGCAAATTTGCAACCAAAGACCCTCTCTGGCCAACAGTAACATTTCGCAACCGCAGTTTTCGGCATGACGTAGCTGGCTATTTGCCCTCTTTCGCTTGCATAAAAATGCAACCCTTTTCCCAAGCGGGAAAGAAGAGTCCGCAATAGGCACTCTGCCCAATTTGACACTTTTATTGCCCAATGCGGCCACCAGCTCGCATTCCTGGCCCTTTTCAAGCCCAAATCCCTCCTAAGAGAGCGGCAGCCAAACACGTGCACGGCTGCAACAAGCAACGATACGTCAACAAGGCCCCATTTGGCAGCCGTAATGCCAAAAGCGGAACGGTGGCAAATGGCCGCCCATCCCGGCCGTATATATAAACAGGCCGTTTCCCATCATTCCTGGCTGGTCTTTCCCGCCGCCCTTTGCCTGTGCGCGGGTTATTTGCGACCTCCAATTTCGCACTTCTAAGGGCACGTTGACACCATGACCGCCACCAGCCAGCCCGTCCGCTATATTAACCCCGAGGTGCCCCCCGACAGCCATCCGGGAGCCGAGGTCACCCTCCCCTACGGATTTGGGCCTGTTCCTGAGCACCTCGCCAACAAGCGCATCTTCTTCTTCGACATCGACAACTGCCTCTACGAGCGGTCCACCCGCATCCACGACATGATGCAGGTAAAGATCCACCAGTACTTCAAGGACCACTTGGCGTTGGACGACGCCAATGCGCACGAATTGCACGTCAACTACTACAGGACTTACGGGTTGGCGCTCGAGGGCTTGGTGCGGAACCACCAGGTGGATGCCCTTCAATACAACTCGCGCGTGGACGACGCCCTCGACTTGAAGGCGGTATTACACTACAAGCCGGAGCTCCGCGAGATGCTCCTTCGTCTCAAGGACTCGCACAATTACGACTACTTCTGGTTGGTCACCAACGCCTACAAGAACCACGCGCTCCGCGTGGTGCTGTTTTTGGGGCTCGGCGACTTGTTTGCGGGCTTGACCTACTGTGACTACGCACTGTCGCCCATCGTGTGCAAGCCCATGACCAAGTACTTCCACGGGTGCTTGGACCAGGTGCGGGTGGACTACCGCGACGCCACGGGCGAGCAATTGAAGAAGGTGCTGTTCGTGGACGACTCGGAGATCAACGTGAAGGCGGCGCATACGTTGGGCTTCGGCACTGTGGTGCACTTTGTGGAGGTGCCTGAGGAGCTCGCCGCTCTCCGCAAGAAGCCGGACTTCCAGGAGTACTACGGGGCGGGCGACAACAGCAGCAAGACCAAGATCCGTCTCATTACCAACATCTTGGATTTGGAGAAGGCGTTGTGATGGGCCAGTCCGGCCGGATTAGACCGCTATAGACGTGCATAGAACGAATAGTGATACAAATGGAGTGCAGAAGCCGGGAGCGGCAAAAGACGATAAAGTGGGATGTGGTCTAGTCTTCTTTATTAAAAGGAGCCTCTGAAAAGCCGGAGGCAACGGCGCACATAGCCCTTCAACGGACCTTCCAAAACCACGATAGCTTCCACCGGAGCAATACGTCATTGGCAGCAAAATAACGATATGCTGCAAAATGCAGCTGCTGTCAACATCTGTAGAACGAACTTCATTCCATCGCAAACGAACAGCCCCATTCCGATGAGGCAGATCTCCAATACCAGCACAGTAGCCACCCCAAGCCCATTTTTCGATCAAAAAAGGACGCTTTATTGACACAACGACGATGTTAGACCAAAAATACGACCTTCTTCATATCATTTTTAACGCAACTATTTTCTTTTCTGGCTGTGAAAAAAACCTCTAATTACTCACCATGCCACCCAAAAAGGCCGTCGCTTACAAAGGGCGCGTGCTCTTCCTCCACGGCTACACGCAGTCCTCATCCATCTTCTATGCCAAGCTGTCGGCGCTCCGCAAAAGGCTCCAAAAACTCGGATACAAGTCCATCTACTTGAACGGTCCCTGTAGGCTCACCCCGGCCCAGCTTCCGTCCAGCGACTCGCTCTCAAAGTTCAGCTCGGTGGTTTCCGAGCATGAGGATCCCAACTACAGAGCGTGGTGGACCAAAAAGCACCTCACCAACGCTGAGGTGGACCTTTCCAGGTCCATAGAGGCCATTAGAGACTACGTGGAAAACGGCACCATAGTGCCTGATCCTGACCACAAGGAGGACTCCGATGAGGGCGACAAGGAGTTGCCCATTTTGGGCCTCGTGGGGTTCTCGCAGGGGGCCTCCATGGCAGCGTTGCTCACACACAAGTTTCCCGAACTCTTTGGGGTGACGACGTTGAAATTCGCTGTGTTGTATTCCGGCTTCAAGTTGGACACCTCCAAGGGCTCAGGAAACGAGCAGTACGACAGCTTCTACCCCAAAGACGGTGGTGAAAAAGACGGTGTGCGCTACTTGCACGTCTACGGGGAGTTGGACACCGTGGTGGCAGACGACAGGTCCATGACGTTTTACGAGGTAGTCAAGCCAAGCTCGGACTTGTTGAAGCACCCGGGGGGGCATTTCGTGCCGAATTCCAAGCTCTTGGTTGACCAGGTGACCAACTGGATCCAGCACCTGGAGGAGAAGGAAGGCGAGAAGGAAGAGAAGAACGAAGATGACTTGGATGCGCTCATGGACATGATGGATAATTTGGGAAAAGCATAGAGATGCGGTGGTGATGAGGAGGATGGTGACAGTGATGTTAGATGCGCACATAGAGCGATAGAGTCGTATTTGTGAGGCGATAGAGACAGTATACCTTTAGAGTTATAGATGATAATGCTGCCAAGTGGGTTAACACAGTGGTTGTCGCAGTAGACCGGTGTTAGCTGAGTACATGAAAACGGCACTGGCACGTTGTTGGAATGAATAGCATGGTAACATTTGCGTCTAGGAGATTGTACAGCCCAAGTCTGCGGGAAACATGTCCCTGTATCTCCCGGAATCAGCAGAAAACTGTCTGAGTGCATTTTGAACTCCTGACATCTTCATTTTAGCTACCCATATGAACCTCTACAGAACCCCCCAAGCCGTGGCTCACATAGATTTTTTCTGTAAATCGCCAATGCCCTCCTTTGCATTCATCTTGTCCCACTTCACTTAACACTTTTCCTTGGCACTTCCTTCGACACACTCTTCTATCCCCTCACAACTCATCCTTCACGAGCTCCTTCCCCCTGTACTTCGCGTAGTACTTGATATCCTTCTTCAGCAACTCGCCCTCCAACGGCCGCGCGCCGGTCGTCTCCACCAACCACTTGCTGAGCTTCAACTTGTCGGTGAGCTTCTCCGACCTGTCGTACTTCGCAAACGTCTTCGTCTGTGCGTTGTAGCTAACCAAGAGCGGCAATACGTCCTTCTCCAGAATGGGAAAGGCCACCTCCTCGCCGTCCACGAGCACTTTGGGGCTCTCCACACCCTGGGTGGTCTTTAACGAGACCATTCCGAACTTGAGAGAGGTGATGAAGTCGATGGCCATCAGCTTGTACAAAGGGCTGATCTGCTGCGATTCCGTCACCAACACCACCTTGGAATAGCCCTCGTCCTCGTCGAAGAATTTTTGGAGCGCCACCGACTTCAAGTTGGCGAACTTGTGCACGTAATTCTTGATCCGGGACGTCAAGAAGGCGTGCATCGAGTGCAAGCCCCTCTCGCCATTGTAGGTCTCCACAGCGTGTTTGTAGACCTTGCTGGGGTTGCTAGGGTCGTACTTGGGGGGCCTGAAAACGAGAATAGTGGGAAAACCTGTCACCTTATACTGGGCACAGAGAGGCTTGTTGTATTCCTTGTCGCAGTTGACGGTGGCCACATTGACGGCGTATTTGCTGGTTCCCTGGATGAGTTTCCCGAGCTTGTGGTAGACAGGCTCGAGCTTCTGGCAGTACCCGCACCACGGTGCGTAGAACTTGACGATGGAAGTGTAGTTGGTCTTGTGCACCACCTTGTCAAAATTGGACGGCGTAAGCTCGTAGATGTGCGGGTCCGCCGCGTACGTGTCACCCTGCGCAGCAGATGCAAGCGATAGCACTGAGAAGAGGATAAAAAGAGGCGAAATAAGCTTCATGGGCGTAATTTTGGGGGTTGTAAAGATCAGATGAAAAGTCGATCAAATAGATTATGCGAACCCGGAAAAGGCGACGAAGACAGAATGTGTTCTGGAACGAATTGACGTCTTCGATGCATGGCATCTGCAGTCCTTTCTCTCGTGGGGTACGCAAAAGCTACGTACGTGCCATCTATGGCATTGACGTACTACACTGGCATTATATGGGCCCTCAATGCGCTATATATTGACATTATACGGGCCACCAATGCACTGAGTATTGACATTATATGGGCTCTTGCTAGCCTAGGCCTTCTCCCCTCTTCACGCGCGATCTTTTCTTCACATTATCCTTGTTCTCTCTTCTTTTATTCTCCCTTCTAGTCTTCTTTTCTTTCCTTCTCTCCTAGATATACACCCCAAAGAAGTTCGACACGTACACCGCTCCCAAGCCCACGGAAAGCGCCGAGATGGCCGAAAGCAGGAAGAACTTCACGGGGTTCTGGGCCCTGTTCTCCACGAGAATCGCCAACGTCAACGAAACAAACGCTAGCTGTTAGTAACTGGTCCATTTGAGCTCCTCCTTTTACGTACCTGTAATCACCAAAAGAACCGTGAACAACGTCTGGAACAGGCTGAGCGGGCCAGACTCGACCGGCGACAGGCCCGTCGCAAAAAGACGCGAGTACTCAATGTAGGAAGCACCGTGCGACATTTGTGTGGTTTGGTGGTTAACTGAGTAGTGGAAACTTGTCCTGAAGTAATTGGTATGCGCACGTCTTTTGATGATGCCTCTGGAAACACCAAAATGGCCGGAAACGGTACTTTGGTGTGCTTTCTGGATGAGCTGTTGGAGTGGTAGCCATTTGGGTGATGGTGGTGTGTTTCTATGATTTTCGGTGTTTTTGGATTTTTGCGGCCATATTTGAGGAAAGTACAATTATAGGAGGAGTGTCAGTGGCGAGATTTGTCAGAGTCCTTGTTGCAACTTCATGACAGAATAAATGTCTCATCAAGATGAAAGCATTTATTTGGACACAATTTGGGACGTGGTTGGCGTAATTGCTAAAATGGCGCTATCTTCATACAGAGGTACTTCAAATACTCTCCTTTAACACAAATACACTACATGGTGGGTGCTTCCCTTTTGGGGAGCTCCGAGATTGCGACCGTTTCTGCCGTTCCACCCGCCTTTTCCGGCCTATCAACGGCTCCAGGTCTCCTTTTGGAAGCCACGCCTCGAGCTGCAGGCTGGCGGTTTTAACCGGCAGGCAGTTCCCTATTGGGAAGCTGTCAAATATACGAGGATTTGCAGCCATCCATGGTTAGCAAAAGTCTCTTTGCAGTCCCTCAGTTGCAGTCTTTTAGCTATGGTCCCTGTCACTTTCTCAACACCCGCTTCTAACTGCGGACAGTGCCTGCCAGCTGCTTCTTCGATCTACGGTGAGTTAAAACATATTTTTATTGTATGTACGATTTTTTGCGCCACTATATAGACAAGCTCCACACATCTAGATGGACTTGAAGAAGGTCACCTGGTCCAAGAGAGTCTTCTCCTTGGCGTACTTGACCTGGGGCTGCGAGATGTCACCCTTGACAGCGAAACCGTGGGGAGCACCAGAGTAGATGTCCACCTGGAAACGCAAGTCCTCCTTCTTGCCCAACACCTCCAAGGTCTGGTTTCTCAACTCAGAAGTGAAAGCCATGTCGTGGATACCGGTGGAGATCAAGATGGGGTTGACAAGGTCCTCGATCTCAGAGATGTCAACACCAGTGGGGTGAGCGATAGCACCAGCGTCAAAGTACTTGTCCTTGGCCAACTGCTGGACGACGTACTTGGCACCGAAGCAGTGGCCAACACCGTACACCTTCGTGGGCGAGAGCTCGTCTCTCAACTTCTTGGCGAAGTCGTTGACAAGGGAGGTGGTCACGTGGGCACCGTAGGCGCCGAAGAACTCCTTGAAGTCGAACTTGGAGATGTCCTCAACGGCACCGCCATTGAAGAGATCGGGCAACACAACGTGGGCCTTGAACTGCTCAGAGAGCTGGTCGGCAATGAGCAAGTTGTTGACGAGCTTCTGGCCGAAGACGTCGGAGAGAATAACCACCACCTTGTCGTTGCCGTGGGAGGCGCCCACAGAGTACGTGTGCAAGCCAGCGATGGTGGAGAAAGAGCCCTTGGGGGTGCCCTCGTGGTAGACGACGTTGAGGCAGCAGGCGGAAACGGGAAGAGAAGCCATTGTAGGGAAAACGGGTGGAGAAGAGCTCGGAGTGGGCGAACCGGAGTATTTATGCGATTCTGTCGGAGCATCTGCCGGAAACACCTCGGGGATTAGTCGGAAATAGTCCGGCGTTTTCGGCGGTGGCGCGGCATATAAAGCCACCGTTTTACTGGTTCTAAGTCCGCGGAATCATGGCCGAAAGTGGGTGGAACACTATAGATCTGGATGCGGTATGTGGCTTGGGCGGCGTCTGGGAACGTTTACTGACTAATAGGGTGTGTTTACCGAGCTTGTGGAGAAGCTCCACATAGAAAACGTGCAGTTTGAGGATCTCTATGCCGTAGATTCCGGCGACATACGGCGCCAGCTTCCAGTGTACGGAGTGATTTTTCTTTTCAAATACGGACCGGTAGACCGGTTGTATGCTAAGGACGGCAACCGGCCGCTTGGCGGCACTTACGACCCCGATTACCAAAGCAAGAACATCTTCTTTGCCACCCAAACTATCCAGAATGCATGCGCCACCCAGGCGGTGTTGAACGTGTTGCTCAACACCGACTTGGACCTCGGCCCCGACATAGGCGAGTTCCAGTCCTTCGTCAACGGCTTCGACAGCCACATGGCTGGGGAGACCATCTCCAACAGCGAGCTCATCAGGCTGGTGCACAATTCGTTCTCACCGCCCAACATGATGGTGGACGAAGATAGACCAATTGCTGAAGCGGGGCACCGCGACGACGGTCTCTTCCATTTTGTGGGCTACGTCAACATCCAGGGCGAGATCTACGAGTTGGATGGCTTGAAGGACTACCCCATTCGCCACGGGCCCGCACGTTCGCAGGAGGAGTTTGCGGAGCGGCTTCCTGAGGTGATCCAGCGCAGAATCGCCAAATACGACGACGAGTTGCGCTTCTCCTTGTTGGCGATCACCAACAACAAGCTTTTGCAGAGCCAGGGCGAAAACGACGCTGTTGGTGTGCAAAACGAGCTTGCGAAGAGGGACGTCTGGAGAAAGGAAAACGACATGAGGAGACACGACTACACAGGCCTTATTGTAAAGCTCTTGGGCGGACTCGGTAAGGTGGACGACGAGGAGTGGAACAAGGTCAAAAACGGCGCTAGGGAGGCCCAAAGGGCGCGCCATCAGCAGAGGTGATGGAGCATTGGAGGGTGTAGCAACCGGCTGAAAAGTGGAGGTGGAAGAGGCCATGAAGTTGAAAAGAGAGCTGTAACACGACTCTTGAGAGGCTTAGGGGTTGAAAGGGGCAATTTCCTCAAAAACGACGGTTGCAGATCGACAGGAAAGAGTTGATAGGTTCAATTGCTGCAACAAAAAGTTCATTCGTAATGCCGCGTAATGCCGCGAATTGCCGATCTCCAAAATCCCACAAAAAAGTTGATTCTCAGTATTAGCCACTGCGAAAGGCCTATCTAAATAGCTCATTACACCGTACAGCCAATTCTCAAAAACTCACCACATTACAAAGATAACTCTCTCAATTATCGTGACTACTTCAGAACCGATCTTTTGGATCAGACCGTCGTACTTTTGCCATCATCTCGTATACTTTGTCCACCAAGTACATGTCCGCATCAATACACCCAAAACTCTTCCAGTACCTCGATTACGCATTTTCGTCTAACCAGCTCCACCTCACTTTGTTGGCGAGTATGATTCTCTTCTTCGCCAGCACCCCACTCGCCTTTTACGACACCAAACCAGCCCCATTCTCAGTAACCCCATCACAGCACTGCCCAGTCCTTCGAATGAGGTGTCTTCAATCTTTCAATTCCTCTATATTCATAGCTCTCATTACCATCACCCTCGGACCTACTCTGCACTCCCAAAGCTAAAGAAGCCGCCTCCCGGGCCCCTGCTGTGCCTGGAAAAGTAGTCGAAGTCAATACTCACCGCGTTCCCCAACAACACCGCCCGCTGGTCCAACGTCAAGGGTCCCGCAACAGATGGATAGAGGTTGCCGAGCCCCGCGAAACTCGCAGGGTCCATTCGCACGATGTATACGCCGGTATCGGTAAAGAGCTCTCTGCCCAAACCCACCCAATTGCGGTCCACGGACGCGATAACGTCGCCGTTGTCGTTCCTTACAGGGAAGTCAAACGAGAGGAAAGGAGCGTCTATCTCGCCATACTGCTCGTACTCGTTGGTTGTCTCGTCCTCCAACTTGAACAAGTTGTATCTGCGTCTCCAGAGGTGCCAGCTCTGCACGGACTCGCCCAAGACCTCGAACATGAGGTTGCCGTTGTCGTCGTATCCCGGCAAATAGGCCTTGATGTGGGAGTTGATGAACGAAAAGGGCCTTTTGATCGTCATCACAAGGTCCCCATACATGTTGAAAACCTCAAGCTCAAAGGGCCGGTGCAACCGTAAAAACTGCCGGCCTATGGCCTTGAATATGCCGTAGTCCTTTTCTGCCATATACCCGATCTGGTCGCCTCGAGAGTTCATTATTTTGTACTTGTTAGCCTGCTCGAAGCCCACTATGAGGTTCATGAACTCCACCTGGCGCTCAATGACGAGGGTGGGCTCCCTAAGGATGTCGTAGATACCATCCTCGGGTGTAATGAGGCCGTTTTTATTAGGAGGAACCTCAAAGACAGTGTGATACTGCGTGGGCTCGTCCCGAAACTGCTCCGTGTTTCTAGAAGGTTCCGTCTGGTAGTAAAAGTCCTGTTGCAGGCGGTTCTGGGCCTGCTGGTTCTGGAACCTTTTGACCTCTTCCTCGGATATTTCCCTGGCGATTCGCGTCCTGTTTTGGCGTGCAAGCGCAGAGGAAGTGCTGAAGAGGCCACGAACAGGCTGCAAATTCCCGCGTCGGGCCGAAATGCGTGCTAATTGGCGTAGCATCAGTGTGGCAAGGTGTTTGGTGGAGAGCATTTAGGGTTTATATGCAGGGTTATGATATAGCCCGTTTTGCTGATAAAGTTGGCCTACCACATTTGGGTGAGAACGCTGCGGGGGTGCTTTGTCCTTCGATCGCGATTGCCCTATTGGGTGTCTTGGTGGCAACTCGCAATTGAAACCCGTTCCGAACATATTGTTTCATTATCCTACACGTTTGGCAGCCAGAGACAATTTGCATACCCTCAGGATAAGCCCCTACGCCCTCGATCTACACGCATTCTCTTTAACAGCTCATAATGACCACAGGGGGACCGGGATCACGGGAAACTTTCCGAGAAGAGGCCATCGTCCCAAACTCCACAAAATGTACTCATAAGGGGGAGCTCCAGGAGCCCAGCGAGGAGAGTTCTGGGCCCAGTGATTCCGTCAGATTAACCAGCTTCAGATGTCCCAAATGCACGAAGCTGTACCTGAATGACCTGAATCTAGAAACCCACTTAGACGTGGCCCATGGGAGGCCCTCTTCGGGCGTTTCTGGGGGTGTCGAAAAGCCCAGAATGATCCATTGTCAGGGCTACAGGTGCTTTCGCACTTTCCGCACCTACCAGGACTATTTGGAGCACAAGGGGACGCATTCTGAGCTCGCAAGGTTGCCGGCAACGAAAAAGCCCTACAAGCAAGCGGTTCGCCCCAAACTGCACGAGTGCACCTATGGAGGGTGCAAACAGGCGTTTGCGAAAGAGCTGGACCTCCAAAGACACGCCAGGGTCCATTCAGGAGACAAGCCTTTTGAATGCACGCACTGCAACATGGGTTTTACACAGAAGTACAGGCTCACGACCCATTTGAGGGGACACACGGGAGAAAAACCGTTTTCGTGCAAGTTCTGCGAGAAGACTTTTACGCGGGGGGACGCTTTACAGTCGCACGTGTCGAAAATACACGCTGTGTTCGGGCATATATTGTGAGGCCGAAGGATGTGTGTTGGGAAAGGTTTGTTTCGGGAAAGGTTTACTGTGGAAAAGGTGGGTTTTGGGGAAGGTTTTTATGTTATGAGGAGGTGTTATGAGGAGGTGTGGCCCTGGGACTTTTTTGGCGCCTGAGGCTGCGGATTTCGAAGGACCTGATAAGAATAGCCATGATCTATATCAAAACCTGCAATTTTCACGTTTTTGGTTCAGATTTTCAGCGTCTGTTTGCACTTGTAGAAAGATGTCTTCCTGTCTACTGCTGGTTAAAAGCACTGCTTGGGCGTTTTCGGCCTGCGACTTCACCCGATCTTAATTCCGCACCCGCCCGGGCATAAGCCAGAATGGGCCTCGGACCTAGGAACGGCAATTCCGAAATCGGGCCAGACAGTTGTTTCGGACCACCGGAGGTAAGAGCGAGAGAAAATCCGGGGTAGGTGCGAAAAACGAAAGTGAGACAGCAAGAGGGGGGCAGCGAAACCGGAGAAGGAAAGAAAAACAGACTCGTAAAGTGACGGAGCAGCGAACTGTCGAATGAGATACATGTGCTTTGGTAGGTGTAACGGGTGGAAGGCTGCCAGTTAGTATAGTTCATTTGGTGCGACAAGCAAATCAGCGATGTCCTTCAATCACATGAACGCTTGGGCATCAATAACCACATGCTAACCAACAACCTTACATCACTATGAAGAAGCGTAAGTTTGCGAGAAGCACAGTTTCGTCAACTTCTCTTCATCCCCTTTCCTTTCTGTCCCGTCCTTGTCTACAGCCCCTTTGATATAATGTATAAATAGCTATGTATATGCTTTTGGGACCCAGTCCGCGTCCTGCCTTTGTCAAAAAGACTACTCGAGCTTCTTCTTGTTCGAAATGCCCGGCACCCCCACGTCTCCGCTCAACACGCCCTTCATGTACTCGTACACCGTGAAGGTGACAGCCTGGCCAGGCGCCACTCTCATGATTCTGGGAGTAATACCCTTGTACAACGCAGCCATGCCCTCCTCCTTGACCAACTGGTTGCCGATCTTGATAATACGCACCATTCCAGACTCGTTGGAGGCATACGAGGTCTTCTGCAATCTGGTCTTGATGGTGTCCAAGGGTGCGTTGGAGAGCGGGCCCAAGGCTCCAGAAACCAAACCAATCATGGAGGTCTCAGCGCCGGACAAGACCTCGGTGCCGTGGTACTCCTGCAAACGCTCCTTGAGCTTGGAGTACACCGTGAAGTTGACACCCTGGTTGGTGGCCTGTCTTGCAGCCGTCAAGGACACGCCTCTGTAGAGCGTCTTGAAGCCCTCTTCTCTCACAATCAAGTAAGCGGCGTGCGGCGCGTTTCTGTACTTGGGGATGTCCAACGGGTCGGCCATGGAGTGGTGCTGCGCCTGCAAGCGGATCTTCACCACCTCCATGGGGTTCACAACGGCAACAGCCTCGGTGATACCGGCACCCACACCGGCGATAAACGTGTTTCCGGTGGTGATGGAGCCGTCGGGGGCGTAGAGGAGCGACCGGTAGAACTCATAAGACGAAAACCGCAACGCCATCTTGGGCACTATTCCGATAACAACGGCACCCAAACCCTTGTAAAGCGACAAAAACGTCTCTTTCTGCACAATGTTGACACCGGTTCTGAAGAAACCGGGAGGCTTCTTACCGCTCTTTCTGTATAACTGCATTCTCACCTTGACGGTGTCCAATGGGTGGCAGCAAAGGGCCTCAAAGAGACCGGCAGTACCGCCTGCAATAAGGTCGGTGACACCGCCCTTTTTCTTCTGGTTGCCGGACATAGTGGTTGCGTGGAAATAAGTTGGAGTTGGCGAGGAAAACGGGGGATCCCCCTTTATATATGTACGGCTGGATGGTGATATTGTGCCCCCCGGATATGCCCCACAAATGGGCTTCCCTTGGACCGAGGACCAAAAACCCGTGCACCTTATCGGGCGGCCCGCGGCTCGGCACGTTTCCGGCGGCCCGGACTATATGCCGGTAAACATCCACGTGAAATGGGTGGGTTCGACGTGACGGCAAGGCACAACAATAGCTTGAGAGGTTGCCAAAGGGAACGGTTGCGGTGGTTCCCGCAAGGCAGCAAGCTGGAAAGAGACAGGAAAAGGGGCGAAAAGGGCTGCCAAAGGGGAAATACAGTGCACATGTGGCTTGCAGTTCGCAGCTTGCCGCAACCTGTAAATGCAAACTGCAAATACAAACGAACATGCAAAAGCAACCTGTAACCTTAACTCCATTACACCACGACTACACCTCTCTGGCCTAGCCATACACCGTGCCCATTTCTTAGTCTAAGGACCTACACGAGCTTCACTATGTAATTGTAGTTGGGCTCGTTCCCCGAAAGCAGCCCCTCGATGAGCTCCTCCAAGCCCCACTTGAGCTCGTGGAGAGCAGTCCGCTGGAAGTGCGATAGGGCCGTGTAGTTGATGCCCCGGAGGAACTCCAAGAGATCGCGAAAGACGGTGTCGTGGTAGCTAGAAGCCGGAAAAAGGGGCTTCTCGTTGTCGAGAATGTGCCGCACCTGCTCGTAGCTGTGTGTTAGTATGGTGTATTGGGTGGAAGGCCGTTTTGGCAGTTGGGCTTGAGCAGTTTGCAGCTGCGATTCGGCACTTTGAAGCTGCGATTCGGCACTATGCACCCGGAGGCCCCTGGTTTTGCAGCCGTGTTGGACATACGTGCAGTACATGCGCTCGTTGTTCTCGACGATGGGCTGGACCACCGTCATGTTGCGGAGCATCTGGCCTGCAAAAACGCGGAGGCTGTGCTCCCTCCCCTCGTCTTCCTTTTGGATACTGCAGAGACTGGCCAAGGGCGAGATGCCTCTGTGGACCTGGCAGGCCCTCTTTTGGGGGACAGAACCCGAGATTCTGCGCCTCTTGGTGCCCTGCTTGGTGGCAGTAAGCGGGTAGGCGTTTTCGAACGAGCTATTCAGCGAGATACGGCGCGACTGTATCTCGGGAGAAAGGAGCATCGTAGCAAGGTGTCGGTGGGGAATTATGGAGGTGGTGGTTTGTGGACTTTGGGGTGGGTGCAAAACAAAACCTTTGCGCGATCTTCAAATTCGGTGCATACTAACGGAGTCCGGCAGTCAAACGAACCGAAAGCGGCATTTGGCTCAGGCTGCGGACGGGGCACAAGTGCTCCTGCTCTGAAAATGGCACGTTTTCATGCCCGTGGAAAATGGGTTCCCCAGTATTCCTCTAGGTGCCTTTTCGCTCACCTTGTCTACACCCGCGTCCTCTCCCCTACAATCTCCAAGCTTCTTTTCACGTTATTCGTATAAATACCCGCACTAGTTCACGGTGTTGATGGCGGCAGCGGCGTTCGCCGTAGACGCCGACTCCTCCACCTTCTTCTCCTTCTTTAACTCGTTCAAGCGCTTGGCCTCGTTGTGCACGTCAGTGATCTCCTTGGTCAAGTTCTTGTAGAACTCGTGGATCTTCAAGCCGTACTCCGAGTTGGATGCCTGCTCAAAGTAGTGCTGCAATTTCTGCTTGTACGACGACTTGTCGAACGAGCTGGCCAACGACGAGATGGTGCCCAGCGCCTTGTTGATGGTGGTGTTGGCCAGCGAGTTGGGCTCGGACGAGTGGATGTACTTCTTGTCGAGGTCCGCCAAGAAGCCCTGGAACTTGGCCGAGTAGCCCTGCTCCTTGTCGATTTTGATCGATCTCTCGATCACCTGGTCTGAGATGGAGTACCCTGACGCGAGCAACTGCGCCAAGATGGCGGACTTGGGCTTCTCCTCTTGCGAAATGTCGTCGTACTGCGAGTCTCCCGTGAGAATGGCGTCGTTCTGCACCTTGTGGTCGCCAGCTCCGGCCACAGACCCGGAAACAGAACTGTAGCTGGGAGGTGCACCAGAAACGGACTTTCTGGCAGGAGTGGCGGACGCGTCCTCCACCTTGATGGCAACAGAGTCCAACTCAGCGTCGTTGAGCAACAACGCCGTGGAGAGCGCCTTGGGCAGCTCGAAAACAACCTCGTATTTCTGGAGCTTGTCGGACTTATCGAGCAAGTGGATAGCCTTGATGGAGCCGCAGAATCCAAAAAAGTCTCTGAGCTTGTCCACCGAGACGGTGGTGGGTATGTGCGAGGCGATAACGGAAGACATTTAAGAATCAATTGACGTGTCGAAGAGACGGGGACTCGCCCATATTTATACTGCTTTCAGGGGCACTGCCACTGGCAACAGCAACTGGAGCTATGGCTGCGGGCAACTGCACCTGCACACAAGAAGCACGTTTATGCCCAGTGACGGGGAGCGTGTCGCTAGATGTCGGGTGCACGGGTGCAGAATGTCGCGGCGGGGTGGTCTTGGTTTCGTTGTGGAGGGACCAGAAGAAGCGGCCTTTTGTTCATGGGTTTTTCCGTTTCGCTGACCCTCGCCTCTGAGGGGACCGGCTATCGGCGGGTGGTGTTCGGCGCAGCCTTCGCGGTGGGCTGCCGTTTTTGGCTCCGCGCTTCGCAACGGAAACAGATGACGAGAGGGATTTTTTCGCGGCGTGGCCTGCCGTATACGGTTTTGCAACAGATAGAGACCTAAGATATATAATGGTGGCGTTTCGCCCTTCGGTCGCCGGTCCCACCAGTCCCTTTCTGCTCGTACCATGTCTGACGGTAAGTAGGCCTTTCTGGTTTTTCCGTTCTCCGCTAACAACAGTCGCCTACAAATTCCACCCTCACAAACGCGTCTCCATCATCACTGCGCCCTTCTCTGGCGGCCAGCCCAAGGGCGGTGTGGAACTCGGACCCGAGTATATTCTCAATGCGGGATTTGAGAAGCAGGTTTCCAGCCTCGGCTGGGAGACCAAGGTCGTGGCCCCGCTCGACAGAACTGCCTTCGAGGCTGCCAAGAACGACGAGAAGGACAAGTACGGTGTCAAGAACACCAAGATCGTAAGCGAGTGCAACAAGAAGATCCACGAAGCCGTCAAGGCCCAGTTACAGGACGGCCGCCTCCCTGTGACTGTGGGTGGCGACCACTCCATCGGAACTGCCACCGTGAGTGCTGCCTTGGAGCACAACCCCGACACGTGCGTGTTGTGGATCGACGCGCACGCGGATATCAACAGC
Organism: Wilhelminamyces tanticharoeniae; assembly: GCA_030558325.1. NCBI lineage: Eukaryota > Fungi > Ascomycota > Pichiomycetes > Serinales > Metschnikowiaceae > Wilhelminamyces > Wilhelminamyces tanticharoeniae. The sequence continues at coordinate 72,403 of JAJMSI010000013.1, read as the reverse complement.
CCAAAGACCACCGACTCGGGAAACTTGCACGGATGCCCGATGTCGTTTGTCATGGGCATCCACAAGGAGTCGTTTCCCCCTGAGTTCGCGTGGGTGCCGCAGAAGTTGCGCCCCAACAAGATCGCGTACATCGGCTTGCGCGATGTGGACGAGGGCGAGCGCAAGATCTTGAAGGAGAACAACATCCCCGCCTTTTCCATGTTCCATGTCGACAAGTACGGTATCGGCAAGGTGATCGAGATGGCCTTGGACAAGGTCAACCCCGACAGAAAGTTCCCCATCCACTTGTCCTACGACGTGGACGCCATCGACCCCTCCTTTGTTCCTGCCACTGGCACGCGTGTGGAGGGTGGTTTGACCCTCCGTGAGGGTTTGTTCGTGGCGGAAGCGGTGGCCGAGACGGGCCTTTTGTCGTCGTTAGACATTGTGGAGACTAACCCCTTGTTGGCAGAGAACGACAAGAACATTTTGGACACAGTGGGCGCGGCCTGCGCCATCGGCAGGTGCGCCTTGGGCCAGACCTTGCTTTAAAGCATTGTATAGTGATGTTTAATGGTATGCACGGTATAGAAGAGCTCCCTTAGTTTGCAACCGCCCAATGTGGAAACCGGACCCGGCGCACGTGCCTTCCACATTCGGGTTTTGTGTAAGGTGCATCGCGGATGCTGGGGAAGCCAGGCTCCCAATTTTCAGGCTTAAAAACGTCCCCGGGGCTCCGGAATCTGCTACAAGGGCGTGTCGAAAACGGTAATAGGCACTGGAGCAGACCGACGACCCATTGGCAGAAACGGGAGTTTTTTGTCCCAAAACGGCCACTTCAGCATCCGCTTTGGTCTCCTTTGGGCCAATTTGACATATCATTTACGGGCGTTTGACGCATCCCTTAAGGTCCCCACGACCGATTTGGGTCTTTTCAACGTCTTTCGACACCTCAGGATAGCTCGTCGTCCCAGCTACCGCCCCTCTCCTAACGGGCTGACACATTACTTGATTCAGCTAATTGCCCCGTCACCATGAAGTTTGGCAAGACGCTTCTCCTGCACCAGGTACCGGAATGGGACCTGCACTACATGAACTACAAGCGGTTGAAGAAGACCATCAAGCTGATTGACCAGTTTGTGAACTACCAGAAGTTCAACGCCGACCAGGTTCCAGACCTTGTTTCCGCGGTGGTCCAGCAGTTCTTCTTTGAGCTTGATCGTGACGTCGAGCTTGTTTCCGGGTTCTACGATGTCAAATCTGTCGAGTACAGGCGGCGTTTGGACAGAATAGTCGCTGTTTTGGGCTACACGGACGCACAGGGCGTGGTCCAGGTTTCGCACCAGATCGAGCTGGCAGACGAGAAGGACGAGATCGTGACCATTCTCACGGAGTTGCAGGCGGCGTTTCGCAACTTGAAGTGGTTTGCCGAGTTGAACCACAAGGGCTTCGTGAAGATTTTGAAGAAATTGGACAAAAAGGTGGACTATCTCTCGACCCTCTGCAACGAGCAGCTAGCGAGCCAGGGAAGCACCCAAACTGTGGAGTTGCCCTCCAACCACAAGGAGGCCTATCTCACCACGCGTGTGGAGGCGTTGCCTTTTGCCAACGAGGAGGGACTCGCGGGGGGCCTTGACTTGATCGGCTCTCTAGTGGCCCAATTGGGCTTGAAGCCCTTCGAAGCAGGCAAAAACGAGCAGCGGCAGAATATGACGGACAACTTGTCCAAAATGCGCATTTCCCCGGATCACCGGGGTGTTCTTGATGGCGAATTTGTCAAGAGAATGCACCACCTTCTTGCGTCCAACGACGCTCTGTTTGGCCAGGAGCTCAGAAACCTCCCCGAGCTGAAACAGACGCACCGTCTCCTCCTTTCCTTGCTCAGCAGAGCGGTTCTCAACGACCGCCAGCCGCAGATTGGCGAGCTCTACGGTGTTTTGAGCACCTTCTCCTCGCCCCTAGTGGACTCGCTGGACATCTCGCAAAGAACCTTCTTCCACCAGCACGTGATCAATGTGGGCCGGCAGAGCGAGGGAAAGCCTGTTCCGGGCGAGCTGGCGGAGGTCTCGCGGCTTTACGACGTCCCCAAGGGTCTCGGTGGACTCGAGCATTTGCTCACCCTTCTTCCCGAACCTTCCAGGGCCCTTATCAACGCACGCGACAACTACGGACGCACGCCGCTCCACTACGCGGCCCGCCACGGGCTTCCTGACGCAGCCAGGGTCCTCTTCGCGAAGCTCAGGGACTGGAACCTCGCCCAAAGGGCTGTTTCCATCGATGACGTCAGTGTCTGGGGCGACCAGGAGGGCCACACGCCACTCCATCTAGCCGTTTTCGGCAAGCATGTCCGGACCGCGTCTGTTCTTCTCCAGGGCACCTCTGCGGACCTCACGTGCCCCAACTTGGTGCTTTCAGCTGCGCGTTTGGACGCATTGGGTGTGCTCCAGAAGCTCATAGAGCACGGCATCAGCCCCAACTACACCAGCGAGGAAAACCACAATGAGACAGCCCTCTACGTGGCTGCAAAACTCAATCATCTCGATGTTGCAGAGTACCTTTTGGAGCAGGGAGCGGACCCAGAGATGGGCGACGTGGTTTTTGGATGGACGCCCATTTTCGTTGCTGCTGCCGAGGGCTACGCGGCCGTAGTCAAGCTCTTGGTTTCCATGGGTGCCCGCTACGACACCGTGGACGACTCAGGCTGGCTCCCCATGGAACACGCGTCCCTCAGGGGCCATTTGGAGGTGGCAGAGTTGCTCCGTCCTGCCGACGGGTCGATTCTCCTTTACGACGCAGAACACCCAGAAAACAACGTTCCGAGAGTATCGTCGGAGGCCAGCTCTTCGGCTCCGTCGCCGGTTTTGCGGGCACTAAGCGACGCTGCGTTGAAACTGACGCTGCTGGTGGACCGGCTTCCTGAAGCCGCTCTCCGGCATGCCGGTTCGGAACTAGCACCCCACGCGGAGTTTACGAGCTCCGCAGGGACCCGTACCCGGCATGCCGATGGCGCTGACCGGCGTGCGGGTCCCAACCGGAACGCCGGTCATGTGCTCCCACCCATCAAGTCCTTTGGCCACCGGTACCTCAAGTCTGGGCACACGCAGTTGCTTGTGACTTTGGGGACGACTGACCTCCGCGACACGGCGCCCGCCGTGGACCTCGGCCGTCTTTCTCCTGCGCAGACCGGCTTTTCTCCGCTTGACACTGCGCTCTCGCTCGTGGTCACGTGCAAGAGCCGGTCCCGGGGCCTGGTCATAGGCGACAAGGTGGCAGTGGACCTTCCTTTGGACGCACAGCACGGAGGCGCCATCGACCCCCTCAATTTCGATCTCGCAGAGCTGGCGGTGGACGACGTGGTGGTGTTTTTCGATATTGTTTCCACCTACCACTACGTCAGCGGGTCCAGCGGTGTCCTAGGCAGGGGCAGCGTGTTTCTTGCCTCGGCCCAGACCCCTGTGGGGCCGGGCCTCCGGTCGCTCCAGGCCACGGTGACGGTGCCCATCATGGAGGTCCAGACGCTTGACGTTTTGGGTCACGTTCGGTTCCAGTATGTGAGTGCGAGCGCCTTCGAGCACCCCAACATGGCAGTTACGCCGTCGGAAACATACTGGAAGCAGCTTGTGCTGACGCGGGTCATTGGGCACAGGGGCCTCGGAAAGAACTTCGGCACCAGGAGCTCTCTCCAGCTAGGCGAAAACACAGTGGAGCTGTTCATTGCAGCCGCCTCTTTGGGCGCCTCGTACGTGGAGTTCGACGTGCAATTGACCAAGGACCTTGTTCCTGTGGTGTACCACGACTTCACGGTGGCAGAGACAGGCGTGGACATCCCCATGCACACGTTGACCGCGGAGCAGTTTTTGGGCTTGACGAGACACAAGCAGAGCCGTCCAGCGACCGCAGGCTTGGTCAAAAACTACTCCCTTGACGACGGCATTTTCAAGAGCTCCCGTCCGCGATCTGTGCTGGCCACCAGAATGGGTGTTGTGGTGGAGGACGATCTCGACAAGGAGCTTCGGGACCAGGCGGCGTCCAGGATGCGCTTGACCAAGACATGGAAAGACAAGGGCTTCAAGGGCAACGCCAGGGGCCATTCCGTGGCGTCCAACTTCGTCACTTTGGAGGAGTTGTTCCGCAAGATCCCTGCCACCGCTGGCTTCAACATCGAGTTGAAGTACCCCATGTTGGATGAGGCCCAGTTGGAGGATATGGGCGAGATTGCCGTTGACTTGAACGTCTACGTGGACACCATTCTCAAGGCGGTATACGACTTCAACACCGCTGGGCGTGACATTCTCTTTCTGTCGTTCCACCCCGATGTGTGTGTTTTGTTATCGCTCAAGCAGCCCACCATTCCAATCTTGTTTTTGACCGAGCTGGGCACCCTGCCCATGGCGGATATAAGGGCGTCGTCTCTCCAGAATGCCATTCGCTTTGCCAAGAAGTGGAACTTGCTCGGTATTGTCTCCGCAGCGGCTCCGTTGGTGAAGACACCGCAGTTGGCCCAGGTGGTCAAGTCCTCCGGCTTGGTGTGTGTGACCTATGGAGAGGAGAACAACTCGCCGGACTTGGTCAAGGTGCAGATGAAGGCCGGCGTGGATGCGGTGATTGCAGACTCGGTTTTGGCTGTGAGAGAGGGGTTGAGAACCGCCAGCGGGACCAGCTTGGTGGATGTGTTGTGAAGAAGGTGAGAGAACCTGGAGAAGACAGAGAGGTTTGAGAAAGGAGGCAACCAGAAGGTCTAGAAGGAGACAGCCAGAAGGCCCAGGAGACAGAGGGGGCTGGAAGGAGGTCGATAGCGGAGACAGGAGGTGGTCGAAAGAGGTCTAGAGAGGGGGCCCTGTGAAGGGCCTGGGCCAGGGTCTTCGAGACTGAAGAAGGATGAAGGAGCCTAGGGCGAGTCCCTCAGCTAGTAGAGGCTGGCAAGTAAGCTAGCGTATTAGAGGCGAGGCGCAGTCAGGGCCCGAGCCATTTAGAACCAAATGTTAGAAGCACCATATTTGTGCTGATTTGTCCTTGAAAGGAGTTGAAAGCGTAGGAGTGAGACCACAGCGCTTCTTTGGAAGTAAGCTACCCCAGCAGTTCTCATATGAGTTTTCCCAGAATCGACTTTTCTGGAGTGGGATCTTGACTCCTAGACACTATTCAGGGTGCCCGACAACGCTAACACGCTGGTTTTTGCTGGTTTTTGCAGGATCTCTGAGGAGAAGGAGGCCCACTTTTGCAACACCCGCAACCCACCCCCTCCTCAGGCCAAACAGCTGCAATGCACCGTAGTGTGGTCTAATGAAAAACACCCTCATGTGAGACTACTAGTCTCCATGCCCCCCGATCCAGATTTTGCGGGTTTCCAGACCTTCTTCCTAATAGTCTCCCTACTGAGCGGATTGAGCATGGTGCCACCCGACCATCACCGGACCCTTCTCTGCCATTCTAAAGATGAGCCCTCTCCCTCACAGGTCCCTTCTCTGCCATTCTAAAGATGAGCCCTCTCCCTCACAGGTCCCTTCTCTGACATTTCTAAGATAAACGCCCCCTCTCACTTCAGTCCTCCCCCTTGCTTCTCTATTTTCTTCGCAACAACCACTCCCTACCCAAATTGCAGCCCCCAGCTTTTCCGCATCGGTTCAAAAAACCATTTCTTCCCCACCGCCACACGGGGTGCCCTACCAAAAGTATAAATACCCCCGATCCCCCCCGAAAAACATGTCCTGGAACCCCAGAAACACCAATCCAGGCTCCTTCGCCAAACCCACCCCCAAGAGCGGCCCCAGTGCGCGAGAGGACCCCGGATCGGGCGCCGCCACCACACTTCCCACCACACGGCCCACACCCACTGCAAATGCACCGCAGAGAGGACCAGCGGGCATAGACGCCGTCCACGTCAATTCTGCTAGGGAAATGGTCAAGTTGCACACGCGCGGAAGGGCTCCCGTAAGCCCCAGTTTGCAGAACTCCACCACACCATTGAACACGAACACAACGCAGGAAAAGGAAAAAACACAGGTTAACGAAAGCACCGCTTCCCCCCAAACGGCGTCTCTCAATACCGCGTCCTCTTTTCAGGCGGTTCCCCCTTCTACAGCGTTTTCGCTGGTGGCCGTTCCAGCCCGGTCGCACGATGGAAACTGCAACAACCCGCAATGCGAGCATTGTGGCCAGGTGATCATCCCCAGCCCGAAGTCTTCGTTTCCTATAGCCGACCAGCCTTCCATAACAGTCCACGACTGGAGCATTTTTACCTCCAAACGGCCCATTCTCAGCTCCAACGAGATCGACTATCTCAACGACCACCGCTTCTTCTTCCCCCTACCCGAGATGATCTTCGGAAACAACCACGTACGGCTTGTGAACGAGAGGACGGGCGCCTCCATCGAGTTCAACGCCCTCGATGCGCTCGACTCGCTCGATCCTGTTTCAAACCTCAAGGTGAGTTACCACAAGGAGTGGCTCAGCAGTAGAACCTCCAGTTCCTCCGACAATGACACGCTCGTGGCTTCTGAGAAGGCTGCCAAGGACAACGCCGGAAAGGACTTGAGAAGACTCACGGACTTGGAGTCGCTCAAGCCCTACGACTGGACCTACTCGCCCAACTACAAGGGCACGGTGAAGAACCTCACTCTCGAGGAGACCGACGAGGTTATCCCCATCGAGAGGCTCATGAAACATGACCCCATTTTGTTTTTTGACGAGTCGGTCTTGTTTGAGGATGAGCTAGGCGACAACGGCATATCCGTGCTTTCCACCAAGATTCGCGTGATGCCGACGTGTTTGCTTTTGCTAGCGCGTTTCTTCTTGCGCATCGACAACGTGATATTTCGCGTACGGGACGTTCGCGTGTACATCGACCTCAACCTGAACCTCGTTCTTCGCGAGTACAAGCAGCAGGAGGAGGCATACGACACTTTGTTGAAGCAGATCAACACCCGCAACACCAACGACGCCAAGAGCTTGTTGAGGTCGCCCCTGTGGGTGGCGCTGAGCATTCCCGTGGTGAGCACGGTGGTGGAGTCCAACCGGCCTAGGAAAAAGGGCGAGAAGGAGGGGGTGGGGGCATCGACATGATGGCGAGTTTGACCAGGCTGGCGCGTGGGGTTTTCAGACATAAAAGTGCAGGGCTGAGCTGATGCGGTGTTTCGGGCCCCACGGGGACCTTGAGGAAGCGGGTTATAGAGCCTCCGTGGGGTGTGTGGGGCCCCTCCAGAGACTTTGGTGCATGGCTATGCACACTTCTTCGGCACACAGCACGCCTGGCCATATATAGCGCAGTTCCAGAATGAGTGCTCTAGTTGGGCGCAAAACGGCGTTACAGAGCCTTTCCACCCCCATAGATACAGCTGTATGGAGCCTTAGGCAATTGGCCCGTTTGCTGCAAAACCACCGTCCGAAAAAATGTGCCACTAAAACCCACGCATTTTTTCAAAAATTCTTCAGCCTCTCTACTCCACCATGTTTCTGCTCACACGTGCGCTCGTGCGGGTGCTACCGACAAGCCGGTCCCTCCACACTGTTCCAGCGCTCAAGCTGGGCGAGGTGTTTGCCAAATCGGGCATCGAGGGCCTCTACACGCCACAGGGCTTCCGCACTGCGTGGTCCGACTACCAGCGGTTTCTCACCACCAACCTCACTTTGCGGACCAACGGCAGCGAAAACGAGTTGCGCACGCCGTACCAGATCGTCCTCCAGACCGCCAAAAACACCACGGAGCAGCACACCTTCCACTACGCCTCGCAGGCCCACAACAACCACCTCTTTTTCGAGCAGTTGGCGCCCAAGCCCGAGGCTGCGCGGACACGGCCCCTGCGTTTCTTGATGGAGCGCCTCGCGGACCAGGACTTTGCGAACATCGAGGCGTTTCGCGAGGAGTTCCTCGCCATCGCAGACTCGTCGTTTGGCCAGGGCTGGCTCTTTCTCGTGGAGTTGGCGGACAAGTCCGTCAAGATTGTGCGGTGCAACAACGACGGCACGCCGTACTACTACGGCAAGAACCAGCTGTTGGACCTCAACGGCGGCATTGACGAGGCGTCTTTCGACTACTTGAACGAGTTGAAGGACTTGGCGGCCCGCAGGGAGCGCGACTTCGCGTTGCCTCTATTGGCCCTCAACTTGTGGGACGTGGCCTACATCGAGGACTACGGCGTCACCGGAAAGGCCGACTACTTGAACAACGTGTGGGACTGCATCAACTGGGAGGTCGTCAACAAGCGCTTGTTCCTGGTGTAACGTGTATATAGTAATACGATGGGGAAGTAAAGAATGCAGAGACGTGTGGTGGAGAGACGTCAACGGAGTCATACGAGGGGAAGATCCGTGGAGAGGGAATGCAAGAGACTCATGACGTGGTCCAGGGAGACTGCAGGCGGTGTAGTGGGGAATTCATAAATCGAGGGACGTGGTGGAAGGCACCGAAGAGAGCCGCCCGCAAACTCACCTGCAGGGGTCTTTTGCTGGAGTGAGCGTTTTTGGGGCCTCTATCTGGTCGCAGCACCGTTTCTGCTCCCCTACTCGTCCTCTTCCCAGTCCACCATCAACATCTCCTCGAAAGACCAGTTTCCCATATCCCGGACTTTCAATACTCTCTGTTCCCTCTGCAGTCTTTCCGCCACCTCCTCGCACTCGCCCACGATGCCAAATAGATCCTTGTCGTTGTACCAGTTCATGGGACTGCTCATTATGAGACTGGGCAAGAACTCGGCCACTACAGAAACGTACGTCCAGCGGTTGGCCAACTGGGCCATCTTCTGTCTCACAGTCTTCTTTCTGGAGCCCCCTGCTTCGGAAAGGCCCGCGATTTGGCGCCTTTTCTCTGCCATTAGGTCGTCCTTAGCACTGCGGAGAAGACGGTTACTTTCGTCGAGTTCCCGTAGTTTGGGCAGAACCTTGTCCTCTAGAAGCGTTCCTAACAGCACCTGTAGATCAAGAAACGTCTCTTTGTCCTTCTTTCGGCCTTCGTAGACGTCAACTAGAGTATTAATGTTGGCGTCGCTATCTGAGTACTTCGCGTCGCCAGAAAAGAGCACCCGCAAGTTCTCCAACACCGCCAACTCGGACTCCGTCAAATTAGCGTCATTATGGTGGACGGCTCGTAGTATAGGAAGCGCCGGCGTCAAATACGTGTTGAGAAGACCTGTTTTGAATGCCTGCTGTTGTTTATAGTAGGCCTCTAAGTCATCCACATTGCCCTTCACAGGGGTTTCTGCAACCAAAAGCTCGTATTGGTCGTCTATTTCAACCTCAGACTTGCCCTGGAGTTCCTTCAAAGCGTTCAAATAGAGCAACTGCTCGAGCTTCTGCGTGAGTTCGTGGTGGAGTCCGTGGTACACCTCTTCGAGGGCCTGCAAATCGCTTTCTGGGCCAAATTGGGCCGCAGGAAGCGTTGGAATGCCGTATTGGTGCGTGAGAATGCCCGTTTTGGTAAGAAGAGCTTCGCACGCTTCTTTCAAACTTGACATGTTGGTTAAAGTGTGGTGTTTTGGTGGAGGTGCAAAAAATGAGTGCGATAAATCGTGGATTTTATTGCCACTTGAAAGCTGTTTTCCACCCAGCGACTACCACAGAATCTAGCCTGAACGAACAGGCAGGCATAGTAACTCGGTTGCTGTTACACTGAACGATCTCAGCCCTAAGGTCCTGAAATACGTTTTTTCAGACGGAATTGAACACGAAGGAGTATCTCCCGAACATCCCAACCACTAAAGGCATATCCTCACATCTGTTGCCTTAAAAGGACAGCTAAGGAACCACTGTTTCCCGGACTTTTAGCCACTTCCCAAAGCTTAACATGTCCCTCAAAAACAAGTACCTCACCATCGCCTCCAGCGGGCTTTTCGTCAGGTTCACGCCTCCCGAAACGGACCGCTATTTCCACGACATAGAGGCCTTTTTGCAGGCCAGCTCGCTCGACTCCGTTGACACATTCAATCTCTACGAATTGCAGTTTTTCCTCGCCTTGCAGTCGCAGAGAGACGTCCAGGCTAAGTCGTACCTCGACCGAATCGTGGACCAGTTCAACAGCGAGCACTCGCAGAGGATCAAGTTCTTGCAGCTGATCTACCTTGAGGCGTTGGGCGACGACGAGGGCGCTGTCAAGCAGTTAGGCTCCAACCCTGACGAACTAAAACTTTCTAGACGACTCACCACGTTCAGCAAAGAGGCTGGTTCCAACGCCAACTACATCACCAACTTGAACTACTACTTGGACTTGCAGCCGTCGGACCTCCTCACGTGGGCCGAATTGGGCGACGAGTACGCCAAGGTAGGCGCCTACGATAAGGCTGTTTTCGCGTGGCAGGAGGTGCTTTTGCAGGAGCCGTTGGCCTACAATGCTCATTACAAGGTGGGCCTCTACAGCTACTACAAGCTCCTTTCTCAGTACGACGGAAAGAGCGAAAAGAAGGAGAAGCTCTTGGAATGGGTGGCCAACGCCGTGCACGCCCGTGACTACTTTCTCCGGGCGCTTGAAATCAGCGACAACTACGTGAAGGCGTGGGCGGGTGTCTACGCGGTGAGCAACTTGAAGTTGAATGATAAACTCCGTGGCCACCGCGCTGTGAGCAGCGTTAAGGCGGCGACGCAGTTTTTGAGCGATGCTGAGCGGTTGTCTGCGCTTTCAAAGCGGAAATTGAAGGAGTTTGGCGTGGAAGAGGCCGAGTTGAAGGTTGAGATATAGGAATGCGGAAGAAATGAGAAAGTGTAGAGGGAGGAAGTACTTTGGGTTGGACAAGGGAGAAGGAAATGGAGAGCATGGGCGGAAAAGGCGAAGGGCTGGAGAAGTGAAATGTTGGGAATGTCGTATGTGCTACAGACTGTGTTTCCTAGGCGGTGAATATTGAACGATTCTTCTCCTGGAAGACCAGCACCTTCAAAAATTTCCGAAACGCCTTTTCAGCCCAAGTAGCACGCAGATGCACTCGTCCCGGAACGTATCCTGCGAACTCAACAAGACAAGTTCACACCAAAGTGGACCATTTCGTCACTTGAGACTCACTACCCCATAGAGGTTACTAGGGCAACGACCCACCACTACGCTAAGCCTCCCCCACATCTGACAAGTTTCCTAAGTTCCCAGACCTTACACATGCAACATAAACCTCCCTTTCACTCACTACACTTCATTAGCAATTCATAAGCATTCATCATATACACCGTCACCTCATAACATGCTTGTGCACCTACTTCTTGTGCTCGGAGCCGCAGCTGCAGCCGTTGGGACCGCATTTGCAGTCAGCTCCACAGGAGCAGCCCTCAGGGGCCAGGTTGAGAATGATGTTTCTAGTGGCAGACATTTTAGTAGAAGAATAGGGTTGGATAGAGAACGAGTGCTGCAATTCGCTGGCCTTTATATAGGCCAGAAAAGGCAACTAGCGGCCTTTGTGCCGATTGCGGGTTAATTGCGGCCGCCAATAGTAAGCGGGCGTGTGCGGACCAATATAGCCCTATTTGGCAGAAACCCCGCGCTGTATGCAAGTGATCAACAGGTGTGCTGCAAAAGAAGTTTGCTGGCGAAGGGCCGTGACATGCGGGTACAAAGGAGGAGGGCGGGTGGGTGGCAGCATATATACAGTAGGTTTGCAGCTGGTTCACAGGTGCAGTTGGGAGAAATCAGGGGATTCATTCGCGAGATGCGTGCTTTTTGCGCATATGCGTGCATTTTGCGTGAGAACAGGCGGAACCTGCGTGCATTTTGCGTGAGAACAGGCGGAACGGGTCCTCTGCCACATGCATCCCATGCACCCTCTTCTACAGGGCTTTCATTCAAATCAGTTTATATGTACAATGCAAATGTAGCATCTAGAACTCGCCCTTGGAGTCCAAGTCGTCGCGCAGCAACACGTCATCGAGCTGGCCAGAGGCAGCCGCAACAAGGCCCAAAAACGGTCTTGACGGGTCCAAAACCTTGGAGAGGTACTCGGGGTGGTACTGGGTTCCCACGAAAAACTTGTGGTCCTGCAACTCCAACAACTCCATCCGCGCGCCGGTCTCGTCACGCCCCACAAACTGCAAGCCCTTCTTCTCGATGGCGGGAATCAACTTGGGGTTGACCTCGTATCTGTGTCTGTGTCTCTCCATGACGGAGTCCACACCTCCGTACAACTGGCGCAACTTGGACCACTCCGAGCCCTCGCGGAAACGAGTCTCGTGGATGCCCAAGCGCATGGTTCCGCCCAACTTGATCTGGTCAACGTCCGGCATGTAGACCACCAGGGCCGTTTCCTCGTCGGCCTGGGGGTCGAACTCCATCGAGGTGGAGTCCGCGTAGCCCAACACGTTTCTGACAAACTCAATGACGGCAATCTGCAAACCGAGACAGACGCCCAAGTACGGAACGTTGTTCTCACGAGCGTACTTGGCAGCAGCCACCATGCCCTCAATACCACGCGAGCCAAAGCCGCCCGGCACCAAGATACCGTCGGCCTGGCAAACGTGGTGCCACGCCTTGTGGTAGTCGGCCAAGCTGGACTCCTTGATGGTCTCCTCGAGGTCTGTGGACTCCACCCACTCGATCTTCAAGCGACGGTTGCACAGCATGGAGGCGTGCTCCAACGACTTGATGACGGAAAGGTACGAGTCCTTGAGGTTGGTGTACTTGCCCACGAGCGCAATGGTCACGGTTTCGTACGACTTATCGTGCGACGAGGTCAACTTGCGCCAGCTCAGCAACAACGCCTCTCCGCGCACCAAAGCGGTTGGCTCCAACTTGGAACCGTCCAAGTCAAGTCTGCGCGTCAAGTACTTCATCATGCGCTGCTCCTGCAACAACAACGGCACGTGGTACGTCAGATTGACGTCGTGGATGGCCACAACCTGGTCCGGCCCAACGTGGCAGAACATGCCGATTTTCTCAACCGTGGCGCGCTCCAACTCCTCCTGGCAGCGGCACGCAATCAAGTCCGGCGTCAAGCCGAGCGAGCGGAGGTCCTTGATGGCCGCCTGCGTGGGCTTGGTCTTCTGCTCGCCGTGAATGACCAACACGAGAGAGACGTGGATCAACGCGAAGTTGGCAGAACCGACACGGAACTGGAACTGGCGCAACGCCTCCACAAAGGGAGCGCTCTCGATGTCGCCCACAGTGCCACCCAACTCAATAATACAGATCTCAGGCTCCAAGCCCAGGTCGTCCACAGGAACACGCGCCACACGCTCAATCCAGTCCTGAATGGCCGTGGTGATGTGCGGGACCACCTGGACGGTCTTGCCGAGGTAGTCGCCCTTTCTCTCGCGCTCAATCACGTGCGAGTAGATCTTGCCGGTGGTGATGTTGTGGTCCTTGGTCAAGGTGATGTTCAAGTAGCGCTCATAGTTGCCCAAGTCAAGGTCAACCTCGCCTCCGTCGTTCAACACAAAACATTCGCCGTGCTCCAAGGGCGACATGGTACCGGCGTCAATGTTCATGTAGGGGTCTATCTTGATGGAGGTGACCCGAAAGCCCAACGTCTTGAACAACAAGCCGGTGGAAGAGGCTAAAACGCCCTTTCCGATTCCGGAAATCACTCCGCCAGAAACGACAACGTACTTCATTAGATTGCGGGTTTTACAGGATGCTTACGCGTTGCGCTTGCCCTCCTAAACGTGCTGTTTAGCGGGAAGGAGTAGGACTAGAAGAGGGTCGATTTTTTTTCAAGACGCGATGCTGGTAGTGTGCGGGAAAGATGTAGACTGCTCAATGGGGAAGTGTGCGAAAAAAAATCCTTCTTCGCTATAAAGGCACTGATATGGGCCATTAGCTGTAGTTGTCTGGTCAAGGCATTCTCTGCGATGCCCTGAAGACATGCTGAACGCACACCTTTACATATGACGTGGTTTAAGCCAAGCACCTTTCATTACAGGTCGAATCGGTAGACTTCCCAATCTGGAAATGTGTTTCCGCTTCGTCACATCCGTTCAGACCATTTCCTACAATGTGCGCCAGAATATACGTTCTGTTCAGGTAGAATATCCGAACGAACACCTCTCTGGCCTTCTAATGTACGCCGGGTGGCCGCACCAAGATGCGGGTCACGTGGCTGGTCTACAGGCTGTGGACCACCAGTTTGCACCTGTACATTAATAGATGCACAATATGACTTCCCGTGCCCTGCGGGGCCTAGAAAGTCGTTTAAATCAGATCTTGGGAGGGTAGAATGCGTAGATGTATGTTTCAGCTAGAGTCTGTGTCCAACTGGGTAATAATTGGGTGGTCTGGGCTGAAAATGGCAGGAAGCCTTGTTTCAAGCCAAGCATTTGCACTCGAAGCGGTGGTATGGGGAGCTGTAGGTGTTTATAAAAAACACTCTTATTCTTAGATGAGATGTATCTTTCAAGTGCCCTTTCAAGTGCTCATTTAAGTGCGCTTTCAAGTACTCTTTCAAGTGCTCTTGCAAGCGCCAAAATGGACAAAATGCCACATTTTAGACAGCGAATTCAAGCCCGTCTCGGACAAGCTCACGAAAGAGAAGAGTGACTTCCTTTCCTCTTGCACACGCTGTTCAAGGCAAAGCCGCCCCCATCGACCTCACGTCGCACAACGAACGACCCTAGACAATCTTCACGCCGCCAATCTGGTCCGAGTCCTCTTCCATTATAATCTGAGCCTTTCCCTGCTTGATCAACACTTTTTTGAGAACCCTCACCAAGAGCGCGTAGCCCATATTACGCAACTCCACAGGAATGCCAGAATCCTCCAGCTTGGTCAACTCGTAGACAGTCACCACCGTCCCCAATTGGCCCGTGCGGTCCACGTGGTCGTATAAAAGCTTTCCCCACTCTGATAGAGACCGCCAATACACCAAAATACCGGATTCGGGCTTTTGGGGGTCCACGTACTCGGCCTTATTGAGCTTGTGTATGAGGTGGTTTATGATGAGTTTTCGAAAGGCGTCGTTGACGGTCCGGCTAATGTCCCCGTTTTCGAACAACAGGGGAAGTTGTGAGATGTCCAAGTCTTCGTTCTGCGTGTGCAATACCTTTCCTTGTGGGGTCAATTCCGTGATCTTATAGTGCTGGCAATATAAGAGGATGATCTCGCCCCACAGCTCTAGCTGGTTCTGGAGAACCGTGGAGTTGGGCTGCTGGGTGTAGAGGGGCGGAAAGGCATGTATCTTGGGGAATTCGAAGGTCTGCGCCATCGAATGGGGGGTTGTGTGTGGAATATTGAAAAGTATTGAGTATGAAGATGTATTGCGTATTACAGCGTATTTAAGTGTATCGAGGACTGCGAAAACGACATAAGGGTCGGGCGAGGTTCAGGAGGATTAATTTCTGATGCAGGACGGAGAGGCCGGTCTTGGACCCATTGGAGGAAGAGTCATGTGTTGGGGGCGAGAATGTATGGGGATGTGGCTGGTCTGAGTGTGGTGTCAGACTGTATTCTTTAAAGTGGTAGTGGTGGGATAGCACATGAGAGAACTAAATTGACAGGAACTGCAGAAACCTATGTTGACAGGAGACGAAGGGAAGAGGCCCCTGTATAGACAACTACATATATGCTGACTCGACCAAGCATTCGAGCGCATCACCGGAAGAAGACACTCACTCCCCTGACGTTGGCATTGTCATGCATAAATTAGTGAGTATCAAAATCCACCCAGTGGCCTTGACCACCCACACTTACCTGCAAAACCTCAGCCAAGCACAGTGCCTGACAACCCCCTACACTTCATACCAGATACGTCGATTAAGTCATTTTCAATATACAATGTGATGTGCGTGATCAAACAACTTAAGCCTCAGCCATGTCTCTCAAACGACGGATGGTCGATCTGACAGTGGCGGCAGCGGCAGTGGAAACAGTGTAAGCACCACCGGCAACGGTCTTGCGGCAGGACTTGCAGTTCCAGATACCAGCAGCACCTCTCTGCACGGTTCTCTTACCGCAGAAAGAGCAGTCGTACTTGGCGTGCTGCTGCACCTCCAACTTCTTGGTCTGTCTTCTCAACGAAGAACCGTATCTGACACCGAACTTACCGGTGATTCCGACCTTTTTAGTTCTCTTAGTCCTATTTTGTTAGTAAGTGATGGTCTGGGAGCGAGTGAAAACAGCAGCGAAGACAGCGAGGACAGTGTCATAAAACCTGGTCAAAAGGAGCGCCGTCGCGTAATAGGTGTTCTAAAAGACACTCATGAGGCTTATGGCGCCATTTTCTGTTGATGTGGTCGTTTTCAGTCGCCACTTTTCAATTTTTCAGATGTATTCTAACCCGCCTTCTGTGGCAGTACAGTTCACTCAATAAGGCTCTGGTATCCTCCTCTAGTCTGCTGTCGTGGTTTCACTCCGATTGTTGCTCGTTTTGGGCCTCTGGTGGCTGGGCTTACATACATTTTTCAATAGTATCTATGCTGAACAAGATGAAGAAGAAGGTGAAAAGCTCTTTTTTAGGAATGCCAGGGCCTGCACCGGAGGAAAAAATTCGCCGGTCGTGCGCACGCCACAACCACAAAAACCGTCTAGGGCTGGAGCCCTCATCACGTGCGATGGATTTGGTCGGGCACGACCATAACAACATTTTTGCAGCCTTCTGTTTTTGTTGAATATGGCAGCAGCTCCATAGCCACCCACCAGATAATGCAGGACGTAGAACCCAGCCCCTGCACTTCGCTGGACAGCTCCTTTTTCTTCAACCTTTCCGATTACGGTAACTTGGACCGCCTTTGAGCCTTTTTTTCGGCCGTTTACTGACAACTCGTAGCTGAACCTCTTTCTGACAATGCGGCCTCATCGTACAGGGCCGTATTAAGCCTCAAGCCATCTGGAGGCTGTACTGGATCGAAGCTTGCACCCAAAATCAGAGATCCTGAGGTTCTTGCTATGGGAGAAGCCCCTTTACATGTTTATAAGGGCCAGCAGCGGCTTTCTGTTCCATGGATATTTACGCCCTTTGGAGAAAATGAGCCCTACTCGTCGTCGCCGTTTTCGAAAAAGTACCGGAAAATCAACTTGGGTGCTCCCACTGTGTGCTATCCTCTGGTCAATTTGGTGAAAAGCGTGCCGCAGGGTAGTCCCCTGATGGAAGTCTGTTTAAGTCCTACTGAGATTCTCAAGGGAAAGGAGAGGGAGTTCGCGTACCATGATAGCTATGAGGGTTCCTTGAAAAGGCGGTATCCTACAAAGAGAACGACAACAGAGGAGCTCGCTTCCTTGCAAGCGGGCTCCAAAAAGCGTCAAAAAAAGGCAGAGCTCCTGTTCCAGGGGTCTGAAACCACCACCAGCGACGAAAAGGATATCAGCACCACCAGCGACGGGGAGTACAAAACTAATCTTACAAGAGACCTTTCGAATGGTGCTAGAGCCCCAAAAAGACGACTTAGGGAAAGAACTGCGTCCTTCAATAAGCGCGAGTTGGAGAAAACTCCCCTTTTTCCAGAGACCGAAAAGAGCACTGTATCCCCAAAAAAGCTCGAGGCAGGGAGACCGCTGCGCCCAGTCCTTTGCAGGCACTCGGATTCAACAGAGGTGATCTCCTCCTCTTCTTCGCAAACTAGAGAAAGCAAGGACGGTGCTACTAGTTCTAAACAATTGGGCAAGGCAGCTGCTGCGGCTATGGATATCGCCAGGTTGGTGGAGCAGGTCTCCCTGAGGCTCCAGGGCCTCGAGTCTACTAAAATTGGGATATCAGCGAACATGAACGGCTTGAACCCAGAGCATGTTTGAATTCCTTACAGCTATCAAAATTTTTATCTCCTCCAATACTCACCAAATAACCCGCGTATCTCTCTATTGACGTCGGTCTCCTCATTTCCCTACTCTCATATGGTGCTCTACACCCTCCAGCTTCTACCCTCATTTTTCTTCAATATATTAGCAGGTTACGCACCCATAAATGCAACTAAGGAGCAATTATCACCCCTTCCCTCACCCCTCATTCTCCCTGGGAAACAAGTCCACCGGCTCCATCTCCACATCCTCAGGCACCTCTGCGGCGTTGTTGAACGCAAAAACTGCCCCCTGTGTCAACTGAGGTGCATCTGTATCGCGGGCTACCCGCGGAGGTCCCCGGGTCTGTATTCTTCGGTGGTCTAGCTGAATTCGGTCGAGCAATTGGGCATCCGTGGCACCCCTGTTGGCAGTGACGTCAACGTCGATGTCAACGTCAGCATCTATCTGGCGTTCAAGAATACGCTGGCGCTGGCGGTTTCGAAGAATATTGCGAAAATGGTCGCGCATCTCCTCGGGACTCATATTTCCATCGTGCAACTCACGGAAGATTTCCCTATTGATTTCCGTGACTTCAGGGTCTTGAACCTCAGGAAGTGGGACCCCTTGAAGAACCCCTAAGCCCCTCTGCGCAGCCCACGCGGTCATTTCTTCATCGTCCACAAGCACACGGGGGATGGGTTCGCGGATAATGCTCTCGTTGGGGCCCAAAGCGAGCCGCCGGCGGCGCCGGTCCTGCGCCAAAAGTGTAGTATCGCCATGTTCTATGAGATATGCGCTTTCCTCCATCACCTGGTTGAGATGGTTGCGCAATTGGCTGACACCGTGGCCCAGAAACACGCAAAACGACGATTTTTGTGCCTCGTTGAAATCGGGCGGAGGGTCGCGACAGTACTGCGTGATCTCACGCCGGAGAAACGCCGTGATTCCTGTGAGCGATAGATGTGTCAATTTGGGGCAGTTCTTCAACAACAAGTAGATGGGCCCCACCGTCAAGCTGGTGCAGTACGACAAGTGAACACGCTCAAGACAGTCATTCTCGCCGCGCCGGCGCACCAATTCTAAAATGCCGTTGTCCGAGATCAAGTTGCACTTGACAAGGCCTATGCGACGCAATTTGGGCAAACTCGACAACTCGATCAACGTCCAGTCTGTGAGCTGCGAACAGCACGCTAAATCAATATACTGGATGCGGTGGCAGGCCCGAACAAGCGACTGGACCCCGAAATCTGTGATTAACAAGCAGTGCCCAAGATGGATGTAGTGCAAACTGCGGCCTAGCTGGGCCAACGCCCGGAGTGAGGCATCGGTGATTTGCATGCACTTGGAGAGGACCACGTTCCGCAAGCGTGGGGCACATTTGACGAGCTTTTCCACAAGCCGGTCGGAGACAGCATTGCACCCCGTGATGTCGATAATGCGCAACTTTTCGAGATAGCAGTCGTCGGGAACCAACTCAAAGAGCTTGTCTGTGATTCCTGGGGCCTGGGAGATGCGGAACTCTCGCAATTGCGTGAGGTCCGCAAAAATGTGCCTCAAGTATTTATCGGTCACATTGGGGCAGTTGTGCAAGTCGATTTCCACAAGGGACTTGCAGTTCTCGTACATGGCAACGATGCTCTTGTTTGTGATGTTCTCGCTGTTGTTGAACTTGATACGTTTGAGCATGGGGCACGACAGGAGCAAATTTAAAATGGCATCCTCCAGGACCTTGCCGCAGCCTGGTGCATATAGGCCCTGCAAACGCGTGCAATTTTTAGCCAACAGGTATATTATGTCGTCGTGTATGTCCTGCACGCCTGTCAAGTCGATGGACTGCAAACGCTCACATTGGTGCAAAACGGCAGTTATGGGCCCATGAGTCAACTTGGTGCAGTTTACCAAGGTCAACCGCTCCAATTTTGGGCATCCCACGAAGAGCGCCAACAAGTCGTCGTCGACCAATTTGGTCATAAATGACAAATTCAAGCGCTTGATGAAGCGGCGGTAGTTCCAATGTGTGGCTCCGGGACGCTGCTGCATGAGGTGGCGGATTTTCTTGAACGACCCGTCGTTCTGCATGTTGGGCCGAAACCACAAAATCTCGATGATCAAGTCCGCAAACTCGTGGCACACCAGGAGCAACAGATAGAGGTCTCGGCGGTCCAAATGGTGGAAAATCTGTAGAAGCACCTCTGTCGGAAGCTTCAACAATGGCAGGTTGCGATAATTGAGGCGCTGGATTTCGCTATGGTGCGAATGGACCGAGTTTCGTCTCGTGGTGATGAGCGAGTCGCGAAGCTCGCGGTAATCGTTTCCGTCGTTGTCCATATTGAAATAGAACTCCTCGTTTCCGTCGTTGTTGTCGTTGTTGTCGTCGATATCGTTGTTATCGCTGGAGGATGTGCTGGGGGCGACCTGTGGATCGCGGCTGGGCGACACCGAAAGGGTGTTTTCGAGAGCCATCTATTTGGAAGGTATAGCAGGTAGGATATTCAGCCGAAGATGGAGAGAGGGCCCTGGAAGGTGTGTCTTGGCTCTTGTTGGCTTTGTGTTGCCTCTTTGGGCTCTTTATAACTCCCCTTTTCCTTCCTTATCCTCAATATGCGCAAAGGAGAGCGGCTTATTGCAGGCAAGAAACTCGCTGTACCCAAATATCAAACAATTCCAGGCACTGTAAATGGCTTGTTCCGGTGCTGGGGCTAGTTCTGCCGCTTTCAGGCAAATTCTGGGGCCTCTGGGGCTGCAAATCAGCAGAGTGGCACTTCTTATATAGTGCGGGTTATCCCGGCAGCAGAGCTAGGAAAGCCGGATAAAAACAGCTCAAGGCAACTTCCGGCTCTAGAGTCGGTTTAAGGGCGTTCTCAGGGCCGTAAAGGCTGCTTTTGGGCACTATCTCGCGGACTGGGCGGCTATGGAAAGGCTGGTGTTTCACGCGGAGGCGATTTGAGAACACCGGGATTGTGTGCAGGACGATGTTTCTTGTCTGCAAAACATACCATTTATATAGGGGCCCAAAACGGACGAGAAAGGGCCGCTTTTGGACCAGCCAGGCCGGATTAGGTTGCTTCTCGCCCGTTTCTGGCTGGTCTAGGGCGTGGTCCCAAAAAGGAGCAAAACTGCCCAATTTGGTCTACGGGCTATTTCTAGGCCAGGGGCCCAGATTAGTGTATTAGAAATTATAGTGAGAATGCCCGCGGCAGGCTGCGGGCGCTTTTATGGACCGGACAGGCGTGGTGCCTGAAATCATCAATAAATATGTAGCGTGAAGTGAAGGGCGTGAGACGTGAGGGTGGTGGTATAGATTCTCCCCATTGGGTGGTCTAGAACGCTACCTGACCGATAAGCATCGGAGAGCCCTAAAACCCCGGCAAACAGGTTCAATGGTCCTTTCAGAAGAACAGCGACCGCCCATTTGCATTGGGCGTTCCCGGGTTCGAGTTGTAGCCCAAAGCAGCCGAGCTCAAAGACAATTGTTCTAATTGCTGCATCACCGCCAACTCGTGCTGGCTCGGCGGCTGTTGGTACTGCTGAAAGTGCTGCTGTTGCTGGTAGTATTCCTGAGGAGCTTGGTTTCTTTGGGGCTGCTGGACATAGCCATTTTGGGGTCCCATGGGACCGTGGTTATTCTGCTGAGGAAGGCCACCATACTGCTGGGGAACGCCATATTGCATCTGCTGGCCCCCCTGGTTGGTAGCTCCGTTCATGAAGGCCATATTGAGGACGTCCTGCTGCGGCTGGTGGTGTGCTGGCGATTGGTGGGTGTGATTCAAGTGCGATTTTCCAGAAACACGGCCCCCAGAACCAGCCTTTTTGCCTCTTCTGTTGCTCACAGAAACCAGCCTATTGAGCCTGGTGCTGGATAAGCCCACCTCGTCCATCAACTTCTTGTACGGCGGAAAGTTGGCGATGTTGGACTCAAGAAGTATACGCCGCACCTGTTGAACGACGAAATGCTGGTACCTGGCACTTCTGTTGGCATCGTTATCCTCTGCCAAAGTCAAAAGAAGTGGGTTTGATACGATCTTGTACACAAAAACGGGTCCCGCAGTGTTATCGGGACTATCCGCCAAAATAGCCTCTAGCAACTTAGACGGAGGTCTTATGACCGCGGGGTCGTCATCGGAGTCATCAAAGTCGCCGAAAATGCGATCCATAATAAGCTGTTTCAGACTCAGGTCCAGTCTATTGTTCAAGATCTTCAAAAGAGTCAAGTTGGCGAGTTTGTGGGTCGCCAACCTCTGCAAATTGGGCAAGAATTTGCGTGAAAGAAGTTCAAAACGGTCGTCAACTGTGGCCCCAAGACCCGAAAATGTGTCCAAAAACCACGTGATAAGCAACAGGCCATTGTTGTTTACCACCAACTCATTGCTGAACTCCACTATGAGACCCGCAACAAGTACAATCTGCTCTGTAGAGACGGCATTCAGCTCATTTGCGGACTCCAAAATGGTACGAATACAGCGGGCTCCAAAACGCCCAAAACTGATCTCCACGAAGTTGTCCAACATGGTCTCGAAAATGAAGTCGTTGAAGGGCGAGCCGAATTTGATACAGCCCTGCAAAACGTAGTTTCCAAATTGGTCATTGAACAACTTGACTGCATACGGCTTCAAACTGGCTGCAATCAAGTATTTCTGCTGGTAGTCCGTGTGGCACAAGCTGATAATCTTCTGGATGGCCCAGGTGCCGTTCTTGTGGATACTTAATTGCGTCAAAAACGGGGTGATTTCCTTTACCATCATCAACTTGATCAAGGGCGACTCCACCACCAGAAAAATCTTCTGCACGATGGTGTTACCCAAGTAGTCGTAGCACAACTCGGGGAGCTCGTCCAACATGGCCAAACACAAATCCTCTAACTCTAGCTGGGACATGGCTTTAATGCCGTCTTCAGAAGCAGCCAGAACAACATCCAATGGCATTCCAGCAGCCTGGAGAGATTCGTTACACTCTAAAATTTTGCGAAGCTCGCGCAATTTCGGCAGATCAAACTGCCGCAACGGAATGGGATCTGGCAATGGCCCGAAATTGTCCTGGTAGTTCTCGTTGGGATAGCGGATGGACTGATTGATAATGGAAACCACCTTATTGAAATCCACAAATTGCGAGCTCGAAGAAAGACACGTGATGGAATGCAACAAGCTCTCTCTTATAGAAAGCACGTCTGTGTGCGTCGGTCTCGACTTATCGTTGAATGTACTGCTGGTTGAGCCACTGGTGGCATTGGAAAGCACGCTTCCGTTTTGGGATGCCAGCAGCACCAGCAGAAGCGGCGGGACATTGCTGCTTTCAGTGGCCTGCGTCAGTTTGGCAGGGTTCTCGATGACTGTAGCGAACGCCACGTACAAAATGACCCCAGGAACCAACTCCAAGTGGTTAAAATTGGCCTTTAAAGCCATGGCAATATCGATACTGTTGCACTCCACCAAGGCCAATTTTGCCAGCAGAGAGAGCGAGATTCTCACACTTTCCACAGAACCTGCGGCCCTGTGTGTTCCGAGTGAGTTGTTGAGAACTGCATGCAATTTGGCGGCGTCTATGAAGACCGGTAAATTGTCAATGAGAAGGCTTCGAGTGGGACTCATATTTGGGTTTTCAAAGGAAGTGGTGATGCTCAAAGGCCCAAAATCAAAGTCGTCAAGAAGTCTAGGCGCATAAGGGCCGTAATTGGGAGCTTGCGGGGGCGCTGGCAGCACCTGGTGCATATTTTGCAGGGTGAAACTAAGGTAATTCTGCGCTGTAACGTTCTGGCCGTGGAGGGAAGCCTCGGAAAGGACAGGTGTGGTGCCTGAATACGTCTGGGAACGATTCCGGGCGGGTCCCGGGGCCGTTGGGGGCGATGGATCAAGCAAAAAGCCCATTTCCTGCTTAGAAGCTGTGGGAGCGTAGTTCGAGCCTGTAAGACGCGCTGCTGCGGAAACATCAAGGCCAGCATAACCCATTGGCATAGGGTTGGCCGCAGTGGTAGTATAGGAACGGTTTCGCGTTGTTTGGGACCCTCCGGGGGCAGTTTGGGTCGAGCCCTGTGCCGACAAGAGAGGGCTCAAGAAAGAGGCTCCTGCCAGCCCGGACTCGAACAGATGCATAGAATTCGAGTCCATAAGTCCTGATGGCTGCAGCAGCAGGAGCGCGTCGTCGTTCCAGATGGAATTGGTCAGGAAAAGCAGCCCCAGACGCATTCTTCGAGTGCTTTGGGGCGCCTGCTGGGCCGGGATGTCGATGGCGTGGGCGCTAGCCGGTGGCGACACACCCAAATGAAAAGACTCTATGGGCTGGAGTATATGGGCCTCCAGAGAAGGCAGATTTGACGCCAGAATACCGGTGTTTTGGGGTAAGAACAGCGGCAAAGTGCCTGAGCGTGATCTCAGCCGCTCAGACGCCGCCAGGCCCGTAGTCGACGGCGTTAGCAGAATTGCCGGCGGCAGCGGGTGTTTGTAGTGAGGGTTATTTTGGGAAGACATGGCCACACGGTGGCTCTGTGGGGAGAAGTGGTGGTGTATATATAGAGTGGAGGATTGGCGAATAGGTGAGGTGTCCGCTTATGTCAGCGCGACTCCTATTTTCCCGCCCGGTGGGTGCAAAAAGGGTGTTTTCTACGACGGTTTCGGCCGTACTTGGGTGGAATAGTGCTGATGAGGATCCGAGGACGAATAAGGTGCGTTTCGGGAGTCCTGGTTTCTCTAAGGGGGTATTACTGGTGCACCGGTAATCCCGGCCATTTTCATTCCTGCAGAGGGCTGCAGTGGAACACCCGTGCACCAGAAAGTAAAGAAGAGGAAGGAACACCAAAAGGGCGTGGAAAATGGGGTATGGCGAGGAAAGCAGTGTGTGAGGTGTCATGGACATGAAGGGGCCGGACATTAGTGCTCTACATGTGGTATTGGTAAAACTGGCTTGCGTGAAATTTACTGCTTTCTGGCTTCCATGTCGCAAAATAGGCTTCCATGTCCAAAATGGGCTTCCATGTCAAAAACAAAAATCGCCTTCGAATTTTCAAAAAAAGACCTCCATTTGCTACACCCTTTTCATAACACCCGTACACCAGTTTACCTCCAAGCTCACACCACACATCAGCCCGACCTTTAAGGCCTCTGGTTTTGTCGCCTGCTTTTCCTTGATATCCGAGTACGTCCTCAAGCGGTCACCCTCTCTTTACCGGCCCTTACACTGCATTCTCAGAGCCTCCCCATTGGGTCATCTCTCCCTGGTTTCGTCCCAAATAGGCCACCCTCTGGCTTCCATCGACCGTTGCTTTAGCCCCATCGCCCGCCTCCCCCAATTGGGCCATATTTTAGCCCCTCTAGGTCGTCTTCCTTTTTTGGGCCTTTTTCCTTCTCGTTTAGGCCTGCTGCCTGCCGTTTTGCATGTCCTCGCCACTCCACAACTACATTGCCAGCGTGGGCCAGGCGCTCCGGCTAGAGAACCCCCCGGCTCTCCGAAAGCTTCTTTCTATCAACCCGGGCGTTTCTGAGGGCTCGTTGCGGGCCAAATTTCCCGAGCCCAGCGATTTCGACCTCTATGTGCTTCCGGAGAAGTTTCGCAACGTAGTGAGGGCATATCTCAAACTAATGAAGTCCGTATACGTTCTCAACGACATTGATCTTTCCTTTAACGACCTCAATGAATTGGTCAGCCAACTCAATCGCGCCGCAGATACCCAGACAAACTGGATAAACCCGGCCTTGATAAACTGCTGCACGGAGCTTATCTCCGTCTACCAGGTGAGGCTGAAAAGCTTTCCGGAAGAAGAACAGACCTCTTTTGAGGACTCGGAAGTCTCTGACTCGCCCAGCTCATCGTTGGAGAAATTGGCAGCCACCATCAACAGGTCCTTCAAATTATCCCTCAACGATAAGAACCTCGAGTTGCATTTGCTGAAGAGAAGCGACATCTACTTCTTTCTCGGTGCCCTCATCAAAATCTACTTCCAGCTCAACAAGCTCGAGTTGGCCAAATCGGTAGAAAAGGCTCTCAAGGGCACACGTTTTCGGCTTCCTGCTTTCGGCGCCCCCTCCACGAACAAACGTCATGTGGCTACCTATCTCTACTTTTCTGCTCTTCTATCTCTCGATGATGCCGATTTTTCGGCCTCGGAGCAGAAACTCTCAGACGCGTTGGAAGTGTTGTCGTACTACACTGAGCCCAAAAGCATACACTCGCAAACGGAGAAGATCCTCTTGATTTTGCTTCCCCTCAAGCTCTATAATAGGCGTCTTTTGCCAACACAGGTGGTGTGGGACCAGTTTCCACGTCTCGCCATGCTCTATAGGGATAATCTCTTCGAGGCTGTGCGGGCAGGAAACCTTTCCAAGTTTAACTTCGTGTTGAAGAAGTTCCAGATAATCTTCTTGAAACGGCATCTCTTCTTGCTTGTGGAGAAATTAAAGTCGCTTTGCTACTTGAAGTTGTTCAAGAAAACGGCCTTAGTGCTCAAGGAGGCGAATCCGTCTTCTACTTCCAGCCACATAGTACCGCTAAGTGCTCTACAGGTGGCGCTCGAGTTCTCCACTTTCCACCGTTTCGACGGAAAAAAGTTCACGTTTGATGTGAACTTGCAAGAGCACACCTATGCCTTTAGTTTGGACGCGGTGGAGTGCTTGGTGGCGAATTTGATCGAGAAGGGCAGTATCAAGGGCTACTTGTCGCACGCGAACAGGTGTCTTGTACTTTCGAAGGCGAACCTGTTTCCGCCGCAAGTGTTGCAGTAAAAGGGAAGTGAGATGAAAGGATAGAATGCAGAGAAATCAAGGTGTGGAAGAAAAAAAGCTGTTGTTGATAGAAAGAGCTTAGGATGAAAAAGGCCTCGTAGTTGAGAATACATCGATTGCAGAAAATGACTTTTTTAACGGTTCATGAAGTACAGCTGCTTGAGAATCGTGGAAAGCCGCCACTTTCTGGCATGGACTCTCAAAAAAGAAACTGGATAAGTTGCCAATATGATTCTTGAGATGATGTGAGAGTGACTAGAGTGGGCATAATCAGTGAAAATGCCATATCACGGACCCATTCTGCGCACCCTTCTCATTTCCCAAGGAAGGACGTATTATGTTGTGATGGCACTCTTCTGGTAGCAGATAGTACGGGCATTCAAAGCTACCCAATACGGGTGCATTTGGGTCTACTATAAGCCATTTGTCACGTTTGCAGTCCCTCGGAGCACCACAAGCTCCCAGGAAATTATAGTGCCCCTCTTTTGCAAGTGTGCCATAGTTGTAAGACGCCAGGGTTTTTTAGGTTTTTGTTAACAATCTGCATGCCCTAATTAAAGTTGCAAACGCCTATAAGGTCTTCGTCATTTCCTCGCATTTTGCAGATTTTGACACTTTTTGCAACAATTTACCCCAACACCAAAAATCCAAAACTCATCCAATTCCCCTAAGAAAGAACCACGGGAGATACCTGTGCCCAATCAAGTCTGAAAGAGACCCACACGCCGTTTTCAGCTCTTTTATCTCCTTCTTCGCCACCGGCCCATCACCACCTGCATACAGCGTTTATTCCTGTCTGCAGTCCCACACCACTTTTTCACCAACTTTTCAGCTTCTTTTCCCCTACACTTTCTCCCACCGTACGCCGCCTAGACGCCAGTTCGGAAGCCAGAAACAACATAACAGACGCTACCGGCCGCTTGATGCACACAGCCCTTTTTCCTGCTCAAAAAACCCTCCATTTGCGCCTCCTACCATGTCTTTCATAAACATTTGCCGTGACAACACGGACCCCTTTTACAGGTACAAGATGCCGCCCATCCAGGCCAAGGTCGAGGGCAGGGGCAACGGTATCAAGACCGCCATTCCCAATTTGAGCGAGGTGGCACGTGCTTTGGGCCGTCCCTCGGCCTACGTGGTCAAATACTTCGGATCTGAGCTCGGAGCCCAGACCAAGATCGACGAGACCAACGACCGTTTTCTCGTCAACGGCCAGCACGATGCGGGCGAGTTGCAGGACTCTCTCGACGGTTTTATCAACAAGTTTGTGTTGTGTGCCAGCTGCAAGAACCCCGAGACGCAGATCCAGATCAAGGGCAAGGACTACTTGCAGAGAGACTGCAAGGCGTGTGGTCTGATTTCGCAGATAGACCCTCGCCACAAGCTTCTGTCGTACATCTTGAAGAACCCCCCCGCTAACGGCGGCAAGGGCAAGAAGAGCGCCACCGCCACTGCCAACGTGGTGGGCGGTGGAAAGTCCATTTCCGACATTGCGTCTGGCCAGACGGCTGAGGCGGAGGCCGAGGAGGCGCAGAACGACGACGACGACGTGTTGACGAAGAAGATCAACGCTGAGGCTGCTGCCCTTGCGCCTGCCACCGTGGACGTTGCCGACGACGACTGGGCTGTGGACATGTCCAAGGAGGCCATCGAGGCGCGTGCACGCGAGTTGGAGGGCCTGGTTTCCGAGGAGCAGGCCAAGTTCAATGAGTTGGGAGAGTGGTTGTTGGACGCCGAAGACAAGGAGGACCTCCCTGCTGACGTGGAGATCTACAAGAAGATCGCGGAGTTGGACATCATCGAGAGCCCGGAGACCGTGCAGGTGTTGGCGCAGGTGCTTTTCGACGAGGACATCGTGGAGCAGGTGGTGGAGCACAAGGGGCTTTTGGGCAAGTTGATCAACGGCAGGGACGCGTTCGAGAAGGCCTTTTTGGGCGGCTTGGAGCGCTTCTTGGGCTTGGAGAAGCCCGCCTTGATTCCCCAGCTTCCCAAGGTGTTGGTCAAGCTCTACGACGAGGAACTTGTGGGTGAGGATGTGATCATGGAGTGGGGCTCCAAGGTGTCTAAGAAGTACGTTCCTAAGGACGTTTCTAAGAAGGTGAGACGTGCCGCCAAGCCGTTTATCACGTGGTTGAAGTCCGCTGACGAGGAGAGCGATGAAGAGTAATTTGCGACTGCCTGCGGGCGACGGAGTGTATTCAAGAGGTGGTATTTCAAAAGAATTCATATGCTAAGTTGTAGAGGTGTCCGAATAACAGGTGCTTCGAGAGAGTTTAAGTTGGCTGAGAGGTTAGGGTTTGTAGTTCTGAGGAAATGTAGATTGTGGCTTTATGACCGAAAACCAGAAAAGCGAGAGACCAGCATATACTCCGGTCAGGGATTGGGGGCTTTTCATTGGCTGTTCCTACGCTTGAGGCACCAAGACGTCTTTTGGGCCCCAAAGGGCAAAATATAAAGCACTGACGACCCTGCCTGGCAAAATGGGCTCCAAATTCGGGCTGCTGGTGAAAAGTACTGGAAAATGTAATCCTTGATTCTCTGTCTGATGAGTGTACTTCATTTTTCACCTATACCGCTCTCCAACCGTAGAAGCTACGACTGTTACGACCAGTTCTCAATACACCAAGAGGACTTACTAATGAGTTCCCACAAACCGTAAGCATTACCTGTATGGGTGGCTCCTCAGGTTTTCAGGGCATTTTCAAAATTAAACACACAGCCAACCAACCAGTACACTAAGAGACCTACAATTTCACTCGTACTATCACGTATATGTAGCTAAAATACAAAGGCAAGAGAATAAGGGCCAAGGGCCTCCTATTCCTTACACCCCACCCTCTTATTCTCGACTCTCAATTCTCCATGGTCGACTCTCCATTTTTGTTCCTCCCTCGCGTGGTCTTCAGTTCTTTCTGCCCCAATACCACCGCATGCCTCTCTTCGCAACATGATTCTATCTTCTTCCTTGGTTTTGAAAATTTGGCATAAAGTTTCCACCGTTATTTCCCATAAAATTAGGAGGCATATTGGGCATATTGGGCATATTGGGCATATTGGGCATATTCGGCATTGGTGGCATTCCCATGGGCATAGGGGGCATTCCCATAGGCATCTTTCCTCCCTGGGGCGGTCCCGCGCCCATGATTTGCGCCATAACCTTCTGAGGATTGAACTCGCCTCTGGTCTTGTCCTGCTTATGGCAGTAGGCGGTCCACGTGAACTCGTCAAAACCGTAATTGAAGTAATCGGAGATATCGGCACCCGGAAAGCGCCACGGCTTGTTTTTCAATTTGGACAAGTCCACCAGCGTAAGTGGCTTGCCATCAAGCTCCGCCACGCTATTAATATCGATGGTTGTGGTGGCATTGTTGGACTGGCCCTTAACAACTGTAGAAGCATCCTTTTGTTCACCAGAGTCGTCTGAAGCGCCTTCTACAGGCGCAGAAGCTGCCACAGTGGCTATTTTGGGTGCGCTGTCGCCAATCACAAACTCGATATCGTCGTCTGAGTCCTCTTCCTCATCGTCATCTTCCTCCTCTTCAGGTTCAAGAGAGGCCGCTTTGTCAGCCACGGGTGCCTCAGTTCTCTGCTTTTTGACGACCCTGTCTTCATCCTCAGAGCCGTAGAGATAAGCATCTTCGTCATCAGAGTGTTTTTCCGACATGGCGTGCAATAAGGAAAGTGAATATCCCGAAGATATCTGTAATGTGTGAGTGTCTAATGGTGTATGGGTGTTACATGGTTATATGCAGACCACAGTATTCGCCAGTTTTATGGGGTACGAAAAACATCGAACGGGCCTGTTCCGGGGGAGGAGCGGCATGGCTTCTTTGATAATAGCAGTGTGGAAGCTGGGGTGTGTGGGGCCACTTTTGGCAAAAATGTGTGGTTTTTGGTGGGTTGCAAATGGCAAAGAAACGGTGAAAAGTGAGAGCGTGCAACGTGCCAAATGGCCCCGAAGGTGTAGAGACGAGGAAAAAGTAGGCCCAAGTATGAGAAGTTAGGGAATAAAAGAGTAATTGGGGCATTAAGACACTTGAATTGACACAATTCTTCAGTTTTGCAAGGAACGCTACTAGAGGCTCACAAGGTTCAAAGGTGTCCTATATAGACCTAAAAAAGCACACTCAACCTACCAAAAGCTGCAAAAGCACGCAGAAAAGGCATCCGATTCCGATGAGTTTGCAAAGGGGTACGAAAGTCCCAGAAAATGTCCAAATACTCAAAGAGCTAAATGGCAGATAGTGTAAATTTACTGTAACACCCTTCACAATTACAAGCCCAAATACAATTCCCACCCGTTTCTTCATACTATTACATTAAATTACAGACTATGATATAAATGCTATGCTGTCCGTCGTTGTGGTACCATTAGACGTTTTCTGAAATTTCGATCGTTCTAGGTTTTCTGGCACTTTTGGGAAGATACCTCCATTGTTGTTGTCCTCTTCAGCACCTTTTTCTAATCTCCTCATGTCTTGATCAAACTGTGACCTGACGGGATGCCACAGGAACATCACCCCAAGTTTGAGCCTCCAGCATCATCAACTTGACCCATGGCTGGCGCCTAAACTTGTTGCGATACACTATCTTCTCAAGCAACGCGATCCACTGCTTCTTTTCAGCGCCGTTGGGGGCACCGAAGTCGATCATCTCACCGTTGGCAAACTTAATCTTGAACGCGTGTTCCACTAAGAGGATGTCGCTGAAATTGCGGTACGCCGAAGCAGTTCGAGCGTTCTCCTTGTCAACATATATGACATCCACGATCTTTGCTAAATTTATCTTAGCCCTTGTCTTGTGCGAGTACTCGCTGTGGGCCACGAGTGACGTGCCTTCGAGCTTAAAATACCGCTTCTTCCAAATATCGCAGTCGCCTCCCTCCTGGTGCAAGTAGCCATCAAAACGCGTGTTTCCCTCCTGACGAAGGTCATCGATGCTGTCGTACGCCAGTCTGATGCTGGTCGGAAGAATCTCACCTGCATCCACCCGCGGAATGAACAACATCTTAACCTCCAATTGGCCTATGCGGTAAGGCTGGGCCCTCACAGGATCACCATTGGGACCCGCAACAGTCTCCCATTCGTTGAAACACGTAATGTTGAATGTGGTGGCACGACCGGTCACTTTGTGCTCATACTGGTCCAAATCCACATAGCACCGTGCAAACGACCCGTCTTGAGCGAATTTGTGCTCCCACGGATCGTCGGCCTTTTGAGGAACAACCCTGGTCGTGGTCACTATGTTCTTGGAACCGAAAATGCGGCTAATACGGTTCTTCAGCTGAACAACACGGCTTTCTTTAACCTCCACAAGCCGCTCACGTGGTTTCGAATACGTGGCCTTCATCGTCAAAATGAACTCAAGTGACTCGCCCACCGTTAGCTCGAACTCCTTACCAATGGAAACGCTTTGACCATCCAATCTGTAGCTGGGTGTCTTGATGCAATGTACTCCATTATCCAAAAAGATGGAGAAGTCCGCACTATGGCCCTCGATATCGGGAAGCTCGATGTTCTTCAAGCCAATAACACGAAGGAACAACCTACCACGTTCTCCAAGGCCCTGAGGCTCCTCAACCTGCTCCTGCTGAGCCCGGTGAGGCCTGTGTTGCGATATCACGCGGTAATCGTGGCCATTCCTGTCGAGAAGCGTGGCTTGGGAACCTTGCAGTGAATGAGTGACATTGGAAGGCACAGAAACTGTGCTTGGAATGTGCTGGGAGGCGTCCTGGGGTACTGGGGCGTCCCTTACCTTCGCATTGGGTACCTCTATACCAGAAAACGAGAGCTTCTTAACCCCAGACGCCTTTTTAGGCGAGTCCAAAGTGATTCCCGTGATGGCCAGTCCGTTTTTGACAAGCTTGATGGGCGACCCGATTTTAATTGGCTGCGCCTTTTTGGCCCTTGGAGTAGTAGGAGCAACCTCTGGCTTTTTGACGTTGAAGTTGCCACTTCTGGCAGTAGTCGGGGAGGTTGGCTGCGACATCTTGGTACCGTTGATAATCCGATACTTCATGGCCAAGTCGGCAGCAGCTTCAGCATCAGTAGGGCCGTTGTGGGCATCTGAAGGGAGGATCACGAGCGTCTTCGTCATTTTCGCTCCGTTTTGGGGAACAGGAACCGTTTTGGGGAGGTTCTCCGCCTCAAAAGTGTCATCATCCATGTCAGGCGGCTCCACCCTACCTTGCGGGGGCGTCTTAAAGATATTCAGCAGAGGATAACGGTCTGGCAGGTTGATAAGTTCGGGGTCAGGCTCCGGAAAAGTCGCCATGGGATCCTGTTTGCGAGTAAGAACAACCAGACTTGTGCGCAGACCTTCAGAGTTGTTATCGTAGAGGGCATTGACATGGGGAGCGAAAAGATCGTAGTCGTTAAAGAGCTGGTCCTTCGATAACAAGGCAGTAGGGTCCCTGGTCAATTCGTCAGCCAAATGCGCCATCAACGCAGGCTCAGGGGGCAGCAGTTCGAAAGACGCATCGTGAATCAGCGCCAGCTGTTGCAACCGGTCGAAATGGTTGGGCTCGTCCACAATCAGGTTCTTTTTGCTGTTTCCCACTAGCTTGATCTTCGAGTATTCTTCTTGAGAAATGACCCTCTTTGTGTCCAAAATTCTCCGAACATCGTCACGGTCCATGCTGGGCAAAGTCTTCATACCATGGGCACGGATCGTGGGTGCGTGAGATATGCCGTCGTTGAAAATATCGTTATACTGATTTCTGGGCAGCAAGATGGAGTTGGATCGCTTGATCTCAAAGGAAGGCACTTTGAAACGGGACTTCCTCACCTTAGAGGCAGACTCAGTCTTTGGCTCCGTTTCATTCTTGTGTCTGAGACGGTAATAAGCTGCAAAATCAGGCCCAGAAGAGTGTCTAGCGGGCCTCAAAGGACCTGGAGCAGGTGGTTCAATAACAGAAGGATTGTTATCGATGTTCGATAACACGTTCTTGGTGCTCAATGGAGTGAAGCTCAATCTGTTGCCTGAAACGTTCAGGTAATTGGACTGGTCGTTCCTCTCGGTCTTATCATTCTTGACAAGAAGCCTCAAAGCACTAAACCCAGAGTCCTCGGAGATTTCTGGCAAGAAACCGGAAACGTTGAGGTCTTCTCCCGGACTCACCACACGTCTCAGCATCACGTTAACCTCCTTAAACTTCTTGGTCTGAAGAGCAGTCGGAATCTTGCCCAAATCAGGGGAATGGTAGTCCAGAATGGGGGCAAACTTGTAGTCAGAGTTCTTGGTGGGAAGCAGTTTCTTCAGTCTCTCCTGAGAATGCCAGATAGAAATGAAGTTAGTGGGCTTTCCATCAGCGTCATGCTCGGCCGAGAGAGACTCTTCAAACAGGTCCTCAGGCGCCTCGGGGGCAAGAAGGGGTGAGAATTTGCTGGGGTCAATGATGGGTAGCGTCATGTCGTCGGGTGGAGCAATATTAGACGAGTTTGCAAGGGCATTGGAGTCCTCTTGATACCTTTCCAGCGACTCTGGTACATTTTCAGAGACACCAAGCCTCTCTCCCTCGTGTTCAACAGTCAAGTCAACGGTTTTCGGTGCCTCTTTAGGAGACATGTGAATTGCAGAAGCCTCAACAGTAACACCAGCCTCAGCAGGACCCCCAGGAACCTCAGCGACCTTCTCAGGAGTCTCTAAGGTTTCTTCGTTGCGCGGAGGTGCTAAAGAGTGCACCAGATGAGCCATTTCCTGTGATGTATTAGGCGATAAGTTGACCTCAAGAAGGCCAGAAGGCAGAAGATGGTCCACGTCAAAATTTGAAGTCGAAAGGTGGTTGTCAGTGGTTCCAGAGGGGCTAATATCTTCATTTCCAAGCACCTGGTGGATGCTAGTTTGGTCGTTGTGAGTGTAGTCGTCATTGTCTTCTCTGTCACCATCATTACTGTCTTCAAACTTCCAGTCACTGTCAACGTGGTCGCGGATGGAAAAGGCGGAAATAGCTGTCATATCGGCATGGTTAATGCTGGTTTCGGGCAGGTCAGTTTGCACCAATTTGACAGATTTCTGGTCCAGTGGTATACCGTAAGAGGCATTTTCGAGCTTCGTGTCTGAGTCGTAGCCAAAGTCGTGGTGTTCTTCCTTGACAAGGTTATCATGGGGAGGGTCCGTTTTAATGACAGCATGTGAGACATCCGACTCATCTTTTATAGACACTTCAACGTCCTCCTCTTTAACGACGGGATCAAGAGGAACAGAATTGACCTCTGCGACGCTTTCGGGAGCTACTGGGATTGCTTCTTTAGGCTCTGAAACAGTGTTTTCGGACTCGGAGGCATCTTTAGGATCGTTTTGTCGTACTGCAGCGCCCAAGTTAGCTGCCGAAGCGTTTAACAAGTTCATGATCAGCTGCGCGGTGTTGTTATCGAAGGAATCGTGATAATTGGGTTCATCCAGTTCAGAATCGCTGGGATGAATATCAAAAACAGGTCGCTCGTTGGTGCGAGGAATTAACGACTCCACAAGATGGTCCGGGAAGCCCTTGATACCGTCATTAAGCTCAATTCCTCTGTTGGAGCCTCCGTAGCCTTCCAGTTGCAAAGTCCTATTGTCCGCAACAAGTGACTGTAAGGACAGCTGCAGCAGACCCGCCAGCCGCAATTGCACCTCCAGCAGGCGTGAGAGTGAGTTGAGAGGGTTCTCAAGCTCCAGAGCTGGAGTCTGCAAGTTCAATGACATGCGGTGAATGTTGGTGTCGGCCAGGGCACGGATGTCTTGGTCGATTTGGGTCAAATGGGTGTCCAAGTCGTTTTCCGTTGACTTTCCCAAGTAGACATCGAGCTTTTCGTTAAGCAGAAGATTACTGAAGCTCTTGTGTTCCAAGCGGAAGGCACTGAGCGCCTCCAGGTCCATATCTGGTTGCAGAGGCTGCTGGAGGATATCCGAATAGGTAGTATGGGGAGGAGCAGGTGGCGGGGGCAGAGAGTCCAGCAGCTCGTGGTCTACCTCGGTCCACAAATGTGGCAAACGGTCGTCCTGGGACTCGGAAACATCCAGCTCCTGGCGTTTTTCATCAAAAGTGTGCACCTGGGGATTCTGGGTGAAGCCCACCTTTTTGGGCAGCCCCGTCGGGGTCTTGCGCAAGCTTGACTTCGTGGGCGAGCCCGTGGGTGTTTTCTTCATGATCGAACGCGTTGGAGATGCCAGACGGATATCCAGAACGGTCATTATGTGGTGGTCCTCCACGGGCCTGGAAAGGTCGGTTTGCGACGTGAGTGGCGTCTGAGAATCCACAAACAGAAATTCCTCGTCGTCCACTAAGATTTTGTGGGTGTGGACGGTCTTTGTGAGCAGATTTGGGTCGTCGTCGAGCGAGAAATTGCGTTCAAAAGATGTCTCTGGCTTAGAGGTGTTTTCGCTGGTGTAGGTATCAGAAGAGGAATTGAATTCCCGGTCGTTTCGCGGAAAAGAGAGTGGTTTCATGGGCAGGCCCGCAATCAGACCGTTTTTGGACTCGCTGATAGGCTCTAGGCTGGAAATGGCGCCTGTGGAAGTGGTTAGTATTGGTGTTTTGGAGAACGCCAAAACGGGCAGTTTGGGCAGCACACGTACCGTTGTTTTCGCGCTGCGGCGACATGGAGGCGAGAAGCGGCGATTCCGCAGAAGTGTCCATAGTAGAGAGCCAGGGTCCGGCGGTTGGGGGCGTTTTGTAGAGAAGAAATCTATGTTGTGGTGTTTGTTTACGTGGGGCCGGATCGGGAAGCGCGCACAGAGGTCACGTGACCAGATTGTTGTGCACATAGGCTTTTGTCTCGAGCGGCTGTTTTGGGAAAAATCGCCTGATTGAGTTCCGGGGGCAAGCGGCCGGCAATGGGCCGGAAGTGCGTCGGTGTGCCCGGATCTGGCCAAGGCTCGGAACAATAATAACAGGGCGCGCAACAGCCCGTGGTGCTACAACGGTCGTCGAAAGCCGGCGATTTCGGGCTCCTTGGCTTCTGAAAGTGTCACAGGACGCTCCGGCGGGCCACGAGACCCCGTCCAGCGTTTTTCAGCACGAAAAAAGCCCTACTGCACGCCATACACGGGCCCTGCGTTTGTTTACGTCCCACGCGTTACATTCCTCGTCTCCTGCGCCAGGGCGTGTTACCAGTGAATTGGGCAGTGCACTCACAAAGCGGTTGAGAACACAGACATGTGGATACTGGTATAAATAGCGACGGATCTGCCAGGGGAACAGGCCCGTAGTATTACCCCCACGCTTGCTATGCTCTTCAACTTGGCGGTTTTTGCTGCTTTGGCGGCTGCTGTTTCTGCGGACAAATCGTGTCTGTTCTCTGCCACCACGGTGACCGCGTCCACCGCTCTTTCGCTGTTGGCGTCCTGTCCCACGCTCGATGGCCATGTGACCGTTTCCGGCACGCAGTTGGGCTCGGTGGACCTCTCCTCCATCAAGGAGATCAAGGGTGACCTCAAGGTGTTCAACCTGTCGTCTATCACCGACATCTCGTTCAACCAGTTGCAGACCATCAGTGGCTCTCTTGAGATTGATGCGTGCACCCAGTTGCACGTGATCGACCTCTCGCTGTTGACGGAGGCTGAACAGCTCTCGTTGATCTCGCTTCCCTCGCTTGCGACCATCAACCTCAACAAGGGCCTTTCCAAGGCCGGCTCTATTGAGATCTCGGACACCGCGCTCTCGTCGCTCCAGGGCCTCACCAACTACAACACCGTGGGCACCTTGAACATCAACAACAACAAGAACATTTCCAGTGTCGACCTTCCTCTCCAGACGGTCACCGACACGCTCACGCTCTCGTTCAACGCCGACGAGTGTGAGGTCAAGTTGGACCAGTTGGAGTGGGCCTCCAACTTGACGGTGCAAGATGTGCTGGACCTCTCTGCTTCCAACTTGACTGCCGTCAACGGTACCTTCGTCTTGGCTTACAACCGCTTTGACTCGGCCAAGTTGCCAGAGTTGGAGAAGGTGGGTGGTTCGCTCCAGATCTTCGCCAACGACGATTTGAGGGAGCTTTCCATCGACAAGTTGACCGACGTGGGCGGCGAGCTCCGTCTCTTCAACAACTCGCAGTTGGAGGAGCTCTCCTTCGAGGACTTGGAGACCATCAAGGGTGCCGTCAACATTGACGGCGCCTTCGGCAACTTCACCTTGCCCAACTTGTCTGAGGTTGACGGAGACTTCAGCGTGGTGTCTACTTCCGAGAACTTCTCGTGCTCGGACTTCAACAAACTCCACTCCAAGAAGAAGATCGAGGGTCACAACTTCAACTGCTCGGCTCCTTCCGCCACGCAGTCGCTGGCCGGCGCCAAGTCTTCGTCCGACTCCAAGGGCTCCAGCTCTGGTTCTGACTCCAGCTCTGACTCCAAGAGCTCCGGCTCGAGTTCCAGCGGAAGCTCCAGCTCCTCCAAGAAGTCTGACGGAACCAACTTGATGGCGAACGCTTTCCTCGCCACTTCTTTCGTGGGCGCTTTGGTCGCTCTTTTGATTTAGATACCTAATGCATTAATAGAGAGAGTTTTAGTAGGATCAAGTGAGACAATGAGATTACGGAGAGAACGATCAAGGTACAAAATGCTGAAATGAAATGAGTTTGTTAATATCACGAAGGGCTCGTGTGAAACAGGGCTTGAAAAATGGCCAGACGCCAATCTCCAAATGATGACAATGCCCATCTCATAAATGGCGGCGCCTATCTCGAAAATGACATAGAAAAATTTAATGCAAAACAAGCCGTCGCTAATGTAAAACGCCAAACTCCACGCAAACAGATGAAAACACAAAGCTCTTTCCTTTCAGGGGTAAATTTCAAACAATCGCCCTCCCTGTTCTGCACTGCCTCGTTACCCTAACAAATCAGGCGTATTCTTCAACAACGCGAATTAAAAAAGCATTTTTTTCAAGGCATTTGCCCAAAACCGTCCGCGCAGTCCTCGGATCAACGCGTTTTCAGCCCGGTAGCAGCAAACGAGGCGGTTTAGGGCTCATATCTGGAACGAGGCTCAGACATCCGTGCACCAGAAATTCCCAATAGAAAAACCCGTACACCACAGTTTTACCCACCTGTGGGGCGACACCTCTCCTATCCGTTCCGCAAGCCCAACCAGTCGCTTCTGGAGCCTTTTGAGGCTGTGCCTGAAATGGAGCATGGCCCGCCGCGTGTTGACATTATTTCCAGATCGGGCCTAATTGCCTGCAGATGCTAATATTGGCGCGAAAATATCTTTCTCTCCTGCACACGGTGTCTTGGTGTTTGTACTCGTTATATATGGTGGCGGCTAAGATGATGTGAAAAGGCCACCTACAAGTTCTTTGTACAGTGATAGCTATTTGGACTCAACACGGCGAACCGTTGAGCACCCGATTATATTCTAACTCCCGCTTACATAAGAACTCACGTTTCGGCCCAGATCAACCATAGAGCTTTGAAACGTGCACAGAGAATAACCGCAGAGAACGCCCAAAATCAGGTTTTGAAACGGGAATTTTCAGCTGAAAATCGCAGGAAATCCTCACCGAACCGACAAGAAGTGTCTAAGAGTTCTAAGGCCTTGGAAGAATCCTTTTACTCTGTTAGATCAACGTTGAAGACGTGTTTTTGTGCGAAGAAGGCTTCTTTCGAAACACCCAATCCCATTTTTGAAACACCCCGAATTCTGCAATGGCCAACATAATCTCGCGGTTCTCGCAGGCGGGCCAGGCCCACCTCTTTCAGTTCTACGACTCGCTTTCCTCCCAGCAGCAGGAAGAGTACCTCCAGCAGCTCCAGAAGGTGGAGGAGCCGGCCAAACTCGTGTCCACCGTCAAACAGGCGATCCAGTTTTCGGCTTCCAACTCCAAGGAGCGCAACTTGACGCAATTACCGGTCCAACAGACGGCTTCTACACTTGAAGAGGACCCCAAAAAGCTCGCAGAATGGGCTGCCACCGGCTTGAAGGCCATAGCTGCTGGAGAAGTGGCTGTTTTGTTGATGGCCGGTGGCCAGGGCTCGCGGTTGGGCTCGCTGGCACCTAAGGGCTGTTTCAACGTGAAGTTGCCCTCCAGCAAGCTGTTGTTCCAGATTCAGGCCGAAA
Source organism: Wilhelminamyces tanticharoeniae (assembly GCA_030558325.1). NCBI lineage: Eukaryota > Fungi > Ascomycota > Pichiomycetes > Serinales > Metschnikowiaceae > Wilhelminamyces > Wilhelminamyces tanticharoeniae. The sequence goes on along the minus strand of JAJMSI010000013.1, from coordinate 33,073 downwards.
AGATCCTCCGGGTACAGAAATTGGCACAAAAAAGCCACCCGGACTCCCGTCCCCTTTTGCAGTGGTACATCATGACCAGTGGGCCGACTAGGGCGTCCACAGAGACTTTCTTCCGCGAAAATGGCTACTTCGGACTCCTCCCTGAGCAGGTTGTCTTTTTCAACCAAGGAACTTTGCCCTGTTTCAGCTTGGACGGGTCCCAGATGTTGTTGGAGGAGAAGAACCGCTTCTGTGAATCACCTGACGGAAACGGCGGTCTCTACAAGGCCATGGCCACCAGCGGTGTCTTGGACGACATCGTGAAGCGCGGCATCAAGCATCTTCACATGTATTGCGTGGACAACGCCCTAGTGAAGGTGGCGGACCCCGTTTTCCTCGGCTTCTCCATCGACAGAAAGTTCGACTTGGCTACGAAGGTGGTCAGAAAAAGAGACGCCGGCGAGAGCGTGGGCCTCATCGTCTTGGACAAGGACTCCCAAAGACCGTGTGTGATCGAGTACTCGGAGATCACGCCCGAGTTGGCCAACAAGACCGAGGAAAAGGACTCCTCCAAGCTCTTCTTGCGTGCTGCCAACATCGTGAACCACTACTATTCTGTGGAGTTGTTGAGAAAGCAGATCCCCCGGTGGACGTCTTCGCAGGAGTTTCTCCCCTTCCACATCGCCAAGAAGAAGATCGGGTTCTTGAACGACGAGGGCGTTTTCGTCAAGCCCTCCGAGCCCAACGGCATCAAGTTGGAGCAGTTCATTTTCGATGTTTTTCCGTCGGTGGAGATGGAGAGGTTTGGGTGTTTGGAAGTGGAGCGCCTGGACGAGTTCAGTCCCTTGAAGAACGCCGATGGGGCTGCCAACGACACGCCCACTTCGTGCAGAAAACATGTCCTCGAACTGGGCACGCGCTGGGTGAAGGCTGCTGGTGGAATCGTGGAGGACGGCGCGTTGGTAGAGGTCAGTGGCTTAACCAGTTACAGTGGCGAGGGGTTGGAGTTTGTGAAGGGAAAGCATTATAGAAACGGCGACCAGGTCTAGTCGTTTAATACACCCGTGTGAAAAGACGAGTGTAAGAGGGGGATGGGGAGATTGGACAAGACGAGGACCGAGAGTTCTGGCTACTTGGGAGTAAGAGTGCTGGCTGTGTTTCTTTGTCTTAATATCTGGATACGAGTAGGAGACACGAGGGAGAGGAGAAGTAGCCTTAAACTGCTGGGAGTATTCGCTAGAAGAGGGTGCTTATTTCAACAGAAGCGAGAAGAACCGGAAAAAGAAGCGGTTTTTGGAGAAACTGGTCATTTGAAAGGAGCCCAAAGTCAGGGTCCCACTAATAATGAGCCCTGAATAGGAACAAAAACACCACCATCTCGTGGATTGGACGCCAAATATTCAGAGAGGCCCTTGCGAGAGGCAGGTTCACACTCGTTCCCAATCAGCCACAGCCGTCGTATTGTGTCGTCTCCCCTTTTTCGTCTCCCTTCCTGTAAGCCCTCATGGCAGCAGCCAAGGTCCCTTTTCGCAGCCACCATTCTACGCGTCTCCTTCTCATATCCATGTATTAACAAAAACCAAACACAGCCAGCTGCTTCTGTCCACCAGAAACCCACACAAGTGGCGATTTCTCAAATGACCAGGCCCCCATCCTCCTCAGACCGCATAAAGGGAGGACCACTTCAATGCACCTGTTCAACACCGCCAAACGGCCACCGCATCACTCCATAGTGCCACCGCTCTGGCTGAAACTGTGGCCCTTGTCGTTAGCAGTGTACTCGCCGTTGACCGCGTACCCGTAGGAGCCGGTAAAGTAGATCACCACCACCACAACAAGCCCTATCACAGTGTTGCGAACAAGCTTGTAGTTCTGGGTGGAAACGGTCGTGCTGTTGCCCACAGAGCCGGGAAGTTCGGTCTTCATGGTGCTACAGAGAAGCGCATTTCGGGCGCTTTGCTCGTTTATGTACCCAGAGGGTCCCGCCAGGGCTAACTGCTATTGTGTGGCTATTGTTATAGGGGCGTGCGTGCGCGTGCTAGCCCAATGTCGCAGAGTGTCGTTCAATGTCGCGTTTCTGGACCTCCGTGGTTGCGTCGGTATGCCCGTGTGCAGGCAGCACTGAACGGCTGTGAAACCCAGTGTCAGAAACATAGAGACCTGAGGAGAACGGAACAGAGACCTGGGGGTCCGATATCAGACACATCTGGCTGGTGACGGCGGGCCAGACAACGTGGTACGCCTATTACTGCAGGGCCCGTCTACCAGACAAAAACCGCCCAGCACCATCCGCACCCCACACCGTGTGTCATGGTGCAGACACAGCCCAGCGCGCCTGCAGACAAGACGTCGCTAGAGGTTGCTGTGGGGACCAGCAGCCGACGGCAGTGGAGCTATGGCCCAAACGGACTCACGTGGACAGCCGACAGGGGAAACGCAGCCTCTGGAGGGGCCACAGCGGACACTGGGGCATGGTCTGGTATCCCCCACCGAAAAACCCCCACCGAAGGTCCGCCTGCACACGGGCCTCGGCCACAAACAGCAACGGTAGTGTGCATTGCTAGTGCAGTAATCGACGCAAGCGAACGTAAATTGTATATAACCTCAGACACACACCGGTGCCCCAATCAGACACCCGACAATTCAGTCACACACCTCTCGCGGCCACCCATTTGCCCCGGCAGCCCCCCCTCCCTCTGCCCCACCGTTGTTTGTTCCTACCTGCGAGGTCGTGCGCCACATCTGGACCCCTTCTGACAGGTGTTATTAGCGGTTGTTGCACTGATCCGAAACTTCGACGTTTTCCTGCCTGACACCGAGGACCTGCCCCGCGCCGCTTCCAGACCCTTTCTGCCCCCCTTAGCATGGCCCGCCGCTCCTCGTCCGCACCCGCCATTCCGGTGGTCGCCACCATCGACATCGGCACCACGTCGGCCCGGTGCATTCTCTTCTCGCAGGATGGCCAGGAGGTGGCCAAGCACCAGATCGAGTACTCCACCACCGCCTCCGAGCGGCCCGCCGAGTCGCAGAACACCGAGCAGTTCCGCAGAAGGTCGTCTCTCATGCGCCACAACGAGCCCATCTTCACCGCCGAGGGCATTGCCATCAGCATCACCGACAACATCGAGATCGAGAACAACGCGGCCTCCGTGGGCCCCACCTTGCGGTTCCCCCAGCCCGGCTGGGTGGAGTGCATGCCGGTGCACATCCTCGCCAACGCGGTGCAGTGCCTTGTGGCGTGTCTCATCACGCTCCGCAAAATCAACCAGAACCCGTCGTTGAAGATCAAGTACAGGGTCAAGTGCATTGGCATTGCCAACATGCGCGAGACCACCATCGTGTGGGACCGGCGCACCGGAAAGCCGCTCTCCAACGGCATCACCTGGACGGACACCCGCACGTCCGAGATTGTGCAGCACCTCGAGAAAATGACTGACGACGCCAAAAAGGAAGAGTTGAAGCAGAAAACGGGGCTCCCGCTCCTGACGTATTTCCTGGCTGCGAAATTGCGCTGGCTCTTGGACAACGACGACCACATCCGCGACGAGTACGAGAAGGGCGACGGCAACTTGATGTTTGGCACCGTCGACACCTGGCTCATCTACCACTTGACCAAGGAGAAGGCGTTTGTTTCCGACGTGACAAACGCGCTGAGAACCTACTTCATGGACCTCGAGACCCGCGACTACGACGACGACCTCCTCGACTTCTGGGACATCGACCCCACGCGCATCTGTCTCCCGAAGATCGTGTCGTCCTCGGAGTTCTACGGGCTGTTCCACGCGCCCAACCTCTCCAACCTCGGTTTCCACAACAAAATTACCCAGGAGGCGTACGACATCTTGCGCACCATCAACAACGTGCCCATTTGCGGGTGTTTGGGCGACCAACTGGCCTCCCTCGTGGGCCAGCTTGCCTTCAAGCCCGGCTCGGCCAAGTGCACCTACGGAACAGGCTGCTTTCTCTTGTACAACACAGGCACCCGCAAGTTGATCTCCCAGCACGGGACCTTGACCACCATCGGGTTCTGGTTCCCCAACTTGGAGGAGGAGGACGGAAAGCCGCACTTTGCGCTCGAGGGCTCCATTGCGGTCGCAGGCTCCATCATCCAGTGGCTAAGGGACAACTTGAAGTTGATCTCCAACGCCAAGGACATCGGCCCCTTGGCTTCCCAGGTGCCCAATTCCGGCGGCGTGGTGTTCATCCCGGCCTTCTCGGGCTTGTATGCGCCCTACTGGGACGGCGGCTCTAGGGGCACCATCTTTGGTATGACCCAGTACACCTCCTCGAGCCACATTGCCCGTGCGGCGTTGGAAGGCGTTTGCTTTCAGGTGCGGGCCATTTTGCGCGCCATGGCCAGCGATGCTGGTGGGAGCGAGGACTTCCTCGAGGAGGCCCTCAACAAGCAGAACGAAAAGAAGCCTTTGTCTCATTTAGCGGTGGACGGAGGCATGTCCAAAGCAGATGAGGTTTTGCAGATTCAGGCGGATGTTTTGGGGCCCTGTGTTACCATCAAGAGGGCCACCATCTCAGAGTGCACAGCCTTGGGTGCCGCTATTGCCGCCGGCTTGTCTTTCAAGGACGAAAACGAGCGTCTTTGGAAGGATTTTGACGATGTCAGGGACAAGATGACCGGAGAAGACGACAAAAAGAACACTTTTACAGCTGAGTTGCCGGACAAGGACCGCCGCCGCATTTGGAAGCGCTGGGAGAGTGCCGTGAGCCGTGCCAAGGGCTGGTTGGACGAGGAGTGAGGAATAACAGCATGCATTGCAAAAAGACCAGTGTTTAGAATAGAATATAGATGTGGAAGCTGGTGTAGGGCGATTGATGGGAAGTTAAGGGTGTAGGATGTTGGACATCTTTGAAACCGCAATGGGGCTTCCAGGGGACTGGTGAGTGCGGTGTTTCTAGGAGAAGGTTCTAGGTCTTCAATGGTCTTCATAAGAAGAGGATGTACCCTTTAGCTGGCTGCGAAAAAAGTGACATCAAGTGCGATAGTAGCTGAATTGCGTATGTGACACGCATCAGTGTCAGAAAACCAAAGCGGCAATTTCATACAGATGCCACGTCTAGTCTTCAAAAGCGAGGTGTTTTTACCAAAGATGTTATTGTTGCGTTTGGGCATTTTCATGTGAATAAAGAAACCCCATTCGAGACTGCACATCGTCATTTCCTTGCATCAGGTCGAAACACCATTGAGTCCCCTTCTTCGTCCCTCCCCGCGCTTTCGATGGGTTCAACAACTGCGCAAATTCTCACAGACTCTCGTTGGGCAAGCTTCTTGTTTTTGATGCCTAAAGGACTTCGTGGGGTCTCAGATGAGGGTCCATGCGATTCTCCTTCCATACTGAAATCGCATTAAAGTGAATGCACTAAATGTACGTGTAATGTATCCTAAATACCCCAGCTATCCCATACCGGCCGTTCTGCTCCCTTTCGCATACATCAGTTCCCTCGCTCCTCATCGGTGGAATAGTCGTCGATATCAATTTGCAGCTCATCGCTCACAAGAATATGAGAGGTGTTGATTTCATCTTTCTTCACAGCCATGTTCTCGAAATTGAAGCTGCTATCGACAATATTCTCGGGGGAGCTTCTTTTTGGTGACGACAAGGTTGTCCAAAAATCCGTCACCATTTTGGAGGTCTTGTTGGTGAGCTCATCGAAGTCTGTCTGGTTCTTGTCGATCTTAGATTTCATGTCCGAAACAAGACCTTTGAAGCCATTCTCTGTCCTGGCGGGGCTGATAAAAAGACTGGATGCCTTTTTGCTAAGGGTTTGGAGCTGCTCCTCGAAATTGGGTCTTTCGGATGTCTGAAAAATGCTGGAAGCCGTCTTTCTAATGGTGCCATTTGCGGGGGTCTGGAAAATGTCTGAAGCCCTCTTTTTAAGGGTAGACACCGTAGCTTTATAGGGCGTGGGCGCTTCGATGTCGTCATACTTTCGCAAGTTGATGGAAATGTCAAGAAGGTCTTTTTTGACGCCTGCGGTCTGGAGCTGCAACTCCTCCAAAAGTGCCTGCTTGCTGGCGTATTGGGCGAGAAGCTGCTGGCGGGTTTCAAACTGCTGACGCGGGTCTTGAGAGCCTTCTTCATCTATGACCGAGGGGATGTATTTGGGGAGAGCCAGGAACAGAGGCTTTTGGAGCGACTCGCTGCTTTTGGGAGGAGAAAGGGAGAATTTCACCAACCCGGTGGTTTCACTGATGATACGGTCTTTTTGGGGTGTTTTTGCTGCTTGAATGGCTGTAAAGTTCGCCCGGTTGGCTGCTGCGGGGCTGAGAATAGAGTACGACTTCCGGGGACGCAATTTGGTGGGGGAGTCCCGAAAGAACCTGTTTTCCTTGTCCATGACCTAAAGAGCTTGAAGGGTGAGTATTGTGTGTGTGTGTGTGTGCCGTAAGGCGGGTTGGTGCCTTATAGAGCGTGTCTAAAATGGGCTTTCGCGTAGCTTGGGAAGGATTGTATCAGGTGTTCAAAGGGCCTGGACTGAGCTCAGGAGTCTGAATGGCCTATAGTAGCAGCTTTCCGTTTCAGAAAGGGGCCCACAGTTTCACCGGACACGTATGTGGTCTCCCTCTTGTCCTTCACTCGTGCAAGTGCCTGCTGCAAGCTCTTCCCCTGAAAGAACAATGGAGTATCGATGCCTCAAAAAGACCCAACTGTTGGCAGTAATTGCAGTAGCTAATGCCCCAGACCAAAAACACAGTGTGTCGCCAAATAGCCAATCGTTCTGCTCAATGCCGAATCAACACCAAGCCTCTGTCAGTCAGCCCAGTCTAGCTTCTAGGAGCCCTCTTCTCTGCCGTTCCATTGCCCAACACTGGTGCAAATTCATCTCCTTTCCTATTCCGGCCCAACCCAAAACACGTTGCCAAATCACGTGCGTTTTGTGTCCCAGCGCGCCGTTCGCCACATTGCTATAAAATTCATCTCTTCTGAGAACTTCACCGACTCCACCCCAGCTATCAACACCAGCAGAATGTCACTTTTCGGCCGTGTCAAGTGCGTGGTCTCCTCCTTGGCTGTTATCTACGCCATCTACTTGCTCACCTACAAGTGCCACACTCTCAACGAGACGCCCATTGAGCACGGTGTCAAGTCGGTGTTGCACCCCATTTCCCACACGCACACGCAGCTCTGCGATGGCTTGAACTCCGGCGCCAACTTCGTTCAGCCCTACTTGGCCCGCGGCCACGCGTTGCTCGAGAAACACGTGTTCTCGCACGCGCTCTACAAGGAGCACGGCGTGGACGCCAAGGTGGCGTGTGCGCAGAAGCAGTACCAGACGTACGCTGCTCCATACGTGCTCAAGTTGTGGCAGTTGGTGGAGGTGGTTGAGCAGCACGTGTACGACCATTTGGTGGTGGTGTGGGCGCTCGTTTTGGCCCAGTACAACCAGCACGTTGCGCCGCTTGTGGCCCAGTACGTGACGCCGAAGGTGGCGGAGGCGCGTGCTTCGTTGAAGATTTAGTTAGTGTATACCACGATGGCTTGAGAGGCGTGTAGGGCGTGGATGCGAAGGGGTGGAGGTGGCATGGGAGGAGAGAAGTGGGGGTTTGGCCGAAAAGACGCGTGACTGTAGTGCGAATGCAGTGTGGTTATAGTGTGATACGGTGAGGCTCTGAGAAACCACTGAGAAACCACTGGGAAACCACTGGGAAACCACTGAGAAACCACTGAGAAACCACTGGGAAACCACTGGGAAATGGGTGAAAAGATGCGAAAATATACCGAAACATCTACTTGCAAAGCCTGCGAAAATGGCCGCAAATCACACCCAGAATACCCACCTCATTGCGACCACCGCCAAAGAAGTGCCACACCGCGAATGACCCAAAAAGAGACCCACACGAAAGCCCATCGCATTTGAAAGTCTGCTTCCCATACCACTCTTCATGTGTGCTGCGAATGACGGGCGGGCCGCCTTTATATAGCTAGAGAGAAAATACATACAGAGTGCTTGATTGTCCTACATACGTACGCGGCATTCTGTCTACTAATTCTGCTGTGGAAGCACACCTCTGGATGGGTGCTATACAGTACGTGCGGCCCATCACTGAACAAATCCGGCTCAACAGAATTAGACCCGCATCAGCCCTTTCTCGTTCACTCCAGGGACTGGAGCCTCTGGCACATACCACACTATATAGGTGAAAAACATCCCAAACCCAAAACACCCTGCTAAACCGACATCCAAGACCACCTCCATACGGACTTCTCCCACTTCTTTACACTTAACCTCTGCCACAGCCTACCCTAACCATTATAAACACCTACATTCCCAATTCCTATACTACACTGCGATTCACTATAAAAAGCAATCTATAACGACAAGCAAGCGCCGGGTGGTTGGAATGCGCAGCGGACTATTCCCTAGAGTTCCGCTCCTCCTCTTCTTCATCCTCGTTCTCGTCATCCTCGTCTTCATACACATCCTCTTCTTCCTCCTGGGCCTTTGGAACGTCCTCCTCCTGGACCTTTGGAACGTCCTCCTCCTGGGCCATAGGAACGTCTTCGGCAATGTTCTCGGGCTGTTTCTTCTCCTCTTCACTCTCCAAGGGCACATTTTCTTCCTCCTTCAAGTCGGCCTCTTGCTCCTCAAGAGCGCCGGAAACGCGCTCCTCCAACTCCACCCTCTGCTTTTCGGCCTCCACAGTGGCCAAATTGGCGGCCTCCATCTCCTGAACCAAGCCCTCTCTAAACTGAAAAGCCACGTTGGCACGCGCCCTCACCAACTGCAAATACTCATCATTCTCAATCAAAATGTGGTTGATGTGAAAGTTCACCGTCTTCAAGTAGTCAGCCCAGCTGCTCAAACCCTTGGGAACAGCCTTTGCTTTGTGTAGTTTCTCTTTGTACTCATTGGCCTCAGTGTAGATCAAGTCCCTGATTCTGAATATCTCCTCCTTGATCTTGTGGAACTTTCTCCACGCCTTCCAGCTCAACTCGTCTGTGAAACCTTCCTCATTCTCCAAAATGCTGATCAATGTGATCAAGCGGTTGGAGAACTCCAGAATTGTGGTGTCTGCAAAAGACTCCAAAATATCGATTGTTTCCTGAATAACCTCGAAGTACTTCGTCAAAACCGCCGAGTTCTTCAGATTGAGCGTCTTCTCAAGCTCGGCAATCTTCTTCTCGGGACGCTCACGCTGCTCGGCTATCAACTCCCGAATGAGCTCCCTCGAAACAGACGGCTTTTCGTAGCTCTGGTTAGCGCTCTTCATGATCTCGACCTCGGTGTTGATCTCGCCGATATGCGTGTTCAAGTCCTTGTAAGTCTGGTGGGTTTTCAACTGCAACGCATTGAACTCTGATGTCAAATTCTTTTTCAAATCGTCAATCACCCCATTCAAATAAGCACCCATTTCCTGTTCGAGGTTGTTGTAGGCTAAAGTGAGCGTTTTATCAACCTTGGTCTCCCAGTAGAGAAGCTCCAGTTCGATTTTAGACGCGACAGTATCCTCCAACGCTACCTCCGTGAAAGCAGTAGCAGTAGCAACTTCGTTTTCGGTAGTTCCGGACTGAGTGACAGTAATAGTGGAGGTGAGATGAACGGTCAAAGGCTCTTCATCGGAAGACTCAGCTTCCGCCTCTTGGGACGCGTTCTCCACGTACTCGAGGGCCCTCAGTGCCTCTTCCGCGGCCTTCTGGACAATTTCGGTCTTTTCAGCAGCTTTTTGAGCAGCAGATTCAGCATTTTCAACAGCCTTCTCGACGGCCTTGGCTGTGGCAGACTCCAAGACTGCAGAGACCTTCGTGTGGACCAGGGAGCCCAACGACAGAGCATCAGAAGCGAACGAGTTCACACTCACATCCTCCAAAATATCCTTCACCACCTCCACAATGTTGTCATCCGGCAAAGGAACCCTGCGGAAGCCCTTGAGCGACTCTGTGGACTTGATCAAATTTTTGAGCTCGATTTTCAAGAACTCCGTTCTTTCGTGGAGATTGATATGGGAGGACTTCTCCACCACCTTCCCGAGGAAACGCAAGATCCTCGCAATCGCAGGTATACTTCGGAGGTATGTTTCCGCGGCCTGTACCCTGGGGTGGGTGCAAAACCACACGTATCCGCGGTGTATGGCCGGCTGGACGGTTCTCAACCTAAACTGGTTCACATGGTACCGTGTCCAGAGGAAACCCGCGTAAACGTGGAACTCCACATAGTTGACTGCCGCCTGGAACCACACACACCCGTCGTAGGTCTTTTCGTGCACCCACCGAGAAGTTTGGGGAAACACATTGGTCTCCAAATACGCCCACGAAGTGCTAATATGGGCCAATAACGACAGCTTATGGGCCTTGTAAGCCTTGGAAATGCCGTACAGAGTATCTAGCGTTTCCCAGTGGGTAGTTGCAGCCTCAATGTACGGGATGAGGTACTCGCTAGCGCCGTATTGGGCGTCCCATTTGGCCACTGCTGGCGAAACTTTGGTGGACCAGAAGGGGTGGATAGCTTCGATGGTTTGGCAGTAAACGCGCCCAACGGGATTCGAACTGGGGCATTCGGGGGCCACTAAGTACACCGAATAGACCATTAGGAGCAACGGCACGAGCCACCGCGTAAAACAGGCCATAGTGCTGTGTTTGGTAGGGGTAGAGCGAAGACAAAAACGAGGACGCAAATTCGCGATCCCAACGCGTGGAGGAAGAGTAGAGGATTTCCCCAAAAACAAAAGCACGATTTGGTAGTGGTCTTGGAGCGGTGCTATGCGCTCTAATACCCAATCACACGATTTTTGAGCGAAGATTGGGCCGCTGGCGGCTTTGGGGTCAGAAGCGATCTTTAATGGTGTACGGGTGTGGTGTACGGGTGTGGTGTACGGGTGTGATCTGACCATTGGGGGTCCCAATTCCAAGCCAGGGCCCTTCAACAGCGCTGTTTGGCCCGAAAACTCATGGTAGCGCCAAGACCACCAAGAAGAATTTCCAAGGTGATCCAGGGCTCCTTTTTGGCTGATAAAAAACGCTACCGTCAGTTTCGCAGCACCTCTCGCACGGCTGTGCCCCACGTGACGAGGGGAAGGGCGGGACATGAACACAACGGGAAAGAGATACCGTTAGCCGAGGGTCTTATCAGTGTTCTCAGGATGATTATAGTATGACATGGGCTTTTTTCTACTGCTTTTAGGCTTCTGTTGACCTTATGAAGAATACTACTCATCTTTGTCTAATACGAAAGTATCCACCAAAGGACCCTGCAAAAGAAGAGGCTGTGAAAAGAAGACCTGAGCGGGAGTTAGGTGCAGTTTTGAAACCATTGGCCAGTGCTTTCTGAAAGAACAAGAGTCATTGTTGTTTACATGTGTATGGTAGTGGGGCGAACCCTGTGTCAATTCTATGTCTAAACTTTGAATCCCAAACCTCATTTCAGATCTATAATTCCACTCCTTTTCCCATTTTTCACTCGGAAACCAAATCAGTCTCTTCCACACTTCCGTAACTCCTTCTTTCTGCAACCGTTATCTCCTTTATTGGCACCAACATCGGGCCCCCACTTTGCAACCAAAATACACCCCAAAGGGCCAAAAAAACCACGGGCGTCAGATAACAAGCGATCATGGAGTCCCAGGAAAACCCCCAAAAGTTGGAAATGCCATTGAGGCCAATTACAGCTGCCACGTTTGCAGCTGCCACCAAGCTCCAAAAGGGCAAATTGAGGCCACTTTTATATGGCAAATCGTCCCTCGAGCCGCCCCCAGAAACCAAAGCCTGGTGAAATCGCCAGTACGACCACAAAGAGAGAAGCCACATTAAAAGCCCCGCCAGAGCTGCGCTGTTTAGCAACAAATTGAACGTGTACTTAAACAGGCGGTATTGGGTTAAAAGAGCCAATAGGCCGGGGATAGCGGTTGCAAAAACCGCCCTTGTGGGAACACCTGAAACAGAAGTGTGAGCCCAGAATGGTTGCAAAAGGTCCGATTTGGACATTGCGACCAAGCACCTCAGCCCGAAGTATATGTTAGAATTGGCTGCGGACAACACAGAACAGAATATGACGACCTTGAAAACCCCCACAAGGCCCAGGTTTGCCAGAAGACCACACCTCACTAATGCCACAAGAAAGGGCGAAGAAAAAGGGTCGCTTTGGCCCCCATGGCCGCCGAAGTTGTAATTATAGGGCACTGAAACCGACAAAAGAACCACTGAAAGCACATAGAAGGCGAAGATTCTTACGAAAACAAGTCTCGCAGCCCGTGGGATCGCAACTGTTGGCTCACGCACTTCCCCTGCTGTGATTGCAATGGACTCTGCCAGCTGGAACGTGAAGCTAGCAGCCACCAAAGAGGTCAATAGGGCCAAGAAGCGGGACAAAACCGGCCCGGAAACGAGCACGCCTTCTCCAAAAAACGAGTCGGGGTAATTTTGCAGCCAGAGACCGAAACCCACGTCCTTCAGGGACCCAAAAGCGACAGAAAGGGACAAAAATGCCATCCAGAGCACCAAGGCCACGACTTTCACCAACGAGACCGCATATTCCGTATAACCGTAGAAGTCGACAGGAAGCAAGTTGAGGCCTGTTAGGAGGCCCCAGAAGCCCCAGATGACGTAATTTTCTGCCACGTAGGGCCGCAAAAACTCCCCTAAAAGCACCAATTCGAGCGCCAACGTCACCAGCCAACTGAACCAATAGACCAAGTTGCACGATAGCCCGATCGGGCGCAGGAGAAACATTATCGGGAACTGGCAAAGCAGCCCTGCCACCGGAAAAGCACACGCCATCTCCGCTATTATTTGCACCACCACTAAGCACACAAGGCCCACGTAGAAGTAGGCCAAAATGGCCCAAAACGGGCCGTTCGAGAGCGTCTGAGAAACGGAAAAAAAGAGACCCGTGCCCACCGTGCCACCTATTGCAAACATGCCCACCACATGGGCTGAGAGCCGGCGCTGCACCCCGGAGAAACTGTTACTCATAAACCTGGGGTAAGACCATGGAAAACGGTGCCCAAAATGGACCCGCGGGTCCTGCACACAGGCTCGTATATCCGCAGCCAATCAGCCGATTGCGGATGTCACCGATAAGGGCGGGGCACGCGGGGCTAATAGATCGGCTAATTGTGCGCCTCCCACGGGCCGACACCTCTCCAGACAGGCCGATAGCTGCACGCCGGGCCTGTCCCCAACAGTGGCCAGGAAAGGCGGTCTTTCCCGAACGGGAAGGAGGTCGTGCGCGCTCCGCTAGGCCGTGGGTTCAGCAAAGGGGCCGGAGGAACGGGCCCGTGCTGTCTGCAGGATCCACGTCACCTCATGACTAATATGCAGGTGGTCTTATATGCCGAACTTGCTTCCGGAGGGCCGGCCGCAGTTTTTTGCAAGACGATGTCTAACACGTAAAGAAACCAAGCAGAGGCCGCGATGCTAAAAGTTGGAAGGGCTTCCGGTAGGCGCACTGCAGCCCCTTTGGGCAAAGCCCCGCGCCGGCTTGTGCGTATATGGTGTTGGGCCAGGCCCCAAGGCTGGTTTGCCAACACCTCTCTTATCCGGCGCACCTCTGCTATCGGCGGCGCGCGGGAGGCGGCGGCAGTGCTCATTGGCTGTGATAACGGCAAAGGGCCCCTCTTATCCGGAATAGTGCCATCACCACAAACCCCCAAAAGAAATTGCAATTTAGGCGTTTCACCTATATAAAGGCTGCAGCCGCCTTTCGCTATCTCGATTAACTTCACACACACACACATCCACAATGGTTAGCATCACAGAGCAGACTGCTATATTAGCCAAGTATCTCGATCTTAGTCAGAACGGCAAGGTCCTTGCCGAGTACGTCTGGATTGACGCCGAGGGCAACACCAGATCCAAGTGCAAAACGCTCTCCAAGAGACCCACCTCGGTGGAGGATCTTCCCGAGTGGAACTTTGACGGTTCCTCCACGGGCCAGGCGCCCGGTCACGACTCGGACGTGTACCTCAGACCGGTGGCGTTCTACCCCGACCCCTTCAGAAAGGGCGACAACATTATTGTGTTGACCGAGTGCTGGAACAACGACGGTACCCCCAACAAGTTCAACCACAGACACGAGTGCGCCAAGTTGATGGACGCGCACCGCGACGAGGAGGTCTGGTTCGGCCTCGAGCAGGAGTACACGCTCTTCGACCAGTACGACCAGGTGTACGCGTGGCCTCAGGGCGGCTTTCCTGCTCCCCAGGGTCCCTACTACTGCGGCGTGGGCACTGGCAAGGTGTACGCGCGTGACGTGATCGAGGCGCACTACAGAGCCTGCTTGCACGCGGGCGTCAACATCTCAGGCATCAACGCCGAGGTGATGCCGTCGCAGTGGGAGTTCCAGGTTGGCCCCTGCGAGGGCATCACCATGGGTGACGAGTTGTGGATCGCGCGCTACCTCTTGCAGAGAGTGGCGGAGGAGTTTGGCGTGAAGATCTCGTTCCACCCCAAGCCGTTGAAGGGAGACTGGAACGGAGCGGGCTGCCACACCAACGTGTCCACCAAGTCGATGCGTGTGCCCGGCGGCATGAAGAGCATCGAGGACGCGCTCAGCAAGTTGGCCAAGCGCCACAAGCAGCACATGTTGTTGTATGGAGCTGACAACGAGCAGAGATTGACCGGTCGCCATGAGACCGCGTCCATCGAGGCGTTCTCCTCCGGTGTCGCCAACCGAGGTGCTTCCGTCAGAATCCCCCGCTCCGTGGCCAAGGAGGGCTTTGGCTACTTCGAGGACAGAAGACCTGCCTCCAACATCGACCCCTACTTGGTGACCGGTATCATGGTCGAGACCATCTGTGGCTCCATCCCGGACGCCGACATGTCCAAGGAGTACTCGAGAGAGAGCCTGGATTAAGCGCATCAAAAGTTGCCCCGCCTGCTTTTCGGTGAAGGCTGTTTAGTTCTATTTATTATGTTGCCAGCAGCGACTAGACTTTCGCATCAATACATTTGGCGGCTGAAAGGGTGTATGATAGGTCAATGCAAATACCGTGCAGTCAGTGCGATTGCCGAGTAGTTATTAATTATACGAGAGAATTTTAGGTAGTCAACTTGGGTAGGTGTTAGTGATTTAGCACAATTCGTGGTTCTTGATCTCTGTTTTTCAATTTCGCAGACTTCGCTGATTGCTTGCTTGCTTTGAATAGTTCTCGCATGTGTACGCCTTCGAGCTCATTATCTCGAAATGGGCCCGACCTCAAGCTTTCTTACACCTCAATACACTTTTTGCTTCCCACCTGATCTTCTCATTCCCTCTTCCTCTCTCATCCTTTGATCTCCCTCAACTTTCCTTGTGGGTGTACCTGGGCCAGTCCCATGCAGGACATCTCTATATTCCCGCAGCCATTGCGACATTTTTACTATGGCCTCGAGTGCTATTTATGGCCTCAAACACCGCCCACACCTCTGCTATGTGAATATGTTCGGTGTTTAATCACGTGGTGTAGGGTTCCGGTCGTTTGAGGGCTTTCGGGGGGCTTTTTTACGGGCGATTTGACGTCAACACGCACAAACACGCTACTTCCCTTTTGGTACGGCTGGGTGCCCTAGAACGTCCCTTCAGGGGCTGCCAGGGCAAAAATAGGCCCTCTAGTCACGAAATTTCAGAATGGTCACTGAGTAGTTGTTGGTGTTTGACAGTGGCTGAAACCCATGACAGTGGCTTATGTCCTTTAACGAGGTAAAATGGGCTTAATAGAGGCTAGTGCGGCTGAGATGGAGAAACGCTTAGCATTCTTGTAAACCGGTTGACACGTACAATATTCGACGAGAGACGGTTTTCAAGATTAACTGCAGATAAACAGTACTGCATCCGTCAACGTAAGTGTGAGGCCATGAAGACAAGCACGATGAGAGGGTGGATCTGGAGTTTGAAAAAGGCAGCTTTTGCTTGCGTGGTTGTGTCAAACACCACCTCTTTTCTGGATAACAATTTGCCGGTCTAGTATAGTGGTCAGTACAGTTCGTTGTGGCCGAACAGACCCAGATTCGATTTCTGGGACCGGCAGTTTTTTTTTTTCTGCACTATTATCATGCTAATTTACCCACCAACAGCAGCAGAATAATCCACACATCATTGATGGCCGTCTTGTAAATTCTCGACCCCCTTCTCCCCTCCCTCTCCCATCTGTTTACATTCTTCTTCACTTTTTCGCCTCTTCATGTCTTCACTTCCACACCTCCTTTTGCACCTACATTTCCGTGCCGCTACCAATTCTCACCTAATTAATCTCCACCACCCTCCCATAGCCACCTCCACGGAACCCCCGCGCGCAAATGACTGTCGAATTCGTATGTGAAACCCCCCGCTCGCCGCTCAATTGCGTCCCTTCTGAATTACTAACTTCCAGGCCCCCTTGGCGATCGAAAGCACGCCCTTCGCCGACTCCAAGAAACTTATCAGAGAGAAGATTATTCCCTGGGAGGGCTTGGCTCGCGCGGACATCATCTCCAGCGACCAGGCGGATCTCCTCAAGATCTTAGAAAACCAGCTGGCCGAAAACAGGCGCCAGACGGTGCTCTCGCAATTGGACTTGTATGCCAACACCATTCTCAGCTTGTTGAGCAAGTTGGACGTCAATCTGCGGGATGACGTGTTGAAGAACATCCTTGTTTTGATCAACGACTTATTCTTGGACCTCCCCAAACACGAGTTTCTCGACGCCTTGCTCAGTTTGTCGTCTGTGGACGCCTCCTTGCCTTACGACCCCTTCGTCAAGCACTTGGACAACAACGACGCCCTAGTCAAGACCTTGAGCGCCTACAACTTGGTGTTGTTGTTGACAAAGGCGTCAAAAGAGGCATCCAAGGTCGACACCGAGATCCTCATCCGTCTTTTCGACTTGTTGTCTGGAAACACCTTTGTGGGATCGCAGGACCAGAACGCACAGTCTCTAGGTGTGCAGTTGTTGCAGGAGCTCGTTATAGTCAAGTCCTACAAGCTGGTCTACCAGCAGAGCAACTTGGTGTCGAACTTCCGGGGCATCAACCAGCTCATCAACGCGTCCGCTAAGCTGCCCAACGCCTCCAACTTGCAATTGCTCTACAACGTGTTGTTGACCACCTGGGTGTTGTCGTTCAACGCGTCCATCAACCGGGTCTTGGTGCACAACTTCCCAGGAATGATCGGCAGCTTGTTTGCCATCTCCAAGGAGCTGATCAAGTTGAAGGTGGTGCGCATCTCGGTGTCGATTTTGCGCAACTTCGTGTCTGTCTCGGCTTCTCCTGCTGAGCAGTTCAAGACCATCAAGTTGTTGTTGTTCCACGACGGCTTGACGGCCGTCAAGACGTTGCAGGAGCGCAAGTTCGCCTCCAATGGCTCCGACGAGGAGTTGTCCGGCGACTTGGCCTACTTATCGGACACGTTAAGCGAGGTGGTGACGCAGAAGTTGACATCCTTGGACGAGTACTTGACGGAGTTGGAGAACCCCAACTTGATCAGCTGGTCGTCTCCCACCCACAAGTCCAGCGAGTTCTGGTTGGAGAACGCTGGCAAGTTCAGAGACCTGCTGTTCAAGTTGGTTAAGAAAATATTCGACATTTTGGCAGCCCAGGACACTCAGGCCGTGGCGCGGGTGATCTTGTTGAACGACGTGCAGTTTTTGATCAAAAACTTGGGCCACGACTTGGTGCAGCTTATCAACTCCGAGAAAGACGGTCAGTACAAGTTGTTAGTGATGGGCTTCTTGGAGAACAACGGCGGCGACAACGAGTTGAAGTACGAGGCCTTGAAGACTATCCAGTTGTTGGTGGGTCACGGTTTCTGAGTGAACACGCCTAGGGCGTAGAACAGCACCCGCTACATTTTAATTCTATTTCATTCTTCATATATACAGTCATCGAGAAAGCATTTGGCACGTGTATTGGGGTGTAAAAACAGCAGAGAAGTATGGGGAAAGAGCCGGTCGTTGTGTGTTGTCTTCTTCTGGTGACTTACGGATGTAAGGAATTAGCATAAAACGGGGGTTTTTACTTCTCCAGGGGTCACACAGACATTATCGTACATGTAGGGCACGAAGGTTGCCATTTTAGCCCATTAAAGGTCAATTGCGTTGAAACTTGTTATTGATCCTTATGTGAGCCTCTGGACCTTATTCAGGTTGTGCTCCCTGAAAGTGTGATTGGTGCAGATGTTAGTATGTGGGGCATCCATTTGCGGGTTGGAATTTGCAGCCCTATACAACGGCTTCTTAAAATAGTGAGACGATGACAATAGAAAACGCGTCCAAATCGCTCAAATTAGTGAACACGTGAGACATTATCGTATACAGTTGCAGCAGCCTGGCTTGTGGAGGTGTTTTTTGGTGGTCTGTAGACTTCACTATGCCGAAAAAGCGAGTCAATAAGGCAGTCTTAACAGAAGGTAAGGGAAGCCCATATTTGCAAGTGTTCAGGAGACTTATATAACCGTGTTCAACTCGAGTAATTTACCTAACCACGCTTCGTGCGAACGTGGTTGTGGAGCTTAGCAGTAGAATCTACAGGAAGTGGAAGTATCGTTCAATGAATGGCAGCACTCTAAATTGAAGCACCGCACACACCTGCCATATGATCCAGGAGCACTATCCACCGGTTTCCTGCCTCCCATTAAAGTACCTTTTCTCTCCTGCACGTCCACCTCTCTTCTACTCCCTTTCTTAATAGTCTGATACTCTCTTTCACTTTTCGTCCCATTCTTTTTTCTTTTGCAGCACCAAACGCGAAAATGATCCCACCACAACACACGTACGCCACCCCCATTTCCACCCCTATAACGACTTTGTCTCCGCTCTCACTCCCCATACCAGCCCACTTTTCCGCTACACAAAGACTGCTCTCAAACATGCGCCATGGCACCAGACCCCGACTTATCCATGCAATATAACTCTCACAGGCGCCAGACCTTCGACGACGGCGTCTTCCTAGGACGGGCCAAAAACCCCAAAAAATGGCCCCACGGCGAGGCCCTTAAACAGCATCTCGCAGACCGCGGCTTTTTCTTCGCGCCCTCCTTCAAATACCCCGACCTGGTGACCTGTTTCGGCTGTGGAAAGAAGGAACACGACCTTGGAGACACCAACGAAATCTCCCACACACATCTTGCCAATAATCCCAAATGCGCTTTGGCACTCATTGCTTCAGCCTTCTGCAACTACTCTGACTCGCTCAACGCGGCGTCATTCTGGCCCTCACAGAAACTGCTGCTTTTGAACGACCCCTTGGGCCTCCGATCGATCGAAATGAGGCGCTCCACATTTAAGAACTTGTGGCCCTACGAAAACGACCGCCCAGCTACCAAAAGCACCAGCAGAAACTTGGCTGCGGCGGGTTTCTACTACGCCCCTTTGCACCCAGAAAACGACAGGGTCATTTGCATGTACTGCGAATACGCCCTCGAGAACTGGGATCCTGAAGACGACCCCTTGATCGAACACAGGCACTCAGATAAGGGCTACTGCTATCTTTTGGATAAATTGGATAATCCGGATAAGCACTATCCGGTAGCTTCCGAGCTTTCTGATGACTTGGTGGAGTTGGCGACTGGCTTAGGGGAGGACTTCGACTTTTACGAAACCGAAGGCGATCTCAGCTCTGAAAAGTCACCTCGCCTATCTGCACTGCCAAGAGAAACTACTGATGAAGAAAAGATAAGCGACAATGCCGTCTCTCCCTCCCCCTCTAAGAATTCCCATAAGAGCACGCGGTCTTCATCTTCCCAGAAAGACGTCTTCGATTTCTCGCTAGATAACATCAGCGACCCAGACCACGCGTCCTTCTTTGCCAAAAAGAACCCCAAGAAATACGTTAGTAAGAGGAAGGTCGGGCGTGTAAGACAACCAATGGTTAAGGAGAAGGCCTCTGCCTTTTTTGACTCCGACGACGAATCTACCCTTGTCCCTTCTGCTAAGAATAGTACGACCGTTTCTCTCATAGAAACTCCTAATGATGACTCTGCTATAAAACGAGTCACCAGAAGCCGCTCTAGGCGCAAAATGACTTCTAATGGTGATGAAAAAATCGACACCAATGCTGTTGAACCTTCTCAAATTGCAAACAACAGTGTTCCTGAGGGTGCAGGGGCGGCTTCAGTTGATTCCGAAGCCAAAAATAACGCCGAAGTCGATTCAACACCCACGTTTGATGGATCTGAGCCGACTATTGCATCTGTTCCTGAGGATGACTTGAGTAGTTTTGTTATGAGTGCCCCAAGTCCTAGTTCAAGACCAATTAGGAAGACAAGAAGTACTCGCTCGGGCCCAATTTCGTATGATTTGGAATCTTCAATCGATTTCAACGATTCCTTTTCTGACGATGACACCGATATAACCATTGCCGAAAACCACACTAAGAAGAAAGCCAAGGTTCCTTCAAAGCGCAAAAAAGCCACCCAAGAGGAAGTGAAAATTCCTGAGGGACTACCTCCAACTACCAAGAAGAGGAGGATACGCTTGAAAAATCCTCCACGGTCCCCAGGTCCTGATTTATTCGACCTTTCAAACCAGAACTTGGGAGACTACGGCGAAGGCAACATCAACTTTATAGAGGACGACATAAGCCGTGTGAAGCCCATCGCCTCGCCAACGACGAAGAAGGAGACCCCGCCCATACCCACCCCATCCTCCAAATCTAAGAAGACATTCAGTATCAAAAAGCCTCTACCCAAGGCGAAGGCTGTGCCCGAAAGAAAGAGAACAACGAAAAGCAGAAGCATTTTCGATGTTTCTTCGGAAGATGTCATATTTGGAGGGAGACAGGACTTGAGTTTTGACGTGACTCAGGCCAAAATCAAAGGAGTAGATAAAACAGAGGTACAAAAATCCCAAAGTCCGTCGGTCTATACTGAGATACATTCTACACAGGATGTTCCTTCGAAGAAGCAAGCTGTGGCTACTGATGTTTTAGCGGAAATTGCTTCTACGGATACTCCCCCTCCTGCTCTGCCTATAGATAAAAGCGGGGTTATTGACGATATTGGGCCAGTAACGGCACCTATCCTGGAGCAATCGAAACAAGACATCACAGAAGAGCCCACTTCTCTTTCGAAGCCAAGGAGAAAGGGTCGCATACCAAAGGCTAAGAATGAAAACACCCAAAATGAGAGCATTACAAAAAACACACGTTCGAGCGTGCAACCCAAACCAACAAAGAAGGTCTCCTCTGACCCTGTTGGAAGTACCGAAATTTTGAATGATTCGGCACACGTTATTGAAGAGCCAGAATTGGATTTTGAAAAGAAACTGGAGACTCGCAAAAGTGGCTCCAGGCGCAAGAAGGAAGCCTCCTTAAAGCTAGCAGAGCCTTCAGGAATTTCGCTAGTGGAAAGTAATTTACCATTGGAGTCCGGAAATGATGAAATGGATACCACTATCAATTCCGCGAAGCCTCAGCTAAAGAAAACCAGAAAGAAGAAAGAACTGGCTCCTGTGCCTGCTTCAACCGAGACCCTCTCCAAAAGGACCACTCGTAAGCGCAAGCTGAAGGTTTTTGAAGAGCAAGGATCAAATGACAGCAATTTGGACGTACAGCCACAGAAAGCAGGTACAAAACGCCGACAGCTCAAGAAGGATATTTCTTGGGTTTCCGAGCCTGATAATAATGTGCTGGTAGGAGCTGATCAAAAAGAAGTTGAAAGTGAACATTTCGTGACAGGCAAGCTGGAGCTGCATACATCAAAGGTCGGTTTTGCCTTTGACGAAGAAAGCCAAGATGTAAGTGAGCTAAGTGACAAGTCTCTTGTGACAAGGAAACATGCTGAATCGGAGAAAGAAGTTTATGAGGTCAGTGCTTCTCGCGATAATCCCTCAAAAAGCCCTTCAGTGGGAATTGAAATTCATCTGAAAAGTGGCTCTGATGATCCCGATATTGGGGCTGTTTCAGCTGCCGTTGAAACACACATTGAGCCCTCTTCACCACGCAATGATGTACCCAAAGTCTCTTCTAGTGAACAAGATTTGTCCTGGAATCAACCACAAGAAAACGAGAGTTCCAAAGGTGCACATGAAGAGAAAGAAAGTAGTGAGCACTCGCCTATGCCTGATTTTCTTCCCTCGAATATCTCTGGCTCCACGGATATCGACTTGGCTGTTGTAAACGCGTCTTTTGACCCTTTGAGTGCGCCCAAACATGCCCCAAACGATTCCAATGAAGAAGAGGAAGTACATGGAGACACTTATCAATCCAACGGCACTGAAAATCAAGATCATCCATCTAATGGTCAACTTGGCAATGATACTTTTCTATCTGACGAAGAGTCTCCGCGCAAGGATATAAGCCTTTCTCCTTCCAGTTACGCCTACTATAAGCAGGATTTGGCAGCAATCAAGGGTGAGATAGTGGATATTACCACCACCACCACCACCACCACCACTAAGCGAGCTACCCCCATTGGAGAAGAAGAAGTTGCACATAAAGATAATGACGAATCGGAATCTGCTGGCATAAATGAAAAGGAGTCTGAAGCTGGAAACAATGGAGATAAAAGTGAGGTTGAAGAGAGCACCACCAGAGACCAAATCAGGCTAGGAGAAACTTTGGAGAATCATAAAGTCTTCTCCAAGAAAGCATCAGTTGCTGATACGACTTTTAAAGAGACCTTTGAGCTGAATGATGTGCGTCACGACTCTGAAGGAGGTGTCAACTTGTCTTTGAGTGGACCCAAAATTAACGCTCCTAAGGACATACCCTATGATAATTTAAGTGCTAAAGCATCCATTTCCGATGGAATCAGTGCAAAGGAAACCTCTGTTGGCGAATACGTTCCTAAAGAAGCCGGTTCTAAAGAACGTGTTGTTGGCGAAATTATTGCTCAGGAAGCGATTTTTAAATCAGCCATAACTGACGATTCCATGTCCAAAGAGGCCACACCTAGGGAAGCCATTGCTAGGGGAATCATCGCCAGTGAAAATATCAAAAACGATGGAAATAAAGCCACTTCGGAAAACAGCTTTCATGGACCCAATTCTGGAGTCCAAACGGCCTGTTCTTTGCCTCACGAAAACCGGGCGATTTCTCCCAAAAAAGCTGGTCCTTCCACTTTGATCAATCCCCAGATTTCTGAAGGTGGTGCGGGCCATCCTACTCCCCAAAAGTGGAGCGTCTCTGGCTCTCCCACAAATCGATTAGGGCGGCTTTCGGGTGATGTCAGCAATGCCCTAGGCTCAAGTACACCACAAGGAAATCAGTTTTTTGTGAATGCCGACCTTGATTGGGAGCCGTTGAGGCAGTTTCAGGAAGAATTGAAGGTCATGGATGGTGCCATCAAGTACCTTCACGAATTAGGTGCATCGGACGTTGAGCTCTACAACGATGTGGATGGCGAACTCACGCGGTTCATATCCCAATTGCCTGAGGAGGAGGCAAAAATGACCATAGAGGAATGGGTACTCCACAACGGAGCGTCATGTGGAAAAACCGTACGTGAATTCTGTGAAAGAATGATAGTGGCCTATGAGGAGGAGTGTGACAGGGTGGAGGCGGCCGTAATGGCCATGTCCGAGGTGGAATCTGATGAGGAGCACGAAAAAGAAGCAGTGTGATATAGTGTATTATAAAGGAAAGGTGAGGGGTGATAAATAGGCCCAAGTAGATGAGCCGAAAGCAAGGTACATAAGAATATAGATTTTTGTTCGGCTTCATGAAGGGGTGCATATATGGCTGCAAAACGTGGATATCATAACATGAAAAGCGTTGAGATCCCAAGCTCGAACCGGGTGGTAACTTTCCTTAAGAATGCCCTGACAAACGAGATACCAGAATTGTTGGTATGAATAACGGCGAAAATGGGGCTTTCTGAGTTTGTGAATGCATTGCCTGCATATTCCACACCCTGATTCTGATAAGAAGGATGACTTTGGTTTGGAGGAGAAATCCGGGTATCTTAGTATACGAGTACACTTGAGTCTTTTTCCGGTAAAAATTGAGGCAACTGAGTTCTTGTATGGAGAGTCCGTTATCCTATTGCCAAATTGTGTGGGTTTTTCTTCGCCTTTTCCGGATAAAAGTGCCCCCATGGTCTTGCATTTTTTGCAGCTATACACTTTATGCGAAAGAAACACAAGCAAGCAAAATTTACTCTGAGAAGGCCTTTCCCCCAAAGCCAGCTTTTAACTCCTCTGAATCTCTCAAAGCCCCTGATCCTTTCAGTTTGGTGTTTTCTATCATTTTCTCAGTTGCGGTTGGGGCCAATGAGGATTCGCCCAGTAAGCGCTCTTGAGAGCCGCATGTAACGCCCCAAAAAGACCTATCCTGGACCAAGAGCACGGACATCAGCCTGGAGACACAACCGGGTCTACTTGGCTCTTTTCGTCCGAATCTGAATCGAACCCCCTCCAAATCGTATCCTCTTTTCAAACCACTTCTGATGTGAGATTTATTTAGCACCCAAAAGTGCCTCACAGGACCGAAAACTCCACCAAATACCACCAAATACCAAAATACAACGCCAAAAAAAGCCTTTCCAGCATCCGCAAGCCCACCGAAAGCCCACCACATCCCGCAGACACCAGACGGCTGCAAAACCCGTCCCAGCAGTGCCACTTCTTCACACACCCGTGCATTATTGTCTCCTGCACACCCGTTTTCCTGCACATTCCCACGCCTCCACATACCAACTCCCATAGACACCCGAAGGCAGGCCAATTTAGCCCCCAAAAGGCCCCCCAGCGATTCCATGTCGTTCTGGCCCTTCCTGAACGGGCTCTCAGCCAACCTGAGGCTCCAGCGCTTTTTAGACGGACTCCAGGACCCGGCTGCCACCACTGCAGAGGACCTATTGCTGGATGCTGATTTGCTGCTGGAGCTAGTTCAGGAGCTCCAAAACATCAAAGGCACCTACTCCGGAAGCTACCCAGGTGCCTTTGCGCTTTCCCAGGACCTGGAAAAGGCCGAAACCGCGCTGGTTGCGCTGTCTAACGACACCCCTGCGCTATCTAAGGATGCCCGAGGAGCCCGTCTTCTAGAGGTGGTGCTACAGCCACACGTGTTGAGTGGCTTCTTGGACTACTTGGTGCTCGGTGTCTCGTTCTTCCGGGACCGCCGCGAGGAAGAGGAGCGCGAAATCGCCCGTTTAGTGGCGGGAGACAATGCGAACGGAGGTAACACCTCTGAGGACGCCCAGAACACCCAAAACGACACTCAGGGCGAGTCTCTGGCAGAGTCCTTATCCAATTCTGATGACTCGAAGCTGCTGCAGGTTCCGAAAAACGCAGGTCTCGATGTTTCCACCCCCGAAAACGGCACTTCTCGCCAGCCTGGATCCGACGAGCCCGAGTCGGGCCTGGAGTCGGAGTCCAGCGATGACCGGCTCCGAAGGTGCGTTCAGGCGGCGTCTGATGTGCTTTCGACGGATTTGTGGGTGATTCTGAGCCGAATCATCGAGACTCCTGCCATAATGGACAAGCTCTGGCTGGTCCTTCTGCTCCCAGGGCTCGATGAGAGCCTGCCTGCGGTGGCACATCTCGTGCGCATTCTCGACCAGCTTATGGACGCCAACAGCATCCAGCTCCTCAACTACGTGCGCAGACAGCCGAACTTGGTGGACACGTTTGTGGCGAAAATCGAGGTACCCATGCTCATGGACTTCTTCCTCAGGCTCATACAAACAGACAAACCCGACGCCCCTACAGGTATCGTTGAAGTGTTATCGCAGCAGCAGTTGATTCCCAAGATCGTGGACATTCTCCGGCCGCATCGCTCGCAGTTCGAGGGCCATGCGGCTATCCCCAACAGCACGCTCTTTTTCAAGCAAACAGCCGCCACAGACTTTGTGAAGGCCCTAGTTGCTGTTTCATCCAATACTGCTTTAGCAGTAGTTTTGGAGACCAATATAGGACCCAATCTGCTCACAAGAGAGCTTGTTTCAACCCCCATAATAGCGTCCATGCTCCACGACATAATGCTCTACCGTGTTACCGACGCTTCTGGAGCCACCCACACCAACAAACATGGCATCAATAACTGTGTGGGCATAGTCATTGAACTCATTCGCAAGAACAACTCCGACTATGACCTCAATTGCGGGCCTTATAGTGCCCTTCTTCCTAGTGGTGCCGATGGCCTGGGCGAGGTCAGCTCGAATGTTATGTTCCAGTGGCTCCGGGACTTTGACCAGAACCCGCCTGGTGCACGCGACCCCATCTACTTAGGCGACATGCTCCAGCTCTTCTCCGATCACCTTCCTGAGTTAACAGCCCTCATGGAGATAGAGCCTGTTGTTCCATCTGGGCTTGAGGCCTCCGACCTGCCTCTTGGCTTCACACGCTTCAAGATTTCTGAGCTTATCGCCGAGCTCTTGCACTGTTCCAATATGATCTTGCTCAACCTGCGAAGAGTTCGCAAAATGGTGCAAATTCGCGATCTAGTGAGACTGCAGCAGACAGAAAGGCTCCAAAGAGCCCTCTCAGATAAGCTCCCGGTGCTGGATTACGTGAGCGATGTCACCACCACGTTGGACGACGTTTCGTTGGACAACATCCAGAAGACACCCGTTTTGGACTCTGGTGAAGAAGAGTTTCGCGATGCCTTCGAGGTCCTCGACAACGAGGACGTTTCTGACGATGATGAACCCACTATTCTGGCAGAAAACCCCTTTGTGTGTAAATCCCGAGACGCCAGTATTCGCCAGAAACCATCGGTTGGCGACTACTTCAAAACACGGCTCTCAGATCTGGGCATATTGCTCCACATAATTGACAAGTTTACGGCGTACCCGTGGCATAACTTTTTCCACAATGTCGTCTTCGACCTCATTCAGCAGATCTTCAATGGAAAGTTGAATCTGTACAACTCCTTCTTGATAGTGGACCTTTTCGAGAAGGCACGGCTTACTGATCTCATCATTCGCTCATATAAGGAGCCTCCCGCGTCTAGACCGGGCTATATGGGGCACTTGATCCTTGTCAGTGAGGAGGTGGTTAAATTCACGTCGTTATATAAGCCGGACCTCATTTCCCCTGTGATTGTGGAGTCTGTGGGAGCCACTGAGTGGGAATGGTTCGTCAACGAGGTGCTCATAAAAACGCGAGAGGTTTACAATGTTGTTTTAGGAGCTGATCAGGACGAAAGCGACGGACAAAAGAGCCCTGAAACTGACCTGTATGGCTTTGACTCGGCCACTGTGGGGCAGCTCGATATGGAGCATTTTGACGAAGGGAAAACCCCCATCATTTTAGGCAACAGCGACAACCATGATGCCTTTGTCAGCGATACACAGGGTTTCGAAGATGAGCCCTTGGAGGAGGCTGAAATGCCCGAGTTGAAGATGCTGAATGTGTCTCCCAAGGGCAACACCGAGGTGCCAGATGAGGAGTTTGAAAATGGCCAGTTTTCAGAAGATAACAACTACTTGGAGAACCTCTCGGGGTCTAGCTCCTCAGATGAGGATGTCGACGAGGACCCCCATGAATTACGAAGAGTTCCGAAACACAACGACTAGCGGAGCCGACTAATATATTCAATAGATAGAGTCAGCAGTGCTGACGAAAAGGAGGATGTAGGCACAAGGTAAGTTATATGTAAGTTTTTTGCACTAGCGTTTTTTCACAGCACTCACTTTTCTATCTCTATCCTGGGTCTTTTTCCTAGCAGCAACCTACTCTAGCAAAGGCGTACTCTTCTGAACGCCACCTTTTTTATCCCCCATCTTCTTTACCCCTTCTTCACATCAATCTCCGCAATCGCACGTTCCCAATCTCCACACCTCTACACCTCACGTTCTTACTTTCTCGTTGTTTCTCCGTCTCTATCACTCCTTTTTCTCTCTTTCTCTCTTTCTCTCTTTCTCTCAGTTCTCTACTTCTGCTTTCTTCCCTTTCTCGCATAGATCACCTTGCCGTTGGCCAACTCCACTTTCTCCCCCCGCGAAGCCTTCTTTTTCGTCTTCGCCTTCTCCTGCTCCACCACTGGCCTTTTGGGATTCACATACACCACATTCGTGTCCACTAACTTGCCAGTAAGTCTTCCCCCAGAAACGTTCCACAACCACGCCGGGAACCGGAAAAAAAGCAGCTCGCGGAACCCTGGGCTCAGGTTGATGTCGTCCTCGTCCAAGGGCACCAAGCTGGCGTTTCCCTCCTCGTCCGTGTCAATCAAACTGACCTCGCCAGTGGCCCCCACAAGAAACTGTTTTCCACCCTCAACACCCACCTTTCTGTCAGAGCCGTCAGCAGGAGGAAGTTGAGACCCACCCCACGCCTGAGTCTTGATCTCGTTCTTCAAGGCCGCAATTCGCTTGTGATCCTGGCCCCTGTTGATCCGTAACGCCACAAAGTGAAGGGTTCCCACCAACACAAACAAAAGCACAAACGTGAGCACCAATCCAGGCCTGAACTTGGAGTAGTAATAGCCTGTGCCCTTCCACTTGGGAAAACCTTTCGCTAGGAAGTAGTCGTACCGCTTTCTGAGCGACTGGTCCCTCAAAATGTTGCCCACTAGCGACAACCTCTGAAACCGCTCCTCGGCCCGCTTTCTCTCGCTCTTGGAAGACCCAGAAAACTTATCGGGATGCAACAAACGCAGCTTTTTGCGGTAGGCCTTGGTGATCTCCTGAACCGAGGCCTTAGGGCTCTTAAGCCCGAGCCACAGGTAGAAGGTGGTGCCCTCGCCAAGATCCTGTCTGATCTTGTCGTTCAAGCTGAAAATCTCGTAGTCCTGGGGCGCCCAGTTGGCTGCAAAAGCCACCGTGAGTGTAAAAACAAGCGCTAGGATGGATATCTTCATGGCAAACGCGTGTCCTGTGCCAGTGGCCCTATTGGGTTCTCTGGTATGTGGGCAGCTCTACAATAGTGAAAAAGAGGCGTGTGGCTACCGAAGGGTATACCCCAGGAAGGGGGAGTTGCATGCCAAGAGGGCTAGAAGTGGCTTCTAGAAGGTCCCAATGGCCCAGTGAGGTTACTGCGGGTCTTCTGGGCCCCGTGGGCTGTGTTCTATAACAGGGTGGCTTCTACCATGGGAATCTACTGGCGAAAAAAGCGCTCCACGAACTACTAAGACGCAAAAAAGGGTCGCCAAATCCACCCATAGACGCCTATTTTCGCTGTTATAAGGTAAACGCACGCTCCACGGGCCCTCAGAAAGCGACATTCCCGTCTTCTTAGCCATAATCCAACTACCAGTGCCACCTTAAAAGGGCCTCGTTCTCATATAAACCGATCTCAACATACCTTTACAGCCTACACAACTATGGCCACGCTTTATCCTCTTCCGTCCAACCTCAGGTTCATCTTCTTCTACAACGTGGTGGCGGCCACCTTGTGGTTCTGCTGTCTAGGGCGTTTTCTCATCCTCCTTCCCCTCGTAGGAAGGCGCTTTTTGCCTGGAGGAATAGCGGACTTCTTCCACATCGTTTCGCTTCTCCCCATAGCGGGCTTTTTGCTCATCAAAATCACAGTCAGAGCGCCGTTGGCCCAGCACGACTTCTGGAACGCCATAAACGCAGTCAAAATGGCCTGGCTCTGCTACGGCGTCATCTTCCCTCACCCCAAAATCGCGAGACACACGCTGTACCTGCTCGTGATATTCTCGTGGTGTATTCTGAACTTGGTGGGGTTCGGGTACCACGCTTTCCGGGTTAAAACGAAGCGCCTGCCCAGCTGGTTGCTCTGGCTTCATTTCCACCACTTCTACGTGACGTTTCCGTTGTCGTTCTTGGGCGAGCTGATTATTCTCTTCCTCAGCTTGAGCTTCGCTGAGGGCGAGTGGTACGAAAATGGCATCAAAATGGTGTTGCTTGCCTACATTCCTGTGGGCTACTTCACGTGGGAGTACTTGGTGGCGCGCAAAAGGGCCAAGTACGATGAGGTGGTGTCCAAACGCAATCAGGGAAGAACAACGCTGATCAATAGGCCGGCGTCTGCTTCAACGACGACCGTTGAACATCACGAATTGCAGAACGTGGGCGGCGAACGGACATAGAGAAGCGTCGAGATTAAGGGCACGGTTATTCATAGAAAAGAGCCAATGAACATTGAAGGAGATGGGAAATGTAGATGTAAATATTTTGCTGATCATAAGTATAAATTAATGTCTATCGCTGTTTCACAGTGAACAAACGTATAGTGCCAGTCTTGCACGAGCTTCCTTGTGATTCGGCACCTTTCATCGCAAACGGCACCATTATAAACGACCCAATGAGGAATCACTACCACGCCAATATTTCCTTCCTGTCGAACCAGCTGCCTTATATAAAAGTCAAGCCCGCCTAAACTGCATCCTTCTGAGCACCATTAGGCCACTTTTAAGCGCATCATGTCAAACACACGTCACACACGCACATTCAACTTGAAACCAACAAGCATGTACCGGCTCATGTACCAGAACACGGTTCCAGTGACAGACATGACACTGGTAAAAACCACAAACATGTCGTAGTTGTGGACGCTTCCCTTGCTGATGACACTAGCGCCAATAGGAACGCCTACCAAATTTCCAATGCTCAAGAAGCCGTTGATGATGGAGTACATCTCGCCAAACTCGTCTACCACGGAAATCTGGCTCAAGCACACGGGAAGAAAACTAAGAATGGCCCCCAGAAAGTAGCCTCCAAGACCCGCATACGCGTACAACACCTGCGTAGAAGAACCAAAAGGCAACCACAAGGCCAACAGACAGATGTTGAAGCATGCGAGCATGGCGACGTTCATGTTGAAGCGGCCCCAGAAGTCCAGCGCATAGCCCGGAAGACACCTCCCGAGAATGCCAGTGGCATTCCAAACAGTCACAAGCAAGTAACTGGTGGACTCAGAAACACCCTGTGCTGTGGCATAGGTGGGAAAGTAGGTCACGATAAGGACGAGGGCCAACTCGGCGAAAAACGCCCCTACGAGCAAAAAGGCGAACTTCAACTCGCGAAGTCGCCCGATGTTGAACGTCTGTAGGCCTTTCCTGAGCCTCTTCCATTTGCGCTCGTCTCCACTAATTTCCTGCTCGGGCCGTTTTCTAGTGAAACGTTCACGAGAAAGCACAATCGCAAAGAGCATACACCCCAAGCAGACGAAGGCAAGTATGCGAGTGGCCCACGCGAAGCCGAACTTGCCGAAGAGATGCCGCAAGAGAATGGGGAATACAGTGCCTGTTGTTAGTAAGGAGATGCGGTGAAATCAATATTTGGGTCAAGAAAGTGAAGATTGTGGGAAAAGAGGCGTTTTTAGACTGATTGCACCGGACTAATGTCAGTCACCGTAGCTTGCCATTGCCACGGTGGACGTTTCTGGCATCTGGTTTCGATTCCTTGCGGCTGCAAATCTGGCCTGAAAAAATGAGGGGCCTTTTTTCAGCGAGAACCGAATGCGCCTTTTGCTGAGTGCTCCTTTCAGCCACTAAGCAGCCTATGGTCTCCCAGAGAACAAAAGGGGCCATACCAGGAGAAATCCAGGCCCAGGGACTAATGCACAAATATCACGCCAATGCCTCGACCATTCTCGTCCCCAGTCTCGCGCAAAAGCACATCACTTTTATACCCCTCCTCCTTCTCTGACCCATTTCTTCCAACTTCTTGTATATACGTACCGCCAACGGAGCCAGCAGAGGTTGCTATCCCCATGCATGTTCCTCTTTTCTTGAAAAACCACTGGCCAATCACAGCCACGAGAGGCGGCATTCCCACACCGTTTCCCAAGCCCAAGACAATAGAGCTAAGTATAAAGTGCCACACACGCGTGCTGTTAGCAGTAGCCAAAAGGCCCACAACCAAGAAAACAGTGGACGCCACGAGAAGTAGAAAAGACCCGTACTTGTCAAAAGCAGACCCCACGAAAATGCCTGTTCCGTAGGCGAGCGCCCAGTAAATAGAGAAAATCCACGCCACCAGCGTGGCCGACGTATCCTTCAACTGGTGTAGAGAGACGTAGGCCTGAATGGCTCCGATCAGGTTGAGGAGACCCAAGTTCACCATCAATCCCATAAAGCTGCCGAAAAGCACCAGATACGCCTTGAGACCCCCATCAGGAAACGCTTCTACCTCCATGCTAATTTCATCAACTTCGGGAAGCCCATTGGAGGGCCCCCTCGGTCTTCTTTCAGAGAGCTCGATGGACATAAGGTCCCAACTGCGACGAGTTCGGGAGCTTTTGAGCCCATTGAGTCATTTAAACCTGCAGATACTCCAGAGGTAGGCTTCCCATTGTGGCTTTTTCCTGGTGCACGGGTTTTACATAAATTCTGATAATACCATATTCCGTTCAATAAATACAATAATAGTTAAGTTCGCACAATTAGACAAAAGTCAATCAACTCGACTTAAGCGCGGCCGGGCCAACAGAAGTTAGGCAACTCGTTGGTAGAGGCCTGCAAGGACAGCAAGAAGCCGGAGTCAGCAGAAGTGGACTGGGTGCCGTCGGAGGAAATGTCCACAGACTGCGACACAACCTTGTAGTTGGCAATCAAAGGTCTCTTAGCACCGCCGTTGAAAGCCTTGGAAACGACATACTGGTAAGAAATGTCGAAGTACTGGCTCCAGAGAGCGTGCAACTCGCTGGAGTCGTTCGCGTTCCAGTTGAATTTGATAGAAAAGTCATCAGGCAAGCAGTAAAGGTTGTTGTGAGAAGAGGCCTTGACCATCACAGAAGTGCTCCACTTAGCGAAGTTGTGGACGTTGTGAGAGTTGCTGTCCCAAAGCAACTCATCTCCGCCCTCAACACCGCCAACGCTGAGCGATTTCAACTCCTTCTGGAACTTGCTAAAAAGCTCGGCAGACTCAGCAGTCTCGAAGTTGATGGTCACCTTAAACTTGTCTTCCTCAACCCACTCCACATCTGAAACGGAGAAAGAAGCCTTAGGAACACCAGCGGAAGATGAGAACTGCTTCAAAAGTCCCTGACCAGCGTTGAGGAAGCTTCTCTTCATCTTGTTGAAGACTCCGTCCCTCTTCAAGATAGATCCTTCCTCAGCGAAGCCAGCCTTACCTTGAGCAATGCCGATGTCCGCACCAACGGAACCAGCCAAAGACTGGTTGAACAAGTGTCTCTTCAAGATAGAGCCTTCTTCAGCGAAGCCAGCCTTACCCTGGGCAATGCCAATGTCCGCACCAACACCACCGGCGAGGTTTTGCTCAAACAAGTGTCTCTTCAAAATGGAGCCCTCGGCACCAGCCTCGGCCTGGCCCTGAGCAATGCCGATGTCAGCACCGACACCACCCTCGATGGCACCCTCGAGCAAGTGTCTCTTCAAGATAG